>CM071630.1:34351670-34951670 GCA_036419045.1 Scirpophaga incertulas
AGCTTCCACGGAATTAAAATGGACAACCCCTAAGAAGAAAAAAATTTTATATACCAATCTGTGCAGACAAAATCGTGGGTATCAGCTAAATATTTATGAATTTTAAATTTGTGCATAATATACTTTAAATGTATGAGGAGTGAGTGTCGATATGGCGAGTGATATAGGAAGAGGGAGACATGTTGCGCCGACCCCAAATAGGGCGAGAGAAAGAAGATGCTGTTAATATACCACACTGATAATTTATTAATATTTTACTAACCATTTTCGTCGTCAATGTCTAGAGGTGAGTAATCATCGTAATTCTGGTCTGGCTCCTGTGCTTGCGGTAGTTCCACCTCGGCGAGGTCCTTGCTGGCTACCGGCACTAGCAGCAACGCCAGACAAGCGGCCAGCGCCAGTGAAGTATTAACTGATCAGAACAGATATTTGATTAAAAAGAAATTTTGTTGCCATTCCATTTCAAAACGTTTTTTTTTCTATTATTATTGCTCTTAAGTCTCAGATGGTCCGTGTCATGACTATCTCACCGTACATGAGTTTATAAATGTTACCGAACCACAGACTTTTCTAATACAGGCTTGACCTTTTTTTGGCGAGGGGAAATACTCCTTATGCACCATATGTGGGGCTCTCCGGTCTGAGAGGACCGGCCTACTCACTAAAACCCCGGATGTTCTCTGAGCCCATACGGGGCTCATGGCAGGATCCGCTTTCGTGACTCCATTGTCATACGCCCCGGAGCTGGCTCGACCTAGAATTGGACGAGCCAATGGGGGAGATTGTCCGAGAACACGTGGACAATCCCCCAATTACAGGCTTGACCTACCATAAAAGTCAGGGGACTAAACCACTGTGATAAATTATAAGCCATTTATATCCTAATATAACTGATTTAAATATTGTAATCTGTCTTTAAGTTTAAATAAATAATAGTACATTATTGTAAAGGCCGGGAAATAGGCAATTGCAGGTCGAGTATGAGTTTGAAGGCCGAGCCGTAGGCGAGGACTTCATCAATACGAGACAGGCAATTGCCCTTTTCCGCCGAGGCATATATAGTGCTTTTCTCAAAAGAATGCAGGGAAATAAATCATACTTTTTATAATATATGTACATTTAATTTATATTAAAAGTCACATTAGTCATATTGGGGCAATTACTAAATGAAAATGTTATTGATTTCCCCGGTACATTTATGTTTGTTTGTCGAACTTCTGATGAGGTTTGCAGTTGGGTATTGGATGTAGTAGTAGATGGCTGAATATGCTGTTTTGAGGTGGATGGCTGTGGACTTAGATGTTGGCAAGTGGTGAGCTGGTGAGATTCTGTTTCCGAATTAGGTTGCAATGTGATGTTTTGATTTATTTTATTATTTCATTTTTTTGTTTTCAATTGAGTCCTCGATATAGCTTTCAGCCACTTTATCGGACTTCCAGCCTCCGTGTCTTTTCAGAGTCGTCAGATTCGCTCCAGAATCAGCCAAAAGAGTGGCTGAAGACCTACGGAAACAATGGCCAGTGTAACATTCAGGATTTGTCAAGTTTAAATAAGTTGCTATTTCTTTAGGTATTTTAGCTATTTTGTGTCTCCCAATGACCTGCTTTGTGCACTTCCCTTTTTGATAGTTAAGAAAAAACCTATCTGAAGTTGTGTTCGCTGGACGAAGATTATGATATTTTTTTACAATTGTTAGGAACTGTTCTCGAACTACAAAAATCCGGTCAATCTTTGTTTTAGTGTCGCGCAATGTTATTATTGCTTTGTCATCAAGAAATTCTATGTCTCTTGTGGTAATTTATAGAGTTCGATATTTCGACACGCACCGTTAACGCCTAATATCATAACAACCTGTAACAAACAAAACTAAATATCAATACAGCCACAGACAGTATATTTAATAAGACATATAAATCCTGTGTATCAAAATTCATCCAAATGCATCCAGCTATTTTGACTCAAATAATAAATAATATTTACCTTTGACGCTAAATATATATCATCTGGGGCTTTAAATAAAAATTGCTTTATATTTTCGCTAGTAAAAATCTTCGATTTTTTGCTTTTGAATCCGGTCGATTGTCGTTTAAGAAAAGTAGTTAATATTCCATAGTTTTTCAAGTTAATGCCGTTTTTAAATATGAACTGTACATTTTAGCATGGAATAAATTGCCCATAATGTAGATGGCTTTTTAGTTTTAGCAATCTCATTAAAATACGCCAAAAACACTGTTTCGGAGAAAATATTCACTTTTTTCTCGTTTTTCCAACTCATAAAATTTTCATAAACTTTCATATATTTTTCTTTAGACTTCTCTGGAAGTAGGTTTTCCATTGCCAATTTGGCTTCTGATCTTAAATCTGGTGGAGTACAGTCAATTTCCATTTCACTCTCTAAACCGTCGGAACTCATTTTAGGTAATTAATAAATTTAATTTTATTTTTAATAAGAATAAATGAAGACGAAATTTTTAGCATTGCCGCCAGTTTTCTATTTATCACCTGTGTCGAAAGGCAAACGTATTTATGGCCATAAACCCACGTGAACGCTATTTGTACTAAGCAAAGAGACCTTTGGTATGCCAAGAATAATAAAGGTCCAAGAGTACTTACACGCCGCCGCGCCGTTTCATACAACATTGCTGGAGCGTTGTATTCGTTCCAAATTCAAAAATCGCGCCTGCAATGGATTTTCATATAACTTTGCTGGAGCGCTGAAACGTTCCAAATTCAAAATTTTTCCTCGTCCGTAAATTCAATACTTCGTGTGCTCCTTTATCAATATAATGACAATATTACCAAGCATGTTTGAGAAAAATTATTATTTAAAAAAGAGAACTTTATTTACACGAAATACATCAATATCTTCAAATCATAAAAAGTCTAACTCTTCTTGACTGTCTGACAACTGACTGCGGATCTAGTCACATCCATTTATTACATAAAATTAGAAATATATTCCACCACATGGCTGTAGTATGCTGCCATGTATTAGATGACAACACTAACAGAAAAAAGACAGTAGTGAAATCCGCAACCTATCATGGCACAACCTCAAATATAATAAGTAGAATTACATATTTACATTGCAATGACTGCCTTAGAATACATAAAGTTTTAAAACTACTAAACGAAAGCTGTATAAGTTAAGTTTCTTGCCATAATTAGGCTAAGAACTCACGCCAAGGCGGTTTTAGGCAACGCCGTCCGCGGTGGAAAAACTTTTTTTTTCTAAACTCCCTAGACCTATTTCGATTAGTTCTCGCAGTCTTGGCAGGCTTTTTTATGACAAGACGTGTCATTATAATGATTAGTCAATTTCCTATTCATGGACACACGTAAGAAAAGAGCTGTTGCGTGACCTCACTTTATCCTATTACTATTATAAAGGCGAAAGTTTGTAAGTATGGATGTTTGTTACTCTTTCACGTAAAAACTACTGAATGGATTTGAATGAAACTTTACCACAATATAGCTTATACATCAGAATAACACATAGGCTACAATTTTTGAGGTTTCTATGAGGTAGTAAAAAAACAAATTTTTTGCGCTTACATTGCAAACGCTGACTGAATCGTACAAGATAGATCAAAACAATTTACTGTATATGTGTATATTTACTGTGTGTATTGTACAACTTAAAAAGATCAACAAAAAAGTCCGTGATTGTATATGTTTATCTCTTAGGAATAACCCACAAAAGGAAAAAGATCGTTAAATGTAGTTTATAGGAGCATACTGCAGTAGCTACCTATAGGCCTATGATTAGGGCTCTGCAGTGCTTAGTTACCGTATTTCTTACTTATTACTAGACTAGACGGGACGAACCTGAAGTCCACGCGAACGAAACGCGGGCAAAAGCTAGTAGACCATAAATGCCTAAAAGATTCTAGATTCAGGAACGAGATCGTTAAATTTATTTTTTTCTAATTCATTCACTTACACCATTTAGCCTAACCCAAAGTAAGTTCAGTAAGGCTTGTGTTATGGGATCTAGGATAACGGAAAGACATACATATATACATATTTTTGATAGAAATATATATTAACAACCATGACTAAGGTACAAATGTTCGCATTCATCACACAAAAATCTACCTCCACTGGGATTCGAACGCGAGACCTAGAAACCGGTGTTATAACCACTCGACTACAGGGGTCGTCAATTGTTAATTATTCTTATAATTAAGTTAAAGGATGCTTGGGTGGTTTGGGCATGTGGAACGGATGGATGAAAGTAGACTGACCAAAATGATTTATGAAGCTGGAGTGAGTGGAGATACGGGACGAGGAAGACCTAGGCGAACATATTTCGAACAAATCGAAAGCGTCCTCAAAATGGCCAGGTCAGAAGTACCTGCAATCGTCGAGCATGTATGAGGAATGTTATGAAAGTAGATGAAGCGAAAGAGATATGTAAAGACCGTAGCAAGTGGAAAGACGTAATCTCTGCCTACCCCCATGGGAAAAAGGCGTGAGTGTATGTATGTATGTAAGTTAAAGGAATACGAGGTTCTTAATTTATTATTAAACGTCTGTATCTAGTACCGTTATCTGTACCGTTCAAAAAGCGTGTGGGCGGAAACAACCTAGGCTGCAGATAACTGCGGTCGGTTGTTCTGTAAGTAAAGTAACCGAAAACAGTAGTACATGCTATGAACATGTAACTTCATAGCTTAACAATAGTGTGTCTATAGATTTACTAGCGGACCCGACAGACTTCGTCCTGTCAAAAAGATTTGCAAAGTGGCAGTTTTTTGTTCCTACTTGAAATGACATATGATGACATAAAATTTGTTTGACAGAACTAACGTCACTTTTTTGTCTTCGATTGTTTTGCCAAAGGTTCAAATTGGCTTTTAAGTATTAATACAAATTGTTTGTATATGAGAGTATAGAAAGATGTTGATTTTACACTTTATCAAGATTTTTTAAAATTTTCTCTACGTACAAACCTTCTCTGGACTTCTACGAATAATTCAAGCCAAAATTAGCCAAATTGGTCCAGGCGTTGTTGAGTTATGCACTTACCAACACATTTTGCGATTCATTTTTATATATAAGATTTATATTCTGATCTACAGGCGGGTAAGTCTATCTACCACAACTGGTATTTCATACAATATTGAGAATCATAATTCTTCAAGCTTTTGTCAATAAATTCCACAAGCAAGACATTTTTTTAATAATATTAGTAAGTATATGATAGTTTATAAGGCAATTTAATATAGAGTGAAATCAGATAAGTAAATTAAAAAATATGACTTAATGTTTATTGACCAACACAATAAATCTAACTCCATTCTTGATGAAGTTCATACAATGATTTAAGGATTTGTTTTTCTACATTCGAAGAACGATTACACCATAATTGAAAAGCACAAATTGGTAACAATTAGTATTTATGAATGTCGTTCAGATCGCAAACTAATCAATTTATGTCAATGTTTGATATGAATTCCTCCGCGGCCAACATTAAGGGCAATCGGCGCAAGTCTTGCACAATCATCATAATAACCTAATAGCTATATATGTCAGGAGCATTCATGCATTTAGGGTCATGGTTTTTCGGATACCCTGACTTAAGAGGAACGTGCGACATATTTTCCATACAAACATAGGTTCTTCTTTTTCCCTGGAAAATCATCCCGCAATATCTGCGGCTTCTATAGTCCTTTCAAAAATATATATAAATGCTACAAAATGTATAAAAGTAGCGAGAATTTTCGACGTGTTCAGATATCCAGCAAATAAAGGACATTGTTCAATTTTGGCCTAAGAACCGATGTGAATATAAATTATACTATAATTTTCATTTATTTTTATATTTTGAAACATATTTTAGTATTCCACGGACACTTCAAATAAATAAATTCCAAATAAAAAGTTAGGCCACAATTATTGATGCCGTATAAAATGTTTTCCGTCAGCCAGTGCTGCCAGTTTCGGAAGTTTTCGCGATTTCGGTAAATACGGATCGGATTGAGAACCTCCTCCTTTTTGAAGTCGGTTGTTAAAATTAGTTGATAACACTTTATTCATTTAAATACCTAAATTGACTAGCTAGAAAGAATTGAAAAACTAGTATTATATATTTTTTAAGCAAAATCGCGAATTTCTAGCTTGGCATTCGAGTATTATAGTTTTCGTAATTGGCAACACTGGTGTACTTCATACTTTATCTGTGTCCGTTTCATTCAATTTTTGATTGCTTTGCGACTATCGTTTCTTTTGTGATTTTCTATGCGTTTTCATGGTTTTATGGTTAAATTCTGTTTGAGACTTTGAGTTTTATTTGAAAATGCTATATATATGCTTATGTCTATAAAGCAACGAGAAACGCGGGTTCTATACCAGTGTTATATTAAATTTTCCCACGGTAAAACGGTCCTGTCTCCTTATCAAACTCAGCCTAGGAGCCTTGGTTCTAAGACTTCTAGTGCGAACGACCGTTCATAAGGAGAGTGTGGTGTAAATCGCAGTCCATAAATTTAGAATTCACCTTTTTTTCATGTTTACTGTTGCCCATAAATACCCGAAACACCAATGGAGCTACAGATGTTTTTTAAATAGGAATACCCCTAACTTTTTAATATCGCTTCCGTTCGGAAATACCGCAGGCAATAATTCATTCCACAGTTTCATAGTTTAGGGCAGAACGTTTCTGATAAAACGCACTGTTGTATAATACCAACCGCCAAGGTCATGAAGAGTATGCATTTTGTTGGATGTATGATGGCGGAAACTAGCGGCAGGGACCAATTCGAATATTTCCTCGAAACACTCTCCATTATATGTGCGATAGAAGACGCATAATCAACTTGAATCACACAAAAACTAATTCAGAATATTACAAAGAGAATTTCCAAGAAAAGTACAAAATATATAATATATATATATATAACAAGAAAAAGTTATATATATATATATATATATATATATATATATATATATATATATATATGTAACTTTTTCTTGTTCTACTTGCAACAAGCGTACGGGCGGATTGCAAGTCTAGCAAAGAACAAGCTGGCACAGTGTAGTTGGCCTAAGCATTTTGCTTCCTCCTTTATGGAGCTAAAGACTTCTCATTTCCCTGTCAATATAACCGGGACATCACTAAGACTAGAGTGAAAAAACATTTCTAATGAGCTTGTACTATCTTGAGCCTTATCATTTCTTTCAAACAGGTATGATTGTGAAACTATAGATAATAAATGCATTAGTCCCTTATTTCTGGTAGTCCTAGAAATGTGAGCGCAACCCAGTTACCTCCGATTGCGCTTCTATCTACGCACATCTATCTCAGTAAAGACGACGATACCAATTGTTCATGTCATAATTAATTTTAGCGATGGATGCAGTGAACGATCTAATTCATTAAACACGGGGCCGTTGTCCGATTTTGACTGTGCAGATTTATGTGCGAGTTGATTTGTTGTGAAACTGAACGTTATTAATATTCTGTTGCCTAGCCGCCATATTGGATCTGTGATTTAAGTACCTAGTGACAGCTGTGATCTTAATAGGATAAAATGGTAACACATTAATTCAGTTTTAGTCCTATTTAATTCGACTTTTTTTGCTGCAGGAAAACTTTTCTTTGTTTGTTAATTTCTTTTTACTTTCTAATTTAGTAATAGCAAATTTAATCCACAAATTAAAACTTTATACTCACTTTTTACTCAAATTTTAGTAATCGAAATTTTTATTTCATAGGATTTTTTAATTTTTTAAACATATCGTTAGATTGACGATAACAACAGTTTGGGCAATTTGGGCGCAAGATGTGAAAGGACATTTGTCAAAACTGGAACTTGCTGTTCAAAGTTAATAATCGATAGATTTTGCTAATAAGACAACTATATATACTCTTGTGACGCTTATTGATGTAAAAAGTTGGAGAAAAATTCTGAAAACAGCCAAGTTTAGTCGAAGAATTGAAAATTTTAATGATCAAGTATCAACACAGCTATAAATAATGTATGGTAATTAAATAAATAAATATTTCTTACACTAGCGCTAATAGATCAAAGTAAGCGCTGCAAGGATTGTGTTATGGGATTTAGCGCAAAAGATAGACGTACGAATATTAATATATATGCAAACATAGACAATTTTGTAATTTTTAAATAAAAACAAATATAAACAGCCACGACTAAGGTACGAATGCTCGTATTTATCACTTACACCAGTGACTCTACCATGTTATTGTGTCCAACAGATATTTGAGGTACAATGTACAAGACGTGTCAATCTAATATCTTAAGTTAGTATAATTTCAGTTTCCATAAGCGACACTGTACAAAGTTTCCATACAAAAATTTACCCACTCGATACTTTACGATTTACCCACTTGCAAGCGAAAGAAAACTTATGGTAGGTACGCGGGATTTCAAGAACGTATTCTAAAGTCAAACTCAAATCATTGCTTGAGTACAGTTAAAGAGAAAGAGATGATGCTATTGACACTATATAGCGCCATCGCTTTCTAACTATATTTAGGCAGAGATTTGAGTTTGTGTACGATTTAAAATAATCTTCTTAAGTTAATACAATTAACTTAAGAGATAACATCATGAAACCGGCATACAAATTACTCGATTATGGATTCGATGTTATTATATTATCGACGTTAATAACCTAAGTTCATGAATGTTATGATAGCATAAGTAGCTTGTGGCTGAAAACGTCCGATATAGTTACGTTTTTCACATGTTATAATTAGTTTAGAAAATCGATAACCACAAATCGAGACGTTTGCTTACACATTCTACGTTTTGTTTAGCAACACTTCTGAATTAATCGATATTAAAATTATCGAGACCATTAAACGTTCTCTGCAATTAGGTTTACGTTATCCCAATTAAACTGATTTTTTTTCTCAGTGGTCATTCTGATAGAGAAGGAAATTGATTACTTGAAGGATATGCGACAACAGTTTTGTTTTTAAACTGGAGTATAATCCTTTAATAATTTCAAAATGGTGCCGACGACATACATCTTTTTAGGAGTAGCAATTATGTATTACTTATTGTCACTTTGGTCATTGTAATGGACGCGTAGACGGACGCAAATATAAAAAAAATCTTTAATTACTCGTAAAATCCACAAAATATGAAGCTGTATTAATTTGCTTTGAACCTTATTAATCAAATTGAAATTTTTAAGTACCTACTTGAAATCCAGCTGTCTTTTTATATAACAATAAAATCCTCAACTATTTTCATATTTTGCATTTTAAAGCGTTTTATTTATTTTTTTTGTACTTTACTCGGGATAAATTAATGATTGCAATTTTTAAATTTTATATTAAGTATATATTTAATATTCATCATAGTTGATTATTTATTTTATTATTGATTTAATTTTACATTAAACTCGTATTACACAACCATTATAGACAGTAAGATAACTGACCTGTCATGGTGGAAGTCGGGATTGCGCGGGCCGCCCGCGTGCTGCGAATGCGCAGGCTCCGGCCAGGATAGCGATAAATATATGCGCACGCGCTGACCCGGCAACGGCGCTAGTGCTAACCTCCAGGGGTAGTCAATCTCGCTACTGAACGCTTCCACGGGGGCCCCCCCCCCGTGGAAGCATAGTCCGATGTTAAAATCTGACAAAACTGTTTGTCATTTTCCGAATGTCGTATGATTTTTCCAGCACTCCTACGTTAAAATGCATTGTGATGAACAAATCTACATACATCTTCGAATAACCTCAAAAGTATGTCAAATCGGCTAATCCGTGCTGGACCAGTGTGCTTATTCAATGACTAGCAATCCTAAATAGCGATGTGTCGAGTACGGTTTGACTCGAGTCAGACTCGATTCCTGCTTTGGACTCGCCTACTCGAATACCAATTTATTTTGTTTCGAGTACGCCGGACTCGATTACGGTACTCAAGTCAGGAAGAATCGGTTCGTACTCACTAACTTGATTATATTTATACGAGTCCTACTGACTCGAGTCTAGTAATCGAGTTTAGTTAATTCGCTTGTACCCGCAAACTGTTTACACAAGCTCCTATGCTCTATGTCTTGATTCAATGATTCAATCTTTTAATAAAAGTTACAGTATTATTATTTTTGTGTCATTGGGCTTAACGTAACTTACACGCTGTTTGAAGCTAACTCCTTTCTATTTTTCCTTTTTGTTCTAAAATCGGTCTCTAGTTCTGGACTGGAATAGAATTTCCACACTAGAATTTGTAGACTCGAGTCTAGGAATCGGAGTCGAGTCTAGAAATATCCGATAACCAAACATAGAATTCGAGTACTGGACTCGAATCAGGGAATCGAGTCAAATCGAATACCGTATAAACTGACTCGAATCGATCCACCAAAACGACGACTCGGAACATCACTAATCCTAATCTATTTAAGGTAGGACGGGGATGTCCACGAACTACAAGTTATACAAAATAAATTCTGCCGCGTCGCAACTAACTCTCCTTATTATGTTCGTAATGCCGATTTCCATAGGGACCTCGATTTAACGACCATTCAACAGCACTTCCGAACCTGCTCCGAACGCTTCTTCAAAGCCGCAGAGCAACACGCGTACCCTCTTATTAGGAAGGCAGTGGATTACACCCCAGCCCCTCCATCTTGCCACCTTCAACGTAGACCTCGTCACGTCCTCATCGACCAAGATAACCAGTTGACGCAGGACCTTCTGTCCTTGCAGGCAGCATCTGCGCTGCCGGCAGCATCTGCGCCGCCAAATCCTCCATGATCCCTTAGTTCGGCAGCCTTCAGCATCGCCAAGACTAGGTTCCCTAATGATAAGGCCGGCGTCACTTTGACTTCCCGCGCCTCTTCTAGCGCTTTGGGCCCTTTATGGGCCTGCGCTGCATCGCCTCTCTCCTGAGAGGCGGTCGCCTCATGATTTGCCAATATGGTTTTAGAACCTAGGCCAGGCTGAGTTTAGTCGGTAGGTCACGTGGCTGGACCGTTCCGGTCGCGTGGAGTCCGACATAACCTCCGTGACACTTGCCGTTGCATCCTGGGTACGTTTCGTACTCCTTGTGAGGATTCTCAGCCTTCCTCACCTGAGGAAAAAAAAAAGTCAACGAACTGGGATGATGAATAGTTTAGTAACGTAAAAAGTATATATAGTTGAATTATTCTTGCTCGTATTAGCATGTATGCGGGCCATCCTTTCAACAGTTTGTGTACCCCTTTTTCAGTCAATATCTGGGACGCGTTCTAATGTATATTTGGAGTGTCGCACCGATCATGATCATACGCACCAATTCTGAAAGTAAACGAACACTTTTAATGGCCGGGTCAATGATGCCGGCAATGGGCTATTGCTAACGGCTAGACATCCGCACACTTGTTAAATTTATCAATTCAAAAACAATTTATAAGAAGATATGAGAATATATTTATAGGGAAACTAGCGGACCCGACAGACTTCGTCCTGTCAAAAAGATTTGTACAGTGGCAGTTTTTTGTTCCTAATTATTTTATAGATAATGTCGCATAGCCAACCAAATCGCAAAAAAAAGTCTAAATGACCTATTACATTTTGTGGCTATTCAATATTGGCACGTGACATTAAATCCTCCAACGATGTATTCTGTGCTCCAACGCACGCACGCACACTGTATTGATAGATATGATTGAATTTTAACTATATGTAGCGTTAATAAAGCGCAAATTGACTCTTTGATGTTAGGAACACACCTTCATTGCTTAGACAACAGTGAGTGCTTGCAATATGAACTTTATACAATAACAATAAAGCTCATTTCGACTGTATGTTTTAGTTAGAAAACGTTTGCATGGGAAAATAAAAGGGCTGTTTTTAGGGTATTCCGATAATTATTCGAATTTTCCTCATTGTAAAAACCCTTTTTGAACTTCAACGAACATTAACAAAAAAGAATTGGCCAAATTGGTCCAGGCGTTGTTGAGTTATGAGCTTACCAACACATTTTGCGATTCATTTTTATATATAAGAAGATGTAGAAACAAATGTTAAACGTTTCTATTCTGTCATCGTTTTTCTTCTTCCGTACCTTTTTGGCATGTTTTAAGATACTAAAAGGATACGATCGTTAGTTCACATCGAAGAATTCAATGTAAATAAATATTTGCTTGCAGGTAAAGGAAAGAATCCCGATTAGGTAAATTGAGGATCGCAGCTGAATAGCGTTTCTGTTACTCACGTAAGTGTTATCAACAATTAGCTGAAAGGGTTTCTCGTTCTTTCATTAAGATCATCGAATGGGAAGTCTTAAGCTAATATGGCGGGGTGTGAATCTTCAGGCAACGTCTGAACTTTACACTAAGCTGAAGTAATCTTGCTAATATCCATTAAAGTCTTCAAGCATTATGACCTGAATTTCAGTCTCTGTGATGTCATCATCATACGTTACAAACGATGATGACGCCGTATCCTCGTCAGTTTAAAAAGCATAATCGATCATTCAGTGCAGCTGTGAATAGCTTCGACCCCACTTATCTCATGTCCGCTGAAGTCAAGTATAATCACTCGTTTTTCACAATCTGTTTTTTTAACTATACTAGTGAGAATTGTTTAAAATGCTACTATACAATTAATAGTTAATTAAATAAATATTTTTATTATGTCCCTTTATATAATCCAACGCGTGAAGGTCATTTTAACGAATTCAATGAAAGTGTGCGTGGCATGTAATAAATAACTGGGTCTAATTTCTATCTGCACAATGAGAAATGCAGCTAAAGACTATACCCAGTTACTCGTAGATACACAGTCACAGAAAAAAACACAAATTTTGTCACATGCAAGTATTTTTTTAAGTATTCAGTAATTTTCCAAATTTAAGTATTTGTGGCAACGAAAACCACATCCCAAACTATCTTGTGTTATACGGTGTTATGATCAAAGCGAGGATATTAAAGACTGTGAAGTTCGTACGAGTTAACTTTCCATGACGTGAACTGTCAACTGCGGAAGATGGCGGAATTCTTAAACAGTTATACAAGAGCTTTACCTACGAAACTACCTGTTTTACGTTCATCCATCAAGCTATATAACTTTTATATCTAATTTAAGAATTATTTTACATTAAACTTTGATCCTTCAGTGTACATTTTAATTACTATTAAATCGCTGAATTGAAACCTAACCTTGAAAATAGCTAATATTATTGACTACCTATAGAATTTTGTGCAGTATTGGCTAAATATTCGTGAAAACAAATTATATGTCAAAAATGTGTTGGTAGTCTATAAATAAACAAATGGCTTATAATTTATAACAGTTGTTTAGTCCTGTAACTCTTATACTAAGTAGTCTGTATTACAACATATAAGTAACATATAAGATAACAGAAGTAGCATTTATAAAACTGATTGAACAAAGAGTTGAGAATAACAAAGTAGGTAGCTATGCTGACGACTTTATTAAACGAGATCTCGGGTTAATTTTAATTAAAATTTAAATGGGTAGTCTGTTGACACTTCCTTGGTCGAGGTTTGGCGGGTGCACCGCACCTCCTCGAATCCCCGGGTGTGGGCTGAGGCTCAGGATCAGGATGATGATCGGGAGATCACTATTATTTTGTTTTTTATCACAATAAATCGTATTGTTATCCATGGTTATTAGTCTCCATGTCACCCGAAAGTAAGTGAACATGAGGCCCTAAATAGGACATGCTCTACCAGTAGGCGTACAAACATATACATATTATATACAGAGGAAAACTCGAGTACGTGATATTCTTCTTTTCATACAAAAGTTTTTATTTAATTAAAAAACTCATCCTTTCTCAAGTATTTTGTAGTTAGCAGAACCTTAATTTAACACGAACTATACTTTGAAAACAACTATTTGCTGCGATTCCATTTTAATTAAATCCCAGATTGATAATAACCGCGCAAATTAGCTACATAGTTTGTTAGCCGACGTCTTTGAACGAACGTGTTACGTGCCTCGCATTAGATCACCATCACCAGCCATTAGTGTTTACTTGGGGTTAATTTCACGTCGGCAGCGGCGGGACTGAAAGATTAATGATCAACATGGGATTAGTTGTTAATATTTTGTTTATAGGCGAAGTAATTTGTATACGATATGTTTTTTTTTGTGCGTGTCTGTATTGATTGACTCTATATAGATATGACGTTAAGTTAATGAGACAGCCTTTCATCCAAGCCGTAGCGCCTTTCTGGCCAAAGCACAGGCTGAGTTTATTCGGTAAGTCATTTTGGTCCAACCGACTCAACCGACTAAGCGCTTGAAGAGGCGCAGGATGCCAAAGTGGCGCCGGCCTTAATCATGAGGGAGCCTAATTATGGCGATGCTGAAAGCTGCCGAACTAAGGGATCGTGGGAGGATTTGGCGGCGCAGATGCCGCCTACAGGGACTGAAGGTCCTGCGTCTCATGGTTATGAGGGCCGACGAGGGCGTGCTGAGGTTTGCGGTATCCATAGGTGGTGCGGCAGTGTTATCCACTGCCTTTCTCATTAACGGATTAGGGTGCTCCTCAGCGGCTTTGAAGAAGCGTTCAGAGCAAGATCGGAAATGTTGTTGTATTGTTGTTAACGCGAGGTTACACAATATTGTTTTGGCACTTAATATTTTTAATCATCGTGTCTTTTTGACAGTTTTATTTTATTTATCACTAATGCGTATCATTCAGTTGCACAGCAGAGTGAAACATGCAGGTTTAGGTTATAGATGACGTTGTTAGAAGTGTTTTGTTTTGTATTAAATGATAATGAATATGCATTAATTGAATGTTAAAACGTAAACATTTTAAACTTTCTTATACATTAAATGTACAAATAACAAAATTATTGGTAATTTTGTTTGTACATTCATACAAATTTGCTAATTTTACCATTTTTCTCTGTCAGTGTACTCTTATTATACGTAAAAAAAATACCCAATTTATAACATAAACAGTTCCTTAGTTGTTGAGGGATCTAGATGAAACGTCGTTCTCGGATGGAGGTTAATAATATACTTGTCATATAAAAAATATTAACACCACAAAATAGAACGTTGGAGAGTAGGCGCACTGTAATGTAAGATCGTCGTTGTTCCAATTTGCGCCTACGCATTCACTTGCCAATTAATTGGTTATAGCATTGCATTTGATAAAACACATTGTATCGAATCAGTTGGCAAGAGAGTGGCCTAGTTTATGAATTTATTTGCTGGACCTTTTCTGTCACTGGTTAGTTGAATGGACGAGGGCGGCTCTTCTAGCAGGAAGAAAGGCATACTCACTAAAACAACTCCACGATTGTTTTAGCCTATGTTAGTTGAGCGCTCTAAGGCCCAGGTAACTCAATTTCTCCGGTACCACTCTGGTATGTTTAGTCAGCTACGGAATTTAAGGACTATATCCAGTGTAATCATGACGGGGAGAAATGGTTACTTTCATACCCGTTTAGAATTTGTTCACTTACACTTAGGTACTACTGACTGCTAAAAGCTATAAAAATTTATTTATTTATTTATTAAAGTTGCATTGACAGATTATCACCATATTAATCAGCACTTAAGTCTATATATAAAACTGTGATCTTTGCCTACCCCCATGGAAAAGACGTATGAATGTATTTAGACTAAATGTAAACAGATTGACAGTCATATCGTGGTGAGATGTTTGCAGTTGTGTTAATTTATTACCCAGTTTAATACCTTTATTTTTTTTTTGTTCGTAAATGCACTAAATTGCATATCCCAGCTGTGGCGAGCCGGCGGTTATGCGGGGCTCTCCTCCCCAGAAGGGGGAGGCCTACCCACTAAAAACCTCAGGGATGGCCTTCCTCAGGCATGTAGGAAGCCCCCGGGAACGCCAAGTGACTTCCGGGTACCCCCAGCCTCAGCTCCCCCGTCGATACAGGGGAGCCCTCTTCGGGGGAGGCTACAATACCTCCCCCGATCTCCGCCACCAACAACGCCCCCCGGCCACAGAAGAGGCGTGGTCCCTCACGGGTCGCCGTATCCGCGGGCGCGCCGTAGCTTTCCTGCCGAGCCCGGCGCCGTAGCTGTACTGCCGAGCCCGGCGCCGCCTCCTTTGAGCGGGATCGGCCATCTCCCGACCCCGCTCGGCGGCCTCCTTCTGGAGCATCACTGCTTTGCATTGCAGCAATCAATGCCGGCGGAGACAGATCTCGCCCGATCTCTGCGACCAAGATTCGGCGCTCGTAGGCCCACGCGGGGCACTCCGCCAGCGTGTGCTGGGCCGAGTCGAGGTCGGATTCGCAGTGGTGGCAATGTGTCGATCCCTCCCGTCCTATTTGACACAGATATTCACTGAAGCAGCCGTGCCCGGTGAGTATCTGAGTCAATCGGTAAATGAGCTCCTCCTTCCCGCGGAGCCAAGCTATATACAGACAGGTTGGTTTGTTGGTGAGCTAAGCTAGAAAGGTGGATGTGTCACAGACACTTGTGTCGATTTCAAGCAATCCTGACAGTTATGACAAGACACCTCAATGCAAACAACATTGCTACGAGTATTATAACGCATTACAATTAATTAATTGAGTGCAAAGTTCATCTCTCTTGTCCTAAACACGCACAACACTTGCCTTTTAAAAGGTCACTGACCATCCATATTTATTGATGACAAAAGAGCGTTAGAGTCAATGAATGACTGAAAGTTTATAAAAAGCCAGATCATATCTCTCACGACGAACAGATAAACCATTATACCAAGACAAAAGATCGGAAGAGTCAATTAATGCATAAAGACTTTATGAAGCCAGATTATATCTCTCACGATGAACAGATAGGAGCATTACATCAAATTCATAGCAGACAAAATAGCGGAAGAGTATCAATCAATGTTGTAAGTTTTAAGTAAGTTTTTAAAAAGTCAGATTATATCATTCTAGATGAACAAATACGAGCATTACACCAAATTTATTGATGCCAAATTTCGGAAGAGTCAATCAATGTAAATAAAACTTTATAAAGACAGATTATCTCTCACGACGAACAGATAGGGGCGTTACGTTACACCAAATTTATTGATGACAAAACGCGATTTTTTTATCATTTATTGGTAAGCAATACAGACGAATTTCAAATAAAGTGTAAAAGAAAATCTATAGAATATTTTCAAGACACGAGTTTTTTTGCAATTCTTAGAATAGTTTATTGCCATATAGACAAACATATAATTGATTTTTATTCGCTCTGCACTCTGTGGAAATATTATGAAAGCTAACGAATCGTCTTGTTATCAGGTGTACATAAATAAACAAAAATATTATCCCGCCCGCCTGAAAAGAGGCGGAAATCTAATGAAATAAGAAAACAGCACGCACGCTACGGCGCAGATCTTTAAAGAAAGGTCCACACCTCCGTAGTAACTTGTAAGAAGCCTATAGTGGACTTGTGATATGTTTATTAAATCCCAATATATACAAAGGACTACGACTAGATTTGTCCCGCACCAATCACTAAGGAGTAAATCAATGCATGTGAGGTATTTTTGTAAGTAAAGAATAGCACGTAATACTCGTATAATAGTAAAACTAGCTGACCCGGTAAAGGGAAATTACTAAAATGACTCTTAAAAAATAGGGGTTGGTGATAGAAGGGTGAACGTTTATTTTTTTATAATAATAATAATAGTGGACAATTCATTTAGTGGTATGACAAATAGCTGATTCTCAGACCTACAGAATATGCATATAAAATTTCGGTCAAGCCGTTTCGGTGGAGTATGGTAACTAACTAGCATTGTGACCCGAGATTTTTATATATAAGCCACCGTTTTATAATAATTATCAAAAAATGCGTATGATATGATTAGTGATGTGTCGGATATCCGTATCCGCGGATATCCGTACCAGCGGATATCCGTATCCGCGGATATCCGTACCAGCTGATATCCGTATCCGCGGATATCTGACAGAAGAAAGATTCGTATCCGTCTCCGTATCCGTTACTTTTTGGCGGATGTTTTACGGATCTATTTAGCAGAGTCTTTTTTAAAGAATAATTCATATTCTTGAGGATGTTTTCTTTGTAAATTATTTTTTAAGGAAGTTGAACCTTTACTATTACGAGAATATTTTCCATCACAAGTTTTACACTTTGCATATTCATCATTTATTATCACAAAATAGTTCCATATTACACTACAAAACTTCTTTGTAGTCTGTTTTTATAATCATGTACCAATACCAAACATAAGCGTTATCTATGCTGCCCAGTGTCACATTAAAGTAAAACAAAACAAAAAAGACCCGCCGCGCAATGCAAGTCGAAACATGTTTCAACTCACGATCTCTCGCACCGACATCGATTGTAAGAAAGTTGAGATCCGTATCCGTATTCTTGCTCTTGATACTAAATATCCGTATTCAGATCTGTATCCGCGGATCTAGATTTTTGATGACCTACACATCACTAGTAAATACTACTGAATGTATTTAAATCAAATTTTACAATAATATATACTTACAGTTTTTTTTTACAATGTTTGTCTGATTTTTTGCGGACCCTTTGGTCCGCACTCTTTTTTGTTTGTGTTTGTATTTTTTATGTCCCTATTTATTATATATTTACAAGTAACATATCTATATAATATATACATTATACATCAGAATAACACACAGGCTACAATTTATTCTGAATACGGATATTTAGTATCAAGAGCAAGAATACATATACGGATCTCAACTTTCTTACAATCGGTGTCGGTGCGAGAGGTCGTGAGTGTTATTTCTATATTACTGTAAAGCTATATTACTGTAAAGTATAAAATCTATTCAGTAATTTTTACGTGAAAGAGTAACATATGTACATCCTTTATAATATTAAAAGGATATTGCAATGTGTGAAAATAATTATCGCTTTGTCATCTTATTTCATCTTTTCTGTAAAAACACATTTTACTATTCCATATATGTACATCAATATTCATTGTTGTGAAGCTATCTTTAGAAAAGACGGAAAGGACATACGGCTACCAAGTAGTACATAGCAACAGTTTGGTACCAACCTAAAAATATTTACCCCGCATAGGACGGATTAATTTAATTAAGCCAAAGCACTTAAGGGGTGAACCGGCCGCTTAATTGTTTGGTATTGAGGCTACACGATCTTCTGGCCTCAGTGCGACCTTTGATACGGCGGCAAACACAAGTTGCTCAGAACCGCTGTCCAGTTGAGCAAAGGGATCTTGAAGGGATGTATGGAATTCTCCTGCAGTGCGTCCATCACATCATAGCTGTAAGTCGATGCATTTTAAAGATAATGTACTATTTTTAAGTTTTCACATGTTCGTCTAACATTAATATGGTTTTATATCAATATAATAACATGTCTTTTTAATTGTAATGCAGTGATAATATGCAATATAAAAATTGCAAAGAAATTTAAATTTAATAATTTCAAGGTCTCCGTTCAAGAAAAATCTATGTTTGTTTGTTTGTCCTGTTGTTTATTTCACATTAATTACATACCCATTCATTTTAAATTATTTCGTCGTTACTTACTAAAAAGGTCAACTTTATTATGGATTTGCTCTCGCCACTTTATCTGCATTTTAATTCTTATTGCTACAAAAGCATTTGCATTGCTGCAGTTTGCATATACAATCTAAAACTATTAATAATAAAAATACTCGTCAGATAAAACTTATTTCTTTTAACAACATTCATAATCAAAAAAGTAAACATCATGAAAACAAAAGTTCCCATTTTTTATTTATTTGTTAGTTGTCCGTCGCACACAAATTTGATCCATGTAGCTTTTTTACTACATTAATCGTTGTTTAATTACTCCTATAGAATAAATTGATATAAAACAATTGCGGGGTTAATATTTCATTTTGTCGCAAACACACTCGTGTAAAACGTACAGACTTCAGTCTGAGTGTATTGAAATCACTTTTGAGAGCAGCATATACGAGTACACCAAATGAAAACTAGAACGCTTTTAAGTGACACGTGACTTGAATACAATGTTCGCAGAGCTTGGAAAGGCATAGAAAATTCAATGTAATATTTTCAACGGTAAACGTGTGTTTGGCTAATGAAGCAGTGCGAGTAAAAAGTGCAGGACACTGCATCGCTAAAAGCAAAGTGGAATAAACTATTTATTCTATACACGCCCTTATAAGCTCCCTGATTATGTAATTCTGTTGCTACCAAGTTGAATTTAATTGCAACTGATAGACTGCTGCTTTATTCTAATTCAGTGCGAGAATTATCTTTATAAAACAGCAATGTACTGTATTGCACTATCTAACTATTTCAATCTTATTTAATAGCAACAGTTATCTTATCAGCCAACAGCTTTACTCTTGAAGTCTTATTTATCCAATAAAAAATAATAATTTTTCATCATTTCCAAGTAATTTTGACATGTTTTTTCCGTCTTCTAGCAATATAAACTTATTAAAAGTTGAATCGAAATGAAGTTATTTGGTTGGAGTTCTGTAAGTCTTCTTTGGTATGGGAATTGGATGAAAATTGTTAAATCGAATTTAGTTTCAAGATTAGAACTCATCTGTTATTTTTACTAGACTTATTTACGTCTTTAATAAAACCCTTATTTTTAATGCCCTTCCTAAATGTACCTCATATCATTTTGATAAAGTACACTTCTCTTTTTTATTCAGACTATTTCTATTCTGGATGCTCAGCTGAAAAACTTCCTAAGCAAGCTTAGTTTTAAAATTACGCAAGCTTCATTGAGCTTAGTCTAAAGTTATAAAATAACATATTAGGCTAATATGTATTTTTATGAATTGAGATTTTTAATTAATTCTATATATGTATGTTTAAATATTAACATCTCTTTCTAAATGTCTTTTGGCACATCTATCGCTTGCTATATCTGCAATATCTGAATATTGACTGTTAGAAAATATATCAGGCATTTAGCCTACAAACAATGCGGAATTGTATTTTGTTGGTAATCCGTCATAATTCTATGAAAATCTAAACAAATTAAGAAACTGTATAGTTACCATGGAAAACGCAAAAATTATTAGTAACTAAAAATTGCACGCTATCTCTTCTTGTAAGATATATTTTTGTATATATTATATATTTATATGTATGGTGGTCGCGTAGTGTCGTAACGTTACATTACAAATCTCTCTGTCGACAACTTAAGGCTTTTTTTTTTCCTCAGTAGAGGAGGCTGAGAATCCGTCATGGATACCAACGCAACAGGCAAGCATGCGTTGATTATGTCGGACTCCTGACCACCAGACCTACCGACTAAACTCAGCCTAAGCCTTTGGTCCTAATGACCCTACTGGCTTGTATGGAAGGGAGCCGCGCCTCAGGAGAGGCACGGTTAGCGCTGCCCCATGGTGAGGGCATAAGCGCTAGAAGAAGGCACGAGTCTCCAAAGTGGGACCGGCCTGTATTGACGGTAACCTACACGTGGCTAAGCAGAAGGCTGCCGAATAGGGGGAGACAAAGGAGGCGACGGCTCAGACGCCACCGCTTGTAGGTCTAGAAGATCCTGCGTTAATTGATTAGGCTTAAGGCTTTTATCATCACAGCTCATTTATATGAGGTGGTGAGGACGTAGGTATCTACGTCCCCACCGAGGCGGGTTCCCACGCGCCTGCCCTAACCAGGATAGTGCGATTGCCTCTTAGTCAACCATGTTGGCCTAGTGCGGATTGCTTGACCACATACATCTTAAAATTTATTTGCAGGTGTATGCAGGTTGCCTCACGATGTTTTTTTTATCGGAGGAGTATCAGATAAATGTACATATGAATTTCGACAGGTTCAACCCCGAGCACCCTGAAATATCTGATTCGTCGACCGAGACTACAGCGCCACATGTAACTTTGTAGCTTTTACAAATTAAGAAAAAACTAAACTAATAGATGAACAACTGTTCATCAGATTTAAATATCTGGTAATTGGACAAAAAATCAAGATAGATAACTTGTAGGAAGACAATTAACTAAATGTTAATCCATACATTTTTTAAGGCATTAATCTGGTCACAACGATAACTTCATATAAAAAATTGTATAAGTACTCTAAATTATTTACGCATAATAAAGTGAAGATCTGATTACGTCTCCTTAAAAAATGACTACAGACTTGCCGTAGATATGAGAATGACATTCAACTGCTGAAAAAATCTGGCATTGCTGTAAGCTTAGAATTTCTCCTATGTTAATGTGTTTCTTTATCCCAAAGGTACCGAGTCTCTTTGGAGTCATATAGTCATAATGAAGAAGAGAGAAAAGAAAGAAAATGTAACATAAAAGTACCAAAATGCTTTAAGTGCACGAAATAAGGTTTCTTTCAGTTTAAGATATCTAACAAGTGGCCGTATTATCAATAAAACCTATAAAATTAATCGCTGTTATAATACTTCATAATCTATTATTCATATTACTAAGTACTCTTATGTAATCATTGTGCTTTTTATATGATAAATCTGTTTAAAAATTTATTAGTCTACGAAACAACTCTTCAGTTCCCTTAACACAATTAAGCGAAACGAAACATATATTTTAATTGTGTGTCATTGAAACCGTAGCGGTCACGGGAGCTCTGCGTCCTTCAGAAGGGCGAAGACGTATAAATTGGCCCTAATAGGGAACTAGCTCGACGGTCATTAGATAAGTTTACTCGCTAAACTCATCAAGTTGAGCTTTGGAATGTTGTTAGCTCTACAATACTGTGGAGGCAAGCGGTATTAAGTGTGTGAGCAACAGAGTGCAGCAATGTACGGGTCCAAAACTATTTTAAGAGCTTAGACAGTATTCGTCTGCATGCCTCACTTGTCCAATGCACTCGATTTCAATCAGCGAGTGACGTCATTTCACTAGAAAGTAGGTCGCTTACAATACAGAGGAGTAATCGGTAGATGCATATCATATTTCGAATGTTATCTTGCTTGATAATATAAGAGGATTAGAGGTTAGAGCTTCTACGGAAAGAACATTATGAAATAGGACAGACTGTAGTTCTAAGTCATATTGTTGTTTAACCGGCAATAAACGACTTCATGTGATTCACTCTTAAGCCTTATTAAGTTGCGGGACACATCAAAACTCTGAATCCTAAGTGTTTTCACGCCAAATGAAACTTGGTGAACATAGCTGAAAAAGGGCATAGCTACTTTTTAATGTGATGTAAAGAGTGTAGGTAAAGGAGTGAAAAGGTGAATGAAAGGTTTTATGGAAGGATCGTTAAGTAAGTTTTTTTCAAGCTGTTGACTAGGTATAAATAATTATGTCAAACTTTGTAAAAATTTACTTGTAAGAGGATAAATAAATTAATAAGTGAGGATAAACAACCTGCAAGGAGTCTACGTCAACGAAAAAAAAATTTGGGTCGTCCATGAAATGAAAATGAGGGTCTACGATAATGGATCTTAACAAACAGTGGTAGTACCTATTTACTTACATTATACTATTTTGTAATAGGGAATTAATCTCTTTTTTGATAAGAATCTTAATTTGATCCTTGCGTGTCAATAAACCATATACTAAAAATATAAAAATTTTATACACTCGTTAAGTACTATAAAAATTGCATTAAAATTTAATATTTTCAAATTTCGCGCGTAATTAGACGAAGGCGCCGCACGAGTTGTTACTCTGTAGCGATGACGTCAATACGGCATGTAAATAATAAACAAAGCTCTATGTTTGATGCTATGTATTATTATATCCATAATTTAAAAATGAGTTATTATCTTTTATCTATAAACAACTAATAAAGGAATAATAATAAAAGAGTAATACTGACATCGATGTTTTAATA
Source organism: Scirpophaga incertulas (assembly GCA_036419045.1). NCBI lineage: Eukaryota > Metazoa > Arthropoda > Insecta > Lepidoptera > Crambidae > Scirpophaga > Scirpophaga incertulas. The sequence goes on from CM071630.1 coordinate 34,375,397, forward strand.
CTCCGTAACACGGCAGAACAAAAGTCGGGATTTGCAGCAAAGAATTTTCCGACCATTAATGCATTTATTTTTGGTAAATTCATACTATCCCCTTTTACAAAACTGCTCCATAGTGTTATTCACGTGCGATTTCCATTTAACTTACGTATTTATAACGTTCTCTTACATTAAAAAAGCAACCTACAAACTTCTTTTTTTATAGTTTTGCGGCTTTATGCGTACTATGATTCATAATGACATTGACACGCATAAGTTTACAGTACCTTATGACGTCACGACATGGCGGCCTATGTTTCGCTCTTATTTTACGTGTAGATTAAAAAAGTGAATACTTTGAAATTAATTTTTATATTATTTTTGTTATTTTATGTACTTAAACATGATGGTTCCGACAATTTAATGCATAAGCTATCATAGTTATATGCTTTTAGATCGTTTCTAATATAGAGGGAAGTACCCTATATAAAGACATATACATTATTTATAAAAGTACCTATGATGTAAAAAAAATCGTTATATATGTTTGGACTTGTACTATGTAGGATCTATGCATTCAATATCAGGTAAGTAGGGGGTTTACCCAAAACCGACAAACATAGCAAAGGGTCTACGACACAAAAAAGTTCGGGAATCTCTGAGTTAGAACGATTAAGCTGTTTTCTTTGGTTTTTCATTAGTTCTGTTAGATAGAAATAAAAAGTTACTAATCCATGCGGACGACCGCCACTTCGTCCTCATGGGTTAGTAAGCACAACTATTTAATAAATAAGTATTGTAAGCGGAATTTCGCAGTTCAAACCGATAATGTACTATTAATCTGCGAATTTCGTATTCACATTTATATGACACTACTATCGCAAAGGTAAACATCGCTATACAACTGGTATACCCTTATGAAGATTTTTTTATTAAGTTGTTAATACGTAGCCTTATTGTGTAACTCAGGTAGCAACCGCGAATAACATTTGCGCATTAACCATTATTACTTGCTTGAAAGTTATTTTGTAAGAGAAGAAGAAAACGCGCAATGGTACTTAGAAAGTGCATATCGAAGTTTAATTTACATGTACCGACAAGCACGTGTGATTCTTGAACAAACTTACCCTTAATAATTTCATAAAGTACTTATGTTCTTATTAACAAAATTATGTACCAGAAACCAAAAGAACCAATCTTTCTTGAAACCAATTAACATTTTATGAATGGAGTATATTTAATCTACAAAGCTAATTAACCCCCTGCGGTTTGACCGTAAATATCTCGGGTAAGTACACAGTAAAGTTTACTGTGTAAACAACGTTATTATATAATTAATATATTGTTCGATTGTACCATAAAATGAAACGAGGTTACCTTAAAAAGCAGCTAGGTATTATATTATAGTTTCCTAATACTGGTTGAAACCAAATGATTTAGAGTTACAGATGTTTTATATCAAACACAATCTTTGTCTTCTTCCGTCACTTTTACGCCGCCATGGTAACTGTTTTTCGAAACCAGTGACAATGGTTGCAATTGCTGTATTTTTTTTTATTCTATCCAACTTTAATATAATAATGTGCCTTCTGCTTAATTCTGAAAACTATAATAATTATTTTCGTTAGTTATTCATGAATTGGCAGTCCCATGTTGAGCGCCAAATTATCTCTTCTTCACACTTATAATTTATATCGAATTAATCCAAATAAAAAAATTATTTCTTCTAGCTTCAAAAATAACGAATTTCCATAGAAACTTAATCTGCTATTTTTGTTTTACACTCTTAAGGCTAATAATTTTCCAAACTTTGAATGTCTTATTTATTCATAGCTACAACATAGCTTTAACAGCTTAAAATAAATTTAGCTTTAAATTTTTATTTTTATTTTATACTCATATTGAAGGGGCTATGAAAAGAAAACTGATCCTGTTATTTTAATTACTGTTATTTTAAGGTTTTAAAAATTTTTCATAGTGAACTATATAGCAGTATTGCAGCAGTATTAGTAGACCTTCAACAAATACTGTTGGGTGATGCTACTCTATTCGACACAAGATGTTTACAACGTTGCTCACGAGAGGCTTATAGACAATGAATCCTACACTAGCTTGGGGCAGATTTTGGTTCTCCTAGGAGCAGTTTACCGGATTTAACTAGGTTGGTAGAATGTACCATGACCTGGTAAGATATGCTTTGACTCCGTCATGTATGATTTAAAAACCTTTATTTCATTCACAAGAGAATTTACAGCAAATAAATTTCGGCGAAGTCACTTTCTGGAGACTGGATACAGTACCTATAGCGCCTCCAGACTGTCATAGAAATGGGCAAAATCTTGGTGCTGTATACCATCTAGCTCCACTTAAATGCTAGTGTGAAGATATGTATTTCTTAATAATAGCTTTCTTGTTATACTACATACAACTGCATATTGTTACTACTGGCTTCAGTATCAGAAATTGCTGATTGACCGATTGGACCTTGTGCTCGAATCTAGCATTAGTTTCGTCTGCCCTAATTATGAAAACCACTTACATTGTCGTAATAACAAATGGGCAACAATTTATTCAACTAGACAACGCATAGCTTGCTTTGGTTAATTGATTCATTGCTTTATTATGTGATTGTGGTCCGGATTTTCTTCTTCGGTATTTTTCAGTATATTGTTTGGCTTTGTACATGATTCGACACATCATTTGTAAAAAAATAACACTGATTTTATTTATTCAAACATGTTCTCTCAGTCTCAACTATGGACCGCTGGAATCCCTACTACGCAGTACATCACATTATAGTGATTTAGGTACTCGGTGATATTCACTAACACTAGAGGCAATGTATTTTAAAATATCTTAAAAATCGTAACATTTGTATTATTTGTGTAGATAGAGGTATGAAATTTAATAAATATGGCTTAATTGCTAAAAGATGATATTTTTGAGGAATATCCGTAATCAGAAAGGCTTTACAACAACATAATTATACATAGGAATGTTTCAGGAGCAAGTGAAAAGAACGCAAATGCAGACAACGCGCTGATGGCGTGAGTGTCACCTGAGCGGTGACAAAGTTATACGTGTGTAGACTTCTAGTGTGTTAGTTAGATTTCCGTTACACTTTTATGAGCCTTACCGTATAAATGACTAAAAGCTTAAAATGCCATTATCAATTCTAAATAATATAATACGAACGAACTTAAGAGGCTAACAAACAAACAAAACAATATATAACGTAAATTTTAATTATTTTTGTCCGCTTAGGCAGTTTTAATTAATTTTCAAACCTTGAAGTAATCTCCGCTTGAAGGTTACGTGACATTTTATATGGAAATGCGATTAAAAAGCTCGAAGAAATCTTAACGAGAAATGGCAGCATATAAATTACTAAAGGAAACGTTTTGAAAATAGGCACTTTGCGTTTAATAAAACTTAGTCTCGCGAGTTTTCCGTTTGCCACTGGAAGAATGTTAATTAGTTGTAACTCTCTTCATGCGAAAATTAAAAACGATTTTTCACGTAAAGACATACGAAGTGTAGTTATATAACGTTTAACTTACATTTATAACGAAACTTATCTATTTTTAACGTGATAACTGCAACCAATATAAAACTCTAAAAAAGACAATATAAATAGAGAATACATATATAATAATCTCTAATGCATAGCTGAAAACCAGACTATTACATATGTTGACTTTAAGACCGCTATTTCCTACGCTATAAAAGCTGTTTTCGCAATTCAATTATATATCTTAACGTGCCACAAACTGAACATACACAATACCTGTAGATTTTGTGTAAGTAACATTATGTACGTGGGGTATACTGAACGTTTCTGAAACTAGCCACTTACAATAAAATAATCAAAAAACCATTTAAGACTTTAAATTTAATTAAATTCTCCACTATCCCCAGTTTCCAACTTACCTTCGAACCCGTTTTAAATTTTGTGCCGAAAGCTCCCGCCCCAAGCGATCCTGTGTTACCAAAAATGTCCTTGAAATTCCTAAGTCCAATTCCGTATTTTTTCAAAAATCCTTTTCCGTTCATGCTGCCAAGCTGTGGAATAGTTTGCCCGCTTCCATTCGTGAGAGACCATCCCTTACATCTTTATTTGAAAGAGTACTATCTGTCTAATTAATTGTATTATATTATATAATTATTTTATATATGTGTATAATATATATATATATATATATATATATATATATATATATATATATATATATATATATATACATATACATGTGTGTATATATTTATTTATGTGTAAGTATGTATATGTATATATATGCTTAATGATGTGTACATTTGAATAGGTTTTAAACAATTAATTACCCCTGCAATTTTAACGTCTTGCACCACTACTTGGGTTGGCTGGAAGAGATCGCTTTTAGAGATAAGTCCGCCCTTGTACACTATCAATAACTATTATTTTCATTTTTTATTGTACAATAAAGTATTATATATATATATATATATATATATATATATATATAATATATATATATATATATATATATATATATATATATATATATATATATATATAAATACATAAGTTTTGAAACCACGAAACCATAAAATATAGATCACCAGACAACATTAATGTTAATAAAAAAAACTTCCAAGTAAAATCAGCTATTCTTGAATAAGCAAATATTCTGTTCTGTATTCTATTCTCTTGAGATGCAAGCCAGTTCAAGGTTGTAATGTCTGATCTGTATTTCCCATCTCAAGATACTTAGAATTAACTACATTACTGTACTTACGGAGGCTCTGTTGTTTTTAATGAAGCCTCCGTGTTTTAAAGAAACCTTTATACTTAAAAGTAATTATCACATTCATTAGATTCTAATTTAAAAGCTTTAATTATTTGTGCTTAGAATTATTAAACAGTAAATGGCGATAATATTGTTTCTTTCAATACCCACGATTTAAATAATTTTTATTTAGATAATTTTCTGGTTTATACACATAGTATAAAACAAAGTCGCATTCTCTTGTCCCTATATCCTTAATGTATGCTTAAATTTTCAAAACCACGCAATGGATTTTGATGTGGATTTTTTAAAAGATAGTGATTGATAACCGCATTAAAATCTGTGCAGTAGTTTTTGAGCGAAGCCTTTATTGCACATCCCGTGGGATCTGACGATTTTTCCGGGATAAAAAGTAGCCTATGTTACTCGGGGATAATGTAGCTTTCCAAAGGTGAAAGAACTTTTGAAATCGGTCCAGTAGTTTCGGAGCCTATTCATTACAAACAAACAAACAAACAAATCTTTCCTCTTTATAATATTAGTATAGATAACATCCATTAAATACTGGAGAAATACTGTTATTTTTGAGGTTTCTAATGTGATGTCGTAAATAATTACAATTTTTTCCGTTTACATTGCAAACGCAGGCTGAACTTTCCGAGATTACTAAATATTAGAAAGAAAAAAAGAAGAAAGAAAAACTGTTTATTCCAGTAATACATAAAATACATATTTACTCTACTTAATAACAAAAAATAAATAAATAAAATATGTGGCACGGAAAGGGATATCTACTCAGCATATTGCCGAGAGGTCACAGACCTCCCAACGCTGGTCTTCCGTAGATATCCCTCAAGAGCGACTGCTATAGCACAGCAATAAAACATTTAAACAACAATTAAACATGTTATAAAGTATTTTGTGTTGTTCTATAAATACAAAAACTAAATACATTTCTTTTTTTATCCACCTAATATCATTGCTTTACATTACACTAATAAATAAATAAATTTCTTGGCCGCATCTTTTATATTCTTCGCCATTTGATATATTTCAGTCTAACCTGCAAGTTGCCTTTTTTTTTTTTTTTTTTTTTTTTCCCCTGAGGAAAATGCATTAAATTGCATACCCCGGCTGTGGCGAGCCGGGGTTATGTGGGGCTCTCCTCCCCAGAAGGGGGAGGCCTACCCACTAAAAACCTCAGGGATGGCCTTCCTCAGGCATGTAGGGAGCCCCCGGGAACACAACGGCCACTTCCGGGAACCCCCAGCCTCCGCTCCCCTCTCTAGAGGGGAGCCCTCCTCGGGGGAAGCTACCACCTCCCCCGGTCCCCTCCACCGACGACGCCCCCCGGCCACGGAAGGGGCGTGGTCCATCCCGGGTCGCCGTAGCGGTCGCGACTTCCTCGCGCCCGCCGGCGACCCGCGGCGGCGCCGCAGCTGTGCTACCGAGCCCGGTGCCGCCTCCTTCGAGCGGGATCGGCCATCTCCCGACCCCGCTCGGCGGCCTCCTTCTGGAGCATTACTGCTTCACAGAAGGAGGCCACAGCCCTCCAACCTCCCTCGTCCGCCAGCATTGCCGCAATCAATGCCGGCGGAGACAGATCTCGCCCGATCTCTGCGACCAAGACTCGGCGCTCGGAGGCCCACGCGGGGCACTCCGCCAGCGTGTGCTGGGCCGAGTCAAGGTCGGATGCGCAGTGGTGACAATGTGTCGATCCCTCCCGTCCTATTCGACACAGATACTCACCGAAGCAGCCGTGCCCGGTGAGTATCTAACCTGCAAGTTGCCTAGCAACAACTTTCATAGAGTTGATGTCAAATGAAACCAAAGACAAATGATATGAAAGAAAATACCTGTTTTATTTATATACATATGCGTAGTAAGCTTCGCCGCTACTCCACACTTATTTTATAACGATTGTTTAGCATTTTATTTAAATAAATATATGAGCAAGTGTCCATAGGCTACGGTAACCGCTTACTCGTACCATCAGGCGGGCCGTAGGCCTGTTTGTCACCATTGTGGTATAAAAAAAAAGCTAAATTGCAGTACTCTGATTATAAAATCGCAGTTTTGTACGGATATTGGTTCATTTTTCCACAATTAAAATAATAAAGTTGCAATAATAAATAATAATAAGTAGTAATAACTAACTTACGATCTATACCAAAAATAAAAGTTGTTTTAGTGCAAATGACTAAGTTTTTCGTACATTCTTGCTAAAATAACTTTCAGAGTAACAAGAATATCGAGTTATACTTGAATTACAAGAGATGAATTATCGACCCTTACAGCTTGGTTGAAGTAAGAAACTTTAGCTTCAGTAATTAAGAAGAGTAATATTAGCTAAGGAAAATTCATGAATCACTGTTACGTGATATTTTAATATTATCAAAATACCAAATAAAATTATGTTTATTAAAATATGTAAAAGGACGACGGCGAAATAGACAGAGCTGTGCAGCATAGGATTAACGCAGGGTGGATGAAATGGCGACAGGTCACAGCTACAACGTGCGATCCCCGAATGCCAATAAGGCTGAAGGGGAAAATTTACAAATCGATCATCTGATTTGTCGTCATGTATGGAAGTGAATGCCGGGCCGTCAAGAAGAAGGATGAAAATAGATTGCATACGAATGAAATGAGAATGTTACGATGGATGTGTGGTGTGACAAAGATGGATAAGATAAGGAATGAGTATATAAGAGGAAGCCTGAAAGTAGGGAAAGTAGCAGTAGTAAAGTAGTATATGTAGTGGTAGAAAAAGTGAGAGGAAGTAGATTAGCATGGTTTGGACATGTGATGCGGAGGGATGAAAGTCATGTCACAAAGCGAATGTTGAATATGAAAGTGGAGGGATACACGGGCAGAGGAAGGCCGAATAAAAGATGGATCGATTGTGTGAAGAATGATATAAGAATGAAAGGAGTAAGCATGGAAATGACGGCTGATAGAGAGGAATGGAAGAAAAAGATCTACTGCGCCGACCCCAGATAATGAGAAATGAGCAAGGGGATGATGAAAATATGTAAAAGGAACAAAACTAGTCCAGTAGTCATGTACAAGCAAATACTAATGCAGAATATACAGATTTTAAAATCGTGCTATATATGTATGTGTGATCGATTTTAATATTTCTTTCTTCTATCTAAGCCGTCGGATCCTTAAGACTTTTGGGCTGAGTTTAGTTGATAGGTCATGTTGGTCGTCGATTTTAATAATTCTTTCTTCTATCTAAGCCGTAGGATCCTTAAGGCTTTTGGACTGACTTTAGTTGATAGGTCATGTTGGTCGGCGATTTTAATATTTCTTTCTTCTATCTAAGCCGTAGGATCCTTAAGACATTTGGGCTGAGTTTAGTTGATAGGTCATGTTGGTCGGCCCGCCCCGGCCGGCCAACAAATTGCTACATACTTTCCACGGGACTTCGGACCTGTGGAATATCTTGGGCCTGTTTCCTGTTGCTTGGGACGAATTCTCTTTGATCTCCTTTAAATTTATTCTTCTCCTTAGGGAAAAATAAACAAAAAAATTGAACTAGAGCATACCAGCAACGAAACACTGCGTTCGAAAGTTGTCGAAGTAATGTAAGTTTTAGTAATTGACAAATCTTTATTCCACGAAGTGTTAATTACAGTGTCATTAAATATTTGTTTTGACGCAGTAATATATAAAAAAATGTATATTCATATAACTAATGAACACACATATTTGCATACTTTTTTTTTGTACTTTTATTGATACTTAACATAACGTACTCAAGAGGTTTTGGTTCCGGATTCGATTTGGGAAGTGAACACTTCCGTTTTGACAGAAAATCCAAATTATGTATTTACTATAAAATCACTTCCCTAAAAAGGAATGAGATAGATTTTATAATGAAGCATTGCTCAATTGTCACGCGCGCATTATATCGTTAAATCTCAAATAAGTATTCAGTGGGCATCGATTTACACTCTATTTGCTTAAAAACTATTTGCATATGACGAGAAATATCCGGAAATAGGCCGTATAGCTGAAATGTATAGTATTGGTTTACATCAACCATGATATCAAAATCAAAATAATATTTATTCAACATAGACCTTTACAGGCACTTATTGACGTCAACAAACAAAACAAAAAAAAAGCTTAAATAATAAAAAAAAAAAAAAACCTTGTCCGTACGTACGAATAAGGAAAAAAAAAAGAAAAAAATATATTGACTCGACACCTGTTCGGAAATTGGGAGAGCCTTCTCGAGAAGAACAGGCAAGAAACTCTGAAGGTCTATTTTTTATCTCCTCTTTTCAATGTTAATAATTATAATAATATAATATAAAAATACAATATAGTATAAGATACAATCATACCTAATACGATTACAGTCGTATGTATCTTTACATACACATATAAAATAATACAATATTATAAATAATGTTACCAAACATGGCTCTATGAATAGTGTCCCTATTCCCAAATACTGTGATCATTTAGATAGTCACTTACTTTATAATAACCTTTACTCATGAGTGTATTTTTGATATGGATTTTAAATTTATATAAAGGTAAATCAATGACACTTTGCGGAAGCTTGTTAAACATAGATATACATTTCCCCAAGAACGAACAGCTAGTTTTATGGAGTCTGAACATTGGAACGGCAAGTTTATTTTTGTTTCTAGTATTCACATTATGTAGATCACTGTTTTTATTGAATTTATTATAGTTTCTATATACAAAAACTAAATTATCATATATATATTGACTAGCTAAAGTTAAAATATTAATTTCTTTGAACAATTATTTTAGGGATTCTCTAGCCCGTAAACAGTAAATAGCACGAATCGCTCTTTTTTGTAAAAGGAAAATACTTTCAATGTTAGCCGCTGATCCCCATAGCAGCAGACCATAGGACATAACACTATGAAAGTAGCTGAAATAAACAATTCTTGCCGTTTCAACATTAGTTAAAAGTCTAATCTTTTTTACTGCGTACGCCGCTGAACTAAGTTTGATTGCCAAAGTTTCAATATGTGGATCCCACTGTAGTCGTGAATCTAACGTAATGCCTAAGAATTTAGTATTATTTACCAAGTCAATGACATCACCATTCATATTTAAACTAGTATCAACCTGCCTTACATTGGGCGAAGAGAATATGAAACAAAAACTGAAAATAACAAATTCAATTCTATTCAAATTAAATAAGCACAACTTTTTTTTTCATCTAAGCGGCAAGACTTCGCGTATTTAGGCTAGTTTTCAATTCAATAAATTTTATGTCAACAATGCCTCTTTGTGTTAGATCTTTCCAACTGTTCCTGTAGAACATACCGCAGATTTCTATTGTCCAGTCACGTAACACAGTAAATAGTATAAAGTCATAAATTATAATATAAAAATTAAGGCAGATCGTTTTTAAAGGGTAATTCAATTTATTCACTTAATATATTTAAAACAATTTCTTTGAAGGATGTTTTCCAACCTTAAATACATGTTGATTAGAACATCGTTCAATCAATCGTGTTAGTCAAAAGACACCTACTTCTGGACATAAGGCTCTTCCAAGGATCTCCACATCAATCGATCCTGCATTGCCAACGTCTTCCTGCGATTTTAATTAAATCGATTTTAATTTTATCGAAGTTGCTGTCGGTTATATAGCAGCCATTCGAGAACCTTTCTGCAGCAGCAGCTGTCAGTCCTGCGAGCATTATGGCCACAACCACATCGCAATTCTTCGAGTTATATCAGTGACCTTGGTTATTCTGCAGAAAACTATTTAAAAATTGAATATCAAACGCATTCTATAAATAATTTCATCAACGTCTTGGCGCCATTACAATTTGATGAACTTCATTAAAAGTCTCAGGCATCCCTTCCGCGATTTAAACTCGGCCGTTTTGGAGAGCTTAGTATTTCTTGTTTCTCGACAAAATTTTAATTGATGACATTATAACATAACAAATTTAAAATAAAATTAGAAAATATCATTAAATTATTCTTCTAACCAATACTTGTGAAATTAACGTTTAATATGAAAAAGATAGGCACATCATATATTATTTTAATGCAAAAATAATTTAATTAATATTTAATTACTGTAAATGCCTTGTAATAATAAGAATGTAACTGACTAACCAAGGGTGACGCAAAGGATCCTCGTCATAGTTCATATACGTCCCCATTGAGGACCTACCCTTTTTTTGCGAGGGGAAATGCTCCTTATGCACCATGACGCCGCCCTGTCAAGGCGCGGCCGTGTGTGTGGCTCTCCGGTCTGAGAGGACCGGCCTTTTTTTTTTTTTTGTTCCCCTGAGGAAAATGCATTAATTTGCATACCGCGGCGGTGGCGAGCCGGCGGTTATGTGGGGCTCTCCTCCCCAGAAGGGGGAGGCCTACCCACTAAAAACCTCAGGGATGGCCTTCCTCAGGCATGTAGGGAGCCCCCGGGAACATCAAGCCACTTCCGGGAACCCCCAGCCTCCGCTCCCCTGCCTAGAGGGGAGCCCTCCTCGGGGGAAGCTACACTACCTCCCCGGTCTCCTCTACCGACGACGCCCCCCAGCCACGGAAGGGGCGTCATCCCGGGTCGCAGTAGCAGTCGCGACTTCCTCGCGCCCGCCGGCGACCTGCGGCGGCGCCGCAGCTGTGCTACCGAGCCCGGCGCCGCCTTCTTCGAACGGGATCGGCCATCTTCCGACCCCGCTCGGCGGCATCCTTCTGGAGCATCACTGCTTCACAGAAGGAGGCCACAGCCCTCCAACCTCCCTCGTCCGCCAGCATTGCCGCAATCAATGCCGGCGGAGACAGATCTCGCCGATCTCTGCGACCAAGACTCGGCGCCCACGCGGGGCACTCCGACAGCGTGTGCTGGGCCGAGTCGAGGTCGGATGCGCAGTGGTGACAATGTGTCGATCCCTCCCGACCTATTCGACACAGATACTCACCGAAGCAGCCGTGCCCGGTGAGTATCTGAGTCAATCGGTAGGTGACCTCCTCCTTCCCGTGGAGCCAAGCATGAGAGGACCGGCCTAGCCACTAAAACCTCACGGTGTTCTCTGGGCCCATGCGGGGCACATGGCGGGGTGCGCTTTCGCGATTCTACCATGCCATGTGCTCCGGGGCCGGCTCGACCTAGAACTGGTCGAGCCAACGCCAAGGGAGGGACTGTACGAGAATACCTGGACAGTCCCCGGACGGAGAGACATCACCAGGGCGTGTGCGGTAGCCAGGCGCGCACGCAACCTTACGATAGGGTCATTCTCCTACCTAACAAACGTAAAGGCCTAATATTAAATAGTTTATTACTAAAGGTGCAAACGTATAGACGTACTAATGTCGCGTTTGCAACGTTAATTCACGTCACCTTATTCATTTCGCTTCTCGTCACGGATTTCAACATAAATTAGGCAGAAATCGCATCATTATACTATTTTGTACAGTTGGATTATATCTATATTTCGAGAGCACTAAAGACGACCGAAAAGCGATATACAGCGGTACGCAAACAATACATAGCTATTATGCAACTCCAAACTGTATTTTATTATACACTAGCGACCCGCCCCGGCTTCGCACGGGTGCAGTGAAAAAATGGTTATGGTGGGTTATCCCTAAGAGATAGACATATACCATCGCGGACTTTTTTGTGGATTTTTGTAAGTTGTACAATACTGTAGTACATTATTTTGGTCTATCTCGTAGGGTTCAGCCAGCGTTTGCAATATAAGCGCAAAAAAACGTGCTTATTTACGACATCACATTAGAAACCTTTAAATTTATCTGTGTTTCTCTACTATATTATGCATTTATTATACATACAAACCTTCCTTAAGAATCACTCTATCTATTAAAAAAAACCGCGTCAAAATCCGTTGCGTAGTTTTAAAGATCTAAGCATACATACGGACATACAGCGAAAGCGACTTTGTTTTATACTATGTATTGATTGATTGATATTATATCCATTGCCGGTTTAATAAAATATATTGAAACAATTTCTGACAATATACGTAATAGATGTTAAATGTAAAGTTATCGGAGTTGGCAATCGAAGTAACGTATAGTATAACTGTTACTTATTTCAAAGGTATCCAATTAGGTCTCAGCAAGCAAATAGCTATTAAAGAGACCCCGTGTCGTGAAGTGCTACACTTTGTAGACCTTTAATAGAATTTCTGTAAGATATTTGTACAGTAACTTTGCGTCGAAAATTTGAAGGTAGGACGCGAAAGAATCAAAAAATCTCATCTTTTTTTAATTTAACCTGTAAATATTATATAGAACAAAAATTTGTGTCTCATTTAAATGTAAGCACGGTATATTAAAAAAAAACAAATTACTTTTTTTATTACCCTATCCAACATACCATGAATATATGAAAGAATTTATATGGGATATTAAGTTAATTAGATTTTAAATCTTTGCCACAGATAATATAATATTACTGGATTAAAGTTCGGTGTCGGGAGTTTCGCTGAGACAACATGTTTATATTTTATTTTAAGCCGTTCGAGTGAAATAGAAGGGTCTTATTTAGGTGCTTAGAGCTTAAATTTTTTATCATTTTCCCTAGTAGCTCAAAATTCTGAGCAACTTTCGTTAACGCAATATATTTTTATCCCAAATAATTCATATATTAAATTTTTAGATTGATAAAATCAATTTTAATTCAAGTCAAAATATAAATAAATCAAATTTTCTAATTTATTTCATGATAATAGAGTTTAAAGTCTTTTAGAAATGCTAGGTCATTTCTGGAGACCTATTTTTGAATTACGAATGCGATTTCGAAATCACCGCTGACTAACGGCCGTTTTCAATAACCTATCTAAGATCAAAGATAAATTGCTATCTCCGATTAGCAGTAAGCTGTTATCTATCTGTAGTCTGCGTTTCACAATCAAAGATACGAGCTATCTATCTTTGTCTAACTAAGGATAGCTTTATGCCCTCTCGTCTATCCAAGCCCTGTAGAACGTTTTGTTCGTTGCTAACCATAAAGCTTTAGTACGTTTAAAACATATGTACAATTTATTGGTGACTGACTGGCGGACGAGGGTGGTAGGAGGGCTGTGGCCTCCTTCTGTGAAGCAGTTATGCTCCAGAAGGAGGCCGCCGAGCGGGGTCGGGAGATGGCCGATCCCGCTTGAAGGAAGCGGCGCTGGGTTCGGCAGCACGGCTGCGGCGCCGCCGCAAGTCGCCGGCGGGCACGAGTAAGTCGCGCCCGCGGATACGGTGATCCGGGAAGGACCAAGCCCCTCCAATGGCCGGGGGACGTCGTCGGTGGAGGAGATTAGGGGAGGTAGTTGTCTCCCTGGAGGGCTTCTCTGGAGTATCGCAGGGAAGCGGAGGCCGGCGGTTCCCGGAAGTGGCTTCGCGTTGCCGGGGGCTCCCTACATAACTGAGGAAGGCCATCCCTGAGGTTTTTAGTGAGTAGACCTCCACCTTCGGGGGAAACCAAAAAAATAATAATAATAAAATGGTAGGTCACGCGATCGGACCGCTCCGGTCGTGTGGAGTCCAACATAACGTTGCGTGCTCCTCGTAAGGATTCTCAGCTTCTCTCTCCTAAGGGGAAAAAAACTCATTTGCACAGTCGGCTCTTTCGCAATGGACGCAAGCGACATTGAATATTTCGAGTTATTTTTAACACATTTTTAAGTCGTTTTAATTAGCATGTTTATAACTTAATATATCTATACCTATTTATGTCCTACCCGTGCGAAGCTGGGACGGGCCGCTAGTCATAAATATATTTATAAAAATATATGTTGACTACTATATAAGGACTTGTTGCTAGACTTTTTTTTTCATTTTCGCGTGCTCTTATTAATTATGTATGAAATAGCAGGGTCTTTTCAAGTTTCGAATGTAAAAAATTTGCATTTTATTGTGTGTGTGATAACTACAGTAAATAATGTTAAAGGGCCATGTAAGTTACCTAAGACCTTTTTAACTGATTTCCAAATAAAAGGAAAAACTTTTAAATTACATTCCTAGTCAGCTAGTATCACAAAAGAAATGCTAACTATCTGTAGATTGCAGTATAGTATTCATTGTACGCTGGCGTAGGGTTGTCAATACTTAGAATCGTAAAATAATTTATTTAATTTTTAAGAGAAAACAAAGCAGCTTATTGGTAGCGTAATTAGCACTAATATATTTTATACAGAGTGTTCCTTGCGGATGGATACACACCACTAAATATTATTTCAGCGACCCTGAAGCAGCCTGTATGTATGAAGAGTTAGTCAGTTGACTTTCTCTTTATTGAGAACACAAGTATTGCAATTAGTAGAATATTTGATACCAACAACGATACAAAAAGAAAAGACAGTGAAATACAAACAGAAAAAATTAAAATAGTATTTTGACGCAACTTGAAGACGATACCCAAAACAAATAGCGCTCACTGATTTACTCGTAGTCAGTTTAATTTATGTTAAAATGGAAATTGGTTGCTATATAAAATATGAATATTGCTTGCGGGTAACAAGCAGATTTATGAAAATGAAACACCTTTTATGTATTCAGATCTTGTTTCATTATCATAATGGCATAACACATTATCAAGGAACTTTTCGGATAGTTTTAGCATAGTTTCTGGATTATGTATAACGCCCAAAAACCTAAAAACTTAGTTCATCGCTTTTATGGGCTATTTATAAAAATGGAATTATTTTTTGTTGTTAGTTTTTCTGTAAGTGATTGTTGACTGAAAACTTTTTAATAATCCAAATAACATGACAAACTTACCTTAACAGGTTGGACTAAAAACAGAAAGTTACTAGAAATTTATAGATGTAGTAGGAAGTAAAATTACTAAAAACAACTTTACATTTTATATCGCAAATTGATAACGTACGAATTGATTGTACGGAAGTGAAAGTTGGGTATGGGAGAAACGACATGAAAGCAGAATAAATGCAGTAGAAATGAGAGCTTTGCGGAGTATGGCAGGAGTAAAACTGAGTGACAGATTGTATAATGAAGTGATTAGAAAGAAATGTGGTTTGAAAGAGGATATCGTGACAAGAATAGAGAAAGGGATGCTTGGGTGGTTTGGGCATGTGGAACGGATGGATGAAAGTAGACTGACCAAAATGATTTATGAAGCTGGAGTGAGTGGAGATACGGGACGAGGAAGACCTAGGCGAACATATTTCGAACAAATCGAAAGTGTCCTCAAAAAAGGCCAGAAGTACCCGCAATCGTCGAGCATGTATGAGGAATGTTATGAAAGTAGATGAAGCGAAAGAGATATGTAAAGACCGTAGCAAGTGGAAAGACGTAATCTCTGCCTACCCCCATGGGAAAAAGGCGTGAGTGTATGTATGTATGTATGATAACGTTTAGTAGGGAATACAAATATGCTGAAAATCTCACAGGAATCATGTTAACTATTGGCCACTGTAACCATTTACCATAACGATAGATTTATTATTGAATAATAATAATAATTGGATTTATTTCCACTTACATACAGCTTGTATCACACATTTTTTATTGTTTACAATATCGTTCTTATAGCTATTACATAAGTCCGCTGGCTTCCAAACTAGGTTTGTACCACAGGTTGTCCTGTTATTTGGAAGACAGTGGTTCAGTCTATGAGCAACTGAACAAATCAGAGCAAAGCAACCGCCCGCATATACCAATTTACTATATTTGTGTGGAACTAAACAATTATCCTATATGTGTATGTATGTATGAGTGTGTGTGTGTGTTACATACACACACTCATCGGATGCGTGTGTGCATGCTTCTGTAATTAAACGTATGTCACATATGTATATAAGGGTCTTGAGTACTTACTATTAGTTAATGCCTTAGCATAGTTTTTACCGGAGAGAGATAAATGTAAAACAAAAATTTTAGATAGGATGAAAGACGACTGAAAGAAATATATAAATAATAAGTTGGTAGGGAACGACCTAGAAGAACATTTTTGGACGAAACAGATGATATAGTTAAGGAAGGTCAGGTGTAGAGTACCGTAACCAACGAACGTGGATGAAAGAATTAATGAAAGTGAAGAAGCTAAGGACGTATGTTTGGATGCCGTTCCAACATACAGGATTCAAAATACTATAGGTTTGTTCTTAAGGAAATGTGTAACTTTTTATAACACATTTCCAGAAAATATTACTGCTTTACCGTTTCAGAATTTAAACCACATATTTAAAATACTCTAATGAAAAAAGGGTATTACAAGGTCAACGATTTCTTCAATGATAAAAATGCTTGGATGTAATTTTTTCGATATTTAATTTCCTGAATGATTAAACATGCTTGGATGTAAAGGAGATGTCCCATATTGGTTTATAGTAACTAACTCGGGTAAATTTGATATATTTGGATAGAAGGCTCTAAATGAAAGTAATCGCCGTAAGTCGTGTTATTTTCAAGACCCCCGATTTTTTATAATTCGTATTCTAGTATAATAAAAAATGAAAAATTACACATTGCTTAAAAAAAATATCAACAAGCCTTTTAAAAATCTAAATACATACATAATTGCTTTAATGAACCGAATATTTCTAATTTTGAGAAGTTTTTAACTAACAAAATATAGGGACTGCTATGTTACTTAATGTATGTTATCTAGAGCCAGAAAAAATATTAATAAAAAATCAACTGACAAGTCAGGCACCTGCTGTCAATGTCATAACTCAACGGAAAATATCAAACATAGAGTAAGATACCGGTAGTCACAGATTAATAAAAACATCATTAAGGTGTGGCCATAATGAAATATTTCTTAAAAACATGTTTTATTTATTTAAAAATAATTGGGGGTGGTAAAAATATTTCTTTTATTTGTTTCATACTTCATATTTTTTCGGCTTTCAATTTAATGTAGTTTGGTGTTTGTTAGTTAACGCTGATCACAAAAAACCAACCGCCTTGTAATAAGAGGACATCTCCTTTGCGATATATAATTTTAATGATTCTATAATAACTAATATTTTTGTTTTGTACCGGACATACACATATATGTACATATCAGATTTGTTTAATGCGATATGACTCTTGTGACGGAAATATATATTTGTTAGTTGTTTTAACTTGTACCGGAGGTTGGGTTCAGACTGTGTATCTGAAGCCGGCTTCCAACTGACGATTCTGTAATGATACAGAAAAAAAATTGTCCTTTCTGGTTTTTTCCAGTACAAGGTCTCCCGCCGTAAACTTGTGAACCAATGGCGTAGCATCTTTGACGTTCAAAAGTGATTGTAAAATCCTATATGACTATCTACTCCCATTGGAAAGAGGCGAACTGGGTTCCCGGAAGTCGCTTAGCGTTCTCGGGGGCTCCCTACATGCATGAAGAAGGCCATCGCTTACATCCAAAAAAAGGCTTACATCCTGGTCTGTGTAATTTTAAGTTGGATTTATTTTTTGTCATTTAATAATAATAATAATGTTTTATTGACAAACATCGAGTTAATTGGCTCAACAAATTTCACAATTGTATCAACATTGCAGAAGAATGGGCCTTCAAATCAGGTACGCGACATAACATTCATCCTCATCACCTAGACGCTTGGCAGTCCACCACAGTGCGTTTTTCTAGTTTTCTGCCACGCACCACTAAACTGTGGAATGAATTGTTGCCTGCAGTATTTCCGATCTAATGCGATATCGAAACCTTCGAAAAAAGAGCATATTCCCATATAAAAGGCCTGTAAAGCATCTGTGACTCTTCTGGTGTTGCTGGTGTCCATGGGCAGCGGTTATCGCTTACCATCAGGTGATGCGTTTGCTCGTTTGGTGCCCTATCCTCTAAAAAAAACCCAACTAGACAAAAGTCTGTATCTTGAGTCCTGCAGGTGCTTACAATACTATGGTTATGCTAACTAGAGAAGAAGACTTCCAAAACTTCCCAGATTTGACGACCAAATGGTAACCTAAATTAACTTTATTAATTAACAAATTTTTTACAATATTGACTACCACATCTATATCTATTTGTTTAGCTTATTCTTCTATTTGAATGAGTCAATGCTGTATTTCGTGTGAATAAAGCGCTATTTCCAAGAACGTGTTTGATCTTGTTACCTACATAACGTTTTCGCTAAACTTTGGCGAGAAAGAATCCCTGAAATAAATTATTCAGTACTAACGCAAAATAAAGCCACAAGAATATATTTATCTCTTTTCTGGATGCTAGCTTAAATTCGTCATCTACTTTTGTTAATTATAGGTATCTAGGGGAAGGGAGGACAAGATGGAAGGTGTAATTTTAAAATGTTAAAAAAATATAACAACATTATTTCAACATTTTATTTTAATCTATCTTCAAAGAGATTTTATGTCTTCAACGACTCATATTTAAACATTACGCAGGTAGGTAGCAACTGAGAAATCAATGATACATATAAATCAGTCTATAAAGTAATAAATATATCTGTCCATCTATTAGTTTTCTAGTAGATTATGATTTATAGCTAATAGCATTTGCGTAGTCCTCAGCACATCAAGCATAACACTTACAGTACTCCTACAGTACACATTACTGACAGAATACAACCCATTTGCACATACAGTAATACTATACGCGATTCCCAATGGAATCAACACAAAGTTGTGTTGGGCTTGATAGATCACCTCTGTCCAGCTCGCTTAACACTAACGGCAGTGCTGTGGGGGAGTACCCCCAGAGTATTCTACATACAAGTTAGGTGTAGCGACCACTTTCCTAGGGCAATCCATGGCGACTATCTAGAGGTGTTCAATATTCCCATACTTGAACTCTATACATGCATGACACGATTTATTATAGAAATTCAGATGCGTAGATTGCATGAGCGTAACTTGAAAACTAGCAGATGGGCAGATTTGCATTAAAAGATAACAATTTACTTATAATTGCGAGACCTGAGAAAATTCTAGAACATTCTAATAGTATAGACATTAGAAGATTATTCCAGAATATTCTAATAGTATAGACGTTACAATGAGTAATCACCAGAGGTCGGAATTAACATAACATAACCCTTTATTGTATTTATAAAATACACACACAAAAAAAAAGAAAATAACAAATGTACAAAAGGCGGCCTTATTGCTAAACAGCAATCTCTTCCAGGCAACCTAGGACCAGGGAAATATTAAAAGGAGATTTAAATATAGGATGGGTACAGTAATTGGACAGGACAATAGGCTATAACTATTTTAAGTTAAGGAACCTTTGACAGGAAGTGAACACGGACTTGATTCTTAAAGGACTCCAGCGTTCGCGCTCCCCTAATACCCTCAGGGAGAGAGTTCCACAACCGGACGGCATAAGCCGAAAAAGAATATGAAAATAGTCGGTACTTCGGGGTGGTATATCCAGAATCAGATTAAAATTAGAACGCAAGGCACGACATGACGAATGGGATCGAAAAGAGAACAAAGATTTAAGGTAGGATGGAGATGTTGGAAGATACAAAATATTGTAAAGTAGGGATAAAACAAGTCTCTGCGCTGGCGAATAGGTAACCATTTCAGTTGAAAGCGACAATTAGAAACATGGTCAAATCTACGCAGATTAAAAATGAACCTGATGGCTACATTTTGCAGCCGATATTAATATGGACTTCCCAGGATTTCTAATAGACAATCCCGTGTGGCCAACAATATTACGAATAAATAATAATAAAAACTGACCTAGACAGATCTCTTGAAGATAATCTCTTGTGATTCTGGTTCCGTTTAAAATATAAGCTGTTTTATTAATTTTGTGTCATGAGTACATCTGCCACAAAGTTTTCTGAACCACCTGAAAGTCGACTCTTAAGCCTGCTTCACAGAAAGAGACTCAAACTTAAATCTCTGCTTGAGTACAATTAGAAAGGAATAGCACTATGTAAACTTAATAGCACTTTCCCTTTCTTACGGTACTTAAGTAGGACTTGAGTTTGATTTGAGAATACGATCCTTGGAAAATGCTTTAGGCATTAAATCCCTTTGACACATTGTACATGAAAAATATATATTTATACATAAATAAATATTTGTCGTGGTAAAAATATGAAAATAGCCGCAATCATTTTATCCAGTTCGTGACATAACGAAATTAACAGTCAGATGTATCGCGACAGCATATCTTGATCGTTCAATTAAGAATATCGTGACGTCATCGTAACTATGAACTTACACGAATCGTTAAAATAATGTAGCCGCACCATCAAATAAACAACTAGACAAGACAGCAAGAATAACATTGACAGACATTATATACATAGCACAACATAGGATTCAAGATCATTAATATAACCTGCATGGCTGAACAAAGGGCAAATATTACTGCAGTTACATTGAAACTTGAATTTTATCAACGTGTACTCAAATAAAATTATCTAAGCAAAGGTTTGACCATTGTTTCAACAAGTAATACGTACTCGTGGCTTGTTTAATCGAATAATTTATAAACTTATTCAACATTACCATTATACAAAGACAAATAAAAAAATTCCAAACTTTAATGTAATCTATAAACTCACTATAATCCTTTTTTAACTTCAAAAAAGAACGCATTAAATGACTGGAAACGCACTTGTAATTTCTCTGATGTTGCGAGTGTCCTTTTCTTTTAGACTTAAACAAATTTATTTTTATATTGTATTTTTAACATTACAGTGATTTTTTTAAAATACTCACTTAGTACATTTTTTTTAAATTAAACTAACAATTATATCACAATCTTGAAAACCGCTCAGAATTTTTCACTTATTAGCCGAGTTTTTTAATGAGAAGAATTTTTGCATTAGTTTGGTCAATGTCTATTGACATGTAATTAAAAATATGAAAAAGTTTGTTTTGTTGTTAATTAAATAAATATGGAAAATATAAAGGCAACCAACTAGTATAAGCTATATTATTGCAAAGTTTCGTTTTTTTTCCCTCGGGAGAGGAGGCTGAGAATTCTCATGGATACCACCGCAACGGCAAGTAGATGATGTCGGACTCCTGGTGAATCGAGGCGGCTCGACCCAACAGACCTACCTACTAAACTCAGCCTTTTTTTTTTTTTTTTTTTTTTTTGTTCCCCTGAGGAAAATGCATTAAATTGCATACCCCGGCTGTGGCGAGCCGGGGTTATGTGGGGCTCTCCTCCCCAGAAGGGGGAGGCCTACCCACTAAAAACCTCAGGGATGGCCTTCCTCAGGTATGTAGGGAGCCCCCGGGAACACAAAGGCCACTTCCAGGAACCCCCAGCCTCCGCTCCCCTTTCTAGAGGGGAGCCCTCCTCGGGGGAAGCTACCACCTCCCCCGGTTCCCTCCACCGACGACGCCTCCCGGCCACGGAAGGGGCGTGGTCCATCCCGGGTCGCGACCCGCGGCGGCGCCGCAGCTGTGCTACCGAGCCCGGCGCCGCCTCCTTCGAGCGGGATCGGCCATCTCCCGACCCCGCTCGGCGGCCTCCTTCTGGAGCATTACTGCTTCACAGAAGGGAGCCACAGCCCTCCAACCCTCGTCCGCCAGCATTGCCGCAATCAATGCCGGCGGAGACAGATCTCGCCCGATCTCTGCGACCAAGACTCGGCGCTCGGAGGCCCACGCGGGGCACTCCGCCAGCGTGTGCTGGGCCGAGTCGAGGTCGGATGCGCAGTGGTGGCAATGTGTCGATCCCTCCCGTCCTATTCGACACAGATACTCACCGAAGCAGCCGTGCCCGGTGAGTATCTGTGTCAATCGGTAGGTGACCTCCTCCTTCCCGTTCAGCCAAGCTTCGAGGTGCGGGAGTACGGCACCGACGGCCCGCTGGCGCGCGCAGATCCGTAATTCGAGCACTAAACTCAGCCTAGCCTTGGCCATAAGGGCCCTATGGCTTAGATGGAAAAGTTTCGTTAAAATCCATTCAGTACTTTTACGTGAAAGAGTCACACACATCCTTACTTAAAATCTTTTGCGTTAAAAATATTTGTAGGATATAATTATCAATATAGAATTGATCAAATTTACTACTACCTCCGTTCAAAAATGATTGTCCCATTTAAAACATTTCGCCAACTTAACAATATAAGCTGTCATTTGACATTTGTGTATGAACCGTACGCTGAGTAGGAATCATAGAATAATTTTTTGACTAAAGTAAATTCAGTTATAATAATTTCCAATAACCATCAGTGTTGAAATTGGTAATTTTTGACGCTAACAAAATAAGTCGCTGCTATTTTCTACGCGCGTCCAAATAGCCTTAAATTATGGAAATCCAACATTCTGGAGTAAAGTCAAAAAATTTAAGTAACGAGAAGAGAAATGCCATTTTGCAAACACTTCTAGTGCGATCTAACAATAACTACCAACTAGCACATATTGGGAAAGAAGCATTGCGCAGAAAGAATCAACTTCCAGAAACAAAAGAAAGCAATGAAACTGCCCGCAATGTATACGAGATATTAAAATAATAAAGAACACAGTTTGTAATAAAATATTTATTTCATAAGTAAAAAAGTTGTCTAAGCGAAATTGAAACTAACGAGACAATCATTTTAAAACAAAAAATTTTCACCGAAACGGTCAATCTTTTTTGAACGGTACCTCCGTTATAAAGATATATTTTATTATATTTTATTATATATTATTATTATATTATATTATATTCTATATTCAGCTATCATCTTACATTAGGATAACGTCATACATATACTCATTTCAACAATAAATTCCGCGGAACATTAACTTGGAACGGATTTGGGAATGTAAAGTCTGAACACTATGCGGAATATCGGAGGTCCTGGCCGCTGTAACTTCCAGTCGCGGCGCGAAAGCCTAGCAGGCTGTACGCACTCTGTATAGTCCGCGAGAACAGATGCCGATAATCTGCCTCAAAACTTTTTTCATTAAAACAAAAGACTCAGCATGTACGGCTGGCTGCTGGAAAGTGTCCAGCACTTCATCGTGGTAAGTTTCCCCTTCCACCAGATATGAAGGTTCACGTATCAATTAAAAGAGATAATTTTTTCTTGTATGGAGAATAGGCCCACTATAAAATGTAACGTTTATTAATGAGACATACGTTAAATAATTTCTTACTAACCCTAGATATTATAAGGAACATTAGCTTGTTTTTATCTAACGGGAATATTGAGAAATCAATTAAAACATGAAGATTAAATAACCTAAAAATTCTTAGTATTTCATTGCGTTATTCAAATTGCTTTTTACGTAAATGCTATTTAACACTTTTTTTATTCTTGAAAAATACAATCTTCTTTGGCCACTACCAAACGCCCGAAATACGCTACTTAGCGTATTTCGAGCGTTTCACCAGTGCTGCAGTGCTCGCGGAGCGTCGACGCGACCTCATGCATTTACGTTAAAAAAATACAGTATAAACAAACCCCTAAATCGTATTATTTTTTTGCATTCTAAATACGGGATACGGGAAAGAAAACGAAATCAAGCCGTTGGAAACGTAAACACAGAATTCGGTTGAAAACAAACCGACGTCAATTGGATGTCAGTGTAGGTACCATTCCATCGCTGTCAAAAATGATGACGCGTTCCGTTTCACGACGATACTGGACTGACGAACTAATAGTTAAAATAATCTAAAATAGTATTAAAATAATTATTGAGAGTTCAATACTTTTGAATAAAATAAAAAAGAAATAATACACTATTCTTTATCTATTATTATATTTATATATAATCTGTATAATATTAAATCATCTTTCATTTTGATTTAAAAAACATTAGTTTCCTTACCTCAAATGTCAAAAGTCATTACTAAGTTTAATTAATTGATTTTATAATTCCCGTTTCATTTTTACACATAATATCGTGCAATTGCTTTTAATAATAAATTGATATTTTAGAGTTCAGTAATATCAATAAACGTTGCCGTTTTCTAGTGGGCCCATAAAAAAATATCTCCTTTATCCGCGCAATTAACGGTGTTTTATTTGTAAGTTATTGGTCCTTTTGATTTAACGACTTTTCGTGTAACATTATGTTCTTTATTACAAGACATTAATATGCCGACTTGACCTTAATTTTATTTTATTCTCCGTCCCAATTTTCTTTTTTATTAAAATCAAAATGATAAATTTATACTTCAAATAAGGTCTTACAATCACTTTTGCACGTCAATGATTGGTTCATAAGGCTACGGCAGGAAATCTTGTACTGGAAAGAACCAGCAAGAAAACAAGCAAGAGCTATTTTTTATTCAACCTGTATTTTTACAAAGTCGTCAATTGGAATCTGGCCTCAGATAAATAGTTTGAACCCAACTTCCTTTACAAGTTTAAACACAAACACATTACATCTTTAATTATGTATTAGAAAGAGGAAGTTAAAACGAGATAAAGATTTTCTTTTTTTTTTTTATTTAAAATAGGTTTGCGTTTGTCCACAATTACACCTGATGGTAAGTGACGATGAGGACTAGGATGGAACACGCTTACCTAGCAAATGCCTATTCACTCGTGACTTGAAGACCGTAAGATTATATTGTTCCCGGAACACAGCCGTCGGCAACGAGTTCCACATCTTAGCTGTTCGTATTAAAAACGAAGACTGGAACCGTTTTGTACGTGTAAGAGGATAGTCCACTACGTAAGGATGGTAGTTAAGCCTACGTCTGGTTGACTGGTGGTGGAAAGGAGCGGGTGGAATTAATTCATGTAATTCCAACGCACACTCTCCGAAATGCAACCTATAGAAAACCGAAAGGCAAGCAACTCTTCGACGGTGTTCTAGACTCTGAAGACGTGAGTTTATAAGTGTTTCGTCGTCGATAAGTTTTCTAGCTCGCCTTTCTACTGAGTCCAAGGCAGCCAACTGATAGCGGGCAGAACCGTCCCAAAGATGGCAGCAGTACTCCATGCAGGAACGAACTTGGGCTTGATATAGGTTGAGCATCTGTTCTGCAGTGAAGTAGCGCCTAACTTTGGATAAAATGCCAAGCTTTTTAGCTGCAGTTTTCGCCAAGGACTCAATGTATCCCCCGAAGTTTAGGTTGGACGAAATATCCATGCCGAGGAGCTGTATGTGGTTGGTTATCGGCAAGGTTACATTTCGGAAAGTCGGAGTTAGGTGAAAGGTACTCCGCTTAGCGGTGAACAAACACGCTTGGGTTTTAGAGGCATTGAACTGAACCAAATTGGCATCGCCCCAATCAGACACTGCCTGGAGGGTCTCTCTCTTAGAGAATTAATCTCTAATGAGCTGGCCCGTGCACTGGACATATACCTTTCTGACACTGTGCTGTCGTCGGCATACCTAAAGGTTCCGGGTAATGTTTAAATAGTAATTTTTAACACATGTGAATGCCTTCCATCTTTTTTATTTTTATAATTTTATCTCAAATACATCTCTCCATTATATTTTAAGTCTCGCTAAACTTTGAAACATTATATCAGTTGTAATTCTAGTCAATGTCAATACATTTATAATGCTGCTTTTCACACTAATATATAAATAGTAAATTGCCAACAACAAAAATAAGAAATATCTAGGGACAATAAGTTTTCTATAGTTGTATTCACTATCAATACATAAATAATACCAGAGACACATGATAGATAATGCGTTCTTAGAATATACTTCGTACTTAGGTTTCTATTTATGAACATAGCGCCCTATGTTTTTGATTGAAGAAAACTTGGTTTGATTTAAAAAATGAACACATAATATAAGGAATTTTTTTACCTTGGTTCTTTTTTTTGAGGGCTTCGATATTGTTTCGTTTCGAAAATACCGTAGGTGACTATTTATATTCCACAGTTTGGTAGTGTGAGGCAAAATGAAGGATAATTCTTTCTTAGTTTTTGATAAGATATGTCTGCAATGTTTTTTCGCAAGTGAACACTAAAATAAAATTAATAACATTTTTTCTCACGCAGTTTTTCTCACGATGCTAGAGTGAGTATTATTTGAAAAGAATATGCACTGAATATATACTAACGTTGTTATTGTGTTCTTTTACAGCTTATGGGTTTCTACCCATAAGCTAAAGCATAATGTATAATTACAAAACCAAATATTTAATACTCAAAAATTTTCATACAATCTTTTTATTTTAGAGTTGCATAATTCGTACCAATAAGAACAAAACCCTTATACAGACCATTTCGTCATCCGTCACACTGTCTGTCAAAACCCTTCTTTTCAACAAATACTCAGTGCAGTCCTTTACAGCAGAGAACAAATAAAAATTATAGGTCAAAAAAATCGAAAGATACGGTCTTATATTATTCTTTTATTCCGCATATTTTTACGCCTGAAAGTAAAATTCTTCGAATGGATTTTTACAGTCACTTTGCACGTCAAAGATGGTTGTACTAGAACCAGCAAGGGTTATTTTTTTTCTTCCTGTATTGTTCAATTACAGAGTGGTCAATTAGAAGTTGGCCTCGGATAAATAGTCTGAACCCAACTCCCTTTACAATTTTAAACAAATCCAGATTATAGTTTCATAGGTGTTGTAGGTCAAGAATTCCCTTTGTTTTGTTTGACATATATAGTGACATTGTCACTCAGTATTTTCCTTAAATATATCCCACACACACATTTTTAGTCATTCTTAACCTTGCATGCATCTGCATGCATGATAGAAACTTTATTAGTTTCATGTTTGTTCATAGCATTTTTATAGTATGTTATTGACATTGTCATACAGAATTTTACTTAAATGACACGTTTTTAAGATGCACAATATGAAACTTCACAAAAGAGAATGAACGAACTTCCGCACCAATTAGATATCCTGAGGGCCTAGACAAGATACCTTTCGATAATCGTAATCGCATCGCTAACATATAAAATGTATGGTATTGACATAATCACTCGAAAAGTCAAGCGATCGGTTATGCCAATACCATACACTTTTTATTTTAGCGATGCGATTACGAAAATAGAAAGGCATCTTGTCTAGGCCCTCTGGATACATTAAACCATAACCTACACATGTTAAACGGATAATCACTGCGCCCTCTTTTATTTAAATTTGTGTACTTATAAAAAAAAATAAAGTTATCCATATCTTCCTGAATACTGTGCTCCCTTAATAATTATGTATGTATTAGCCATTGTATACATATCGCACTAAAATACAATAGTGTATCAACTCAAAATCGAACATTTTTCAGAATCAACAAAAAACTTATTACTCACTTCATGTAATAGTTGCAAATTGAATAACTGTCACATAAGTTTTTTAATTTATCCTTATTCTGTTTTTTGCACTAATCGAACGACGGTCTTGATCACGCGTGAGGAATCAAATTTTGCGTGTGTTTATAGTATTGTCAAGTACGACGTTTTGAGTTGATACACTATTGTATTATTAGTGCGATATATTTTATAGAATAGACTTTGCCACAGCCTTTATTCCATACGTAATTGAAGCTGTTTTCGTACTTTATATATATATATATATATATATTATATATATATATATATATATATATATATATATATATATATATAATATATATATATATATATATATATATTATATATATATATATATATATTAACTTACTAGTGAATGTACATGACAATGTTTATAGAAATTTTTACAAAGAACATTTATACATTTATTCTTAAAATCGAATTTTCTATATTTATAATATTAATATCAAATTCAAATATATTTTTTTTAGATGCTTTACTGGCCTGGATTCTAGTCCTTTAGGCCATATCTTGTATGGGTATCTTGCATTATTTCATAATTTAAATTCTTATTCTATCTTCGTCTTTTTTTCCTTTTTCTTTTACTTAATAAATCAGATATCACCAATTGTTTTCTTTATATAATTGTATAATGTAAAGTATTCTTTTTTTCCGTAGATAATCTTGTAAGCGGCGGGGGACAGGGTTCAAATTCAAATATAAAATAACTAACAAACTTCCTGTCAATGCAATGACGTGAGCTGTCAATTACGGACGATATCGAAATTTCATGATACATCATATTATGCGCTTTAAAAAGAAAATGGTACTTAATTGATTAGAAATATTCTTTAATACAGACCTTGTCTTGGCAATGCGACACAATAATAAAATAATTATCCAAATAGATAGTCGTTTGGAAATTATGCGAGTAAATAGATAATAATAAAATATTCTTTCAATTTTATGATAGCTTTGATCGAATACAATTCAATAGATATCACCTTGGTTTTCAATAAAACCCCATAAATAAGGTTTATTTCCTTCAATATTTAAGACAGCGTACAACTATCTCCGTTTATTGATTATAGAGTTGACCGAACTCAATAAAGCTGTAATCAAAATGGAAGCGGAATCACATTTGCAAACATGGAAGTTGTCTCGGCCATAAATAATGTAATGCGCCGAATAATCCATTGTTCTACCTACACTCTTCCAGGAATACTGTAAATCGCGAAGGGAATTGTGTCTATTGTTTATTAGCTTAATCTGGAGCCTCGTATATTTTATAACGGAAAAGTTATATTAGGGTCTGATATTTGAACACCTGGGCATTTACACTATTCAGTTGATTTCAAAAATTGTTGACGAATGAATTAACTTCCGTTAATTGAATACCAAGAAGGTAACGCATAATGTCACGGAATCATAACATAACGACTTGCAGAACACAACAGTATTTAAAAGTAAATTACTATCGCAACGATTTGTCATGTAATTTGATAATGTATTCAAGGATTAACGAATAATGTTAATTTTTTTTAAATATTGAAACCAAACGTATTTAAAATTTCACGAAATTTAGTTTTTTAACAGATTAGCATTAGCGTTGGTAGACCCGCTTCAAGGTGGATCAATAATTTGGTGTAGATCATAGGAAAGCGAATGATGATGATGATGATTAGTGATTAATGAAGTTAATTAAAATGGTTAACGTTGTCTAGACATAGATTTTCGTTGGTATTAAAATCTTGTATTTGTATATTAACGCAATTTAGAGGTTGGTCGTCGTCGTTTTTACCGTGAACATAACTAAAATCGTTAATGTTTATCGACCGGTTGAAAGACAGTTTATTTCGTGGGCCACGGCAAATCCACGTTCCGTTTTCGTTACTGTTATATTGCGTTCGATATTTGAATCTATTGTGTTAGGCCCGTTGGGACGAACTCTTTGGAACTTCACCTCCTTTCATATCTGAGGTATGTATGCCAGGATTTGAAAGAAGAATGTTTATTATATACTCAACCTTAATAATTCGTAACCATTCCCGAAGGTATGAGCAATAAAGTTAAAATTGTATAACCTTTCCCGTAAAGAACCGTCGACGCAACTTTTACTTGTTCGTTGGACAGGTTCGTTCATCCAACGTCCATTACTAACGTCATTTTAGTTTAATTAATTCACCAGAACGAACTATTTTTAACGGGGTCGTCTGCTTAGGTAACTCCGTTTTACCTATTTCTACTGCAAAGTTTCACATTGCGGTCTTTCGTTATGAAGTATAAGATATGGCAGTGAAATTATTCTATCTCGGGTTACAAGTTGTCAACATAAGCTGTGGTTCTAGTGGCGATTGTAGATTTATTACTAATGTCACTTGAACCAGATTATTAAATGACCGTTAGTCAAGTTATCTAATATATAATAAAACTAATTTATTACCTAAATTCAACAGTTAGATGTTCCCTCCATACTGCAATCCGGGTCTGTTCCTTAGGCTTTACCCACATATACCATCAGACGATATGATCACAAGGAGCACCTTGTGGTCATCGTCACGTCTGCAAGTTGTCATACAAGGTAATAAAAAAATATCACATATGTGATTGTGACCGACTTTAATTCCATTGTTGCATAAATATACTAAAGCTTCTGAAAAGAAATAGGTTCTTATTTTTTGCGCCGATAACCTCTTCTTCACATATGACTTGATCCACTGTATAGGTTATCTCACTGTATAGCTTACATTCTCAAGATTTGCCTGTATGGTTCTCAGAACTTAGGCACAGGCTGAGTTTAGTCGGTAGGTCACATAGTCAGACTTTGGCCGCGTGGAGTCTGACAAGCCTCCATGACACTTGCCGTTGCGGGTATCCTGGGCACGTTTCGTGCTCCTTGAGAGGATTCACAGCCTTCCTCTCCTGAAGAAAAAAAAAGTATAGCTTGTTGCAACGTACTATAAAGTTCCAGTGTGTAAGGCTATGAAATTTAGACTAGGGTATTTTAATCAATGAAACGAATCTCTCTCTAAGACATCTAATGCTATTACCAACGGGATGACTCGCAACTTCAACCAAAAGTGCAAACTTAATTGGGGAGAGCTTTAGTCTGATAATGGACGCCAATAGATATACAGAAAGGAGTAGGTTCTATAGTATTAGAAATCGGAGTTCTGGAGACACCTCATCAGTGTTCCCTTCCATTTATTAGCCTTCATCCGACGACTTAGCCTGAGTTTAGTCGGTAGGTTATCCCGGTTGGGCCACTTCGATCAGTTTGGAATCCGACATAATCAACGTGGCTCTTGCTTGCGGTTTTATCAATGATTCACAACCTCTTCTCTCTAGAGAGAAAAAATCATCACCAGTTCTCTTTTTTCCGTACCTAAAAACATATCATCACTAAAGACGTAGATCTCTCCTAAGGCCCATGAGAGGGGAGTTATGAGCCGTTTCTCACTGTGGTGACCCAGTACGGGTTAGCGGCGAGCACCAGAGACTTGTCAGGTGGTTGGTTGGTTCATCGCAAAGAGGTTAGATCAAAGAGGTTGCTTCAGATCCTTTCAGAACCTCCTACATCCTGTTGACATTCTTAATATGAAAGCTTTTAGTTAAATAAATAAGAAATGAAATACAAAAACCGTAAAACACTTCAATGTACAAGTATATTTTGTTGGAAAATGTTTGCGAAATAAAACTTTTTATCTGCTTCCACTTTGTAGCAATACTGATTACTTAATTGTGCCTCATTAAGTCAACAATGCGAACAATTAAAGAAAATTGTACAAAATTATATTCTTGTGCTGAAATTTATCAAGAACTTGGAGCTGAGAAGATATAACTTTTATCGGAACCGATTTGAACGTCATGGCGTCAGTTTCAAGAGATATCGCAAATTGCATTAGCATTGCAAAATGGCTGAAATAAAAGTTTCTTAGAAAGATTTCATGTCACAGAAATATTATCTAGCTTTAGCTAACAAAGTTTTAAAAATTGGTGATTTTGTATCTCGTCATATGATTCTTTATGTTTTTATTTCTTTGTCAAATATACGTCACTTAACAGTGGGATTTTATACTATCTATCCTATGTCGTTGGAAGAGTAATAAACATAGAATCATAGAATGTCACATGCACACACTTTGCGCTTTTGTTAAAATAGCAAAAATCAAAGAGAGTGCACAAAAGAGCACACTAAACCATTCCGATAGAATATAGTAAACCAAATAAAATAAATATAGATAAACTTAATTTAGAAAATGTAGTTGAATAAAATAATCCTTCCAAAATAACAATTTCGACAATGAATGTGTTGAACAAAGCTTACTATGGTAAATCTACACAAATTTGCTTAAGGAATCATATTTATTCTTGCCAATCAATCACGGAGATATCTGCTTAGAAAGGTTAGCTGGCAATAATAATCAGAGAAGATATGCTGAAGTTCGGGCGAATCCTATTAAGATCGATGTCAGTCAAATGTCACGTATAAATTACAGGTTTGCTGAATATTTTATTGCAATTTTCTATTTTTACGAACCAGATTAATATAAAGGTAAATAAAGAGAAAATAATAGTAAAACATTCCTATTCCTTGTATTATGGTGTGTATAATAAAATATATATAAAAAATCCTACAAAACAAATAGATGGAGGGAACGCTTTTTATAACGTGGTGGTGACCGGAATATGTAAATTTATGAACATAAATCACTGACTTCCATTGCTCGCAAGGGTTAGTTGATCTCTCCTTGACACGGCTGATTTGGATCGGACGTATGTTGATTGGATGGCCAACTCTTCTCCACATAGGGAGTGCGAAACCTATAGATCCCAAGAGGATTCCTTTTATTCAGATTTACTGTTTTACCTAAATGAACGAACGAAGATGAAATGAACTATTAATTATTTTCGTTCACCATTTCAATCCTATTGTTTCGGTGAAGATTAGTTGATGATTTTAATGTCGGAAGTTTCAATATGCTGAACCGTATAATTTCTTTTAATTAAAATAACATTTTTCGTAGAAAATTTCTTTATCATCTACCTAAATTACAAATTCCGAATATCTTTTTTCACGCTCACAGAGACAAGACACCTTATAATGGAAATTTATTTTACACGGTGATATACAAAAATAGAAAGCTCAAAATAGAGAGCATTATTGCATGTACCAATAAGATAAAATAGGAATGGATTATAA
This sequence comes from Scirpophaga incertulas, assembly GCA_036419045.1. Taxonomy (NCBI): domain Eukaryota; kingdom Metazoa; phylum Arthropoda; class Insecta; order Lepidoptera; family Crambidae; genus Scirpophaga; species Scirpophaga incertulas. The sequence goes on from CM071630.1 coordinate 34,408,448, forward strand.
TTTTAAGATGTTGGAGTCTCGCGATTGCTGTGTGAGGCAACTAGACCAAGATGATTTTAGTAAAAACTAGCGGACCCGACAGACTTCGTCCTGTCAAAAAGATTTGTACAGTAGCTGTTTTTTGTTCCTAATTATTTTATAGATAATGTCGCATAGCCAACCAAATCACAAAAAAAGTCTAAATGACCTATTACATTTTGTGGCTATTCAATTTTGGAACGTGACATTAAATCCTCCAACGATGTATTTATTCTGTGCTGCAACGCACGCACGCACACTGTTTGGATAAATATGATTGAATTTCACATATATGTAGCGTTAATAAAGCGCAAATTGACTCTTTGATGTTGTTGGAACACAAGGTGTGTTCCTAACATCAAAGAGTCAATTTTGCTTAGACAACAGTAAGTGCTTGCAATATAAACACGTGCCGTACTCCCGCACCTCGAAGCTTGGCTCCACGGGAAGGAGGAGGTCACCTACCGATTGACTCAGATACTCACCGGGCACGGCTGCTTCGGTGAGTATCTGTGTCGAATAGGACGGGAGGGATCGACACATTGCCACCACTGTGCATCCGACCTCGACTCGGCCCAGCACACGCTGGCGGAGTGCCCCGCGTGGGCTTCCGAGCGCCGAGTCTTGGTCGCAGAGATCGGGCGAGATCTGTCTCCGCCGGCATTGATTGCGGCAATGCTGGCGGACGAGGGAGGTTGGAGGGCTGTGGCCTCCTTCTGTGAAGCAGTGATGCTCCAGAAGGAGGCGCCGAGCGGGGTCGGGAGATGGCCGATCCGCTCGAAGAAGGCGGCGCCGGGCTCGGTGGCGGGCGCGAGGAAATCGTGACTGCTTCGGCGACCCGGGATGGACCACGCCCCTTCCGTGGCCGGGGGGCGTCGTCGGTGGAGGAGACCGGGGGAGGTAGTGTAGCCTCCCCCGAGAAGGGCTCCCCTCTAGGCAGGGGAGCGGAGGCTGGAGGTTCCTGGAAGTTGCTTGATGTTCCCGGGGTTCCCTACATGCCTGAGGAAGGCCATCCCTGAGGTTTTTAGTGGGTAGGCCTCCCCCTTCTGGGAGGAGAGCCCCACATAACCGCCGGCTCGCCACAGCCGGGGTATGCAATTTTATGCATTTTCCTCAGGGAAACAAAAAAAAAAAAAGGGGGTTAGTCGAATATCAGCGTTATCTTCTTATATATAAAATGAATCGCAAAATGTGTTGGTAAGCTCATAACTCAACAACGCCTGGACCAATTTGGCCAATTCTTTTTTGTTAATGTTCGTTGAAGTTCAAGGAGGGTTTTTACAATGAGGAAAATTCGAATAATTATCGGAAATACCCTAAAAACAGCCCTTTTATTTTTCTATGCAAACGTTTTCAAACTAAAACGTACAGTCGAATTGAGCTTTATTGTTATTGTATAAAGTTCATATTGCAAGCACTCACTGTTGTCTAAGCAATGAAGGTGTGTTCCTAACATCAAAGAATCAATTTGCGCTTTATTAACGCTACATATAATTGAAATTCAATCATATCTATCAAAACAGTGTGCGTGCGTGCGTTGGAGCACAGAATACATCGTTGGAGGATTTAATGTCACGTTCCAAAATTGAATAGCCACAAAATGTAATAGGTCATTTAGACTTTTTTTGCGATTTGGTTGGCTATGCGACATTATCTATAAAATAATTTGGAACAAAAACTGCCACTGTACAAATCTTTTTGACAGGACGAAGTCTGTCGGGTCCGGTAGTATGGAAAATAAAAGTATATTAGGATAAAGTTTGGGAAAAAATAAAACAGTAAAAAATTTAAATTGTGAGAGATTCAATATTTGATAGAGCACCTATTAATTTTAAATGTAGAAAAGATTAAATTGCCAAATTTTAGTTATAGAAATCTCACACATATTCAAATTAGAACAAAACCTGCCAATAACAAATGCAAATGTGAACTAAATTTAACCGTTTATCATCTCCTGGAAGACTGTTCATGTTATAATAATTAAAAGCTTATCTGTAATGTATTAAATACTTAGTAACAAAGACATGGATAAGACTTAATTTTATGTAGGTAAACATCTGGCACTAGAGGACTTTTTCTTCCCAGTGGTTATCAGACTCGCGAGCAATGTACCCTTTTTTTTTTTTGTTTCCCTGAGGAAAATGCATTAAATTGCATACCCCGGCTGTGGCGAGCCGGCGGTTATGTGGGGCTCTCCTCCCCAGAAGGGGGAGGCCTACCCACTAAAAACCTCAGGGATGGCCTTCCTCAGGCATGTAGGGAGCCCCCGGGAACACAAAGGCCACTTCCGGGAACCCCCAACCTACGCTCCCCTCTCTAGAGGGGAGCCCTCCTCGGGGGAGGCCACCACCTCCCCCGGTCCCCTCCACCGACGACGCCCCCCGGCCACGGAAGGGGCGTGGTCCATCCCGGGTCGCCGTAGCGGTCGCGACTTCCTCGCGCCCGCCGGCGACCCGCGGCGGCGCCGCAGCTGTGCTACCGAGCCCGGCGCCGCGTCCTTCGAGCGGATCGGCCATCTCCCGACCCCGCTCGGCGGCCTCCTTCTGGAGCATTACTGCTTCACAGAAGGAGGCCACAGCCCTCCAACCTCCCTCGTCCGCCAGCATTGTCGCAATCAATGCCGGGAGCAATGTACCCTGGTCACCACTTCCACGTCACGGTCACCAATTCGTGCTTTGTATGATCCTAGTTCTTCGGCGGATTTAATTATTTCTGACAGGATCAAGCAGAGAAACTCCAGCCATAGCTCTTTCCACTGCTCTTTAAGTGACTTTAAGTCATTATAAAGCCCATAGTGAGAGGATGGGTTTCGGTTCCACACGTCATCACTGGCAACACACACGAATCAAACACTTATAAATGTACGTAATTAATTAAATTTGTTATTAATTAAATGTTTGTTATTCTTTCACGTAAAAACTACTGAATCGATTCTAATGAAACTTTACAATAACATAGCTTAACACATAATGACGACCTCGAAGTCTATTTATTTATTTATTTACTTTATTTCTTGAGAAAACCAACAGCATGAACTTAGATTAAATGACAATAAATACATGTTAGAATGTATAGCCAATAACAGGTTTCCCTTAATTTGTCCATTATTACAATTTAGAGTAGACAACTATAAGTCAGTAACAAGCAACACACAAGAAATTATTTAAAAAATTTATACCTATATATAAATTACAAAAACAAGCAACCCTTCGAATTTAACTAGTATTTAAGAAATAATATTTAAATTCATAAAAAATATTATTACATATAGCTTTTTAATTATTTTTTTTATCAACTCTATCACTCTTTGCAAAAATCCGCGTTTGCCCTCCGCGAAAAGGTCCAATGTTTTGAAATTTTTATTATATGTGCTAGCAATTCTAAATAGTACCGAATTTTGACGTCGACTGGATAGTACACCAGTTTCAAGGTGTCGGCATCACTGAGGTCCCGGGTTCGAGTCCCGGTGGGGGCAGATGTTTGTGTGATAAATGCGAGCATTTGTACCTTAGTTATGGTTGTTAAAATAAATATTTCTATCAAAAGTAATTATATATGTTTAATATGTAACACAAGCCTTACAGAGCTTACTTTGGGTTACACTAATTGGTGTAAGTGTAAGTAATAATAAGTGCTCGTTATAGGTAGTTTAATTTTATGTACATGCGATTTAGTGACATCGATAGTATGTATATGCCTGATGGGAACTTACTATTTTCAGAGATTGTAAAAATATCATATTGAACTTTCAAAATAGTATTTCGTATTTTAGCTTATTGTTGTAATAAGTTAAGTTAAGTTGTAAACATAAAATTTTACAATAAAAGCGTAAAGAAACGAATAGCAAATAAAAACAGAAAATGTTAGGTTTATCCATGTTAGGTAGGCGACGGCGGACACACGCAAGCGCGGTGTTTCCCGTCTAATGACCCTACCGGGAGGCTGCGTGCGCGCCTGGCTAAGCGCGCACGCCACGGTGTAGTCTCTCTGTCTGGGGGACTGTCCAGGGGTTCTCGGACAGTCCCTCCTTTGGCGGTGGCTTGACCAATCTGGTCGAGCCGGCCCCGGGACACATGGCGGTCGTATCGGCGAAAGCGCACCCCGCCATGTGCCCTGCATGGGCCCAGAGAACCTGGAGGGTTTTTAGTGGGTAGGCCGGCACTCTGCCGGAGAGCCCCACAACGGCCGCGCCTAGCCAGCGCGGTGACAAGGTGCATTAGGAGCATTTTCCCCCTCAAAAAAAAAAAGTTTATCCATGTTACACATGGCGGTCGAATCGCGAGAGCGCACCCCGCCATGTGCCCCGTATGGGCCCAGAGAACTCGGGGGGGTTTTAGTGGCCGGTCCTCTTGACCGGAGAGCCCCACACACGGCCGCGTCTTGCCAGCGCGGTGTCATGGTGCACAAGGTCGCATTTCTCCCCCTCAAAAAATAAAAAAAGGTTTATCCAAGTTACGCTTACATTGACTTTCTTTCTGCAAGTACATAAAATTAAACTACCTATTCCGAGCACTAGTAATACTATATCTTTTTATTTAATATGTATAGGATATACGTGACGCTAATATAAGCTACTTGAAATACCAATCCTGCGCAGGTAAAGTTGGGGGCACCAGCTATAAAGGATAAAAAAGATAAGCTTTCTCAGTTTTAACCTTTTTGAGCTGAAGGCAAGCACTGATATCCTTTGAATAACCGAATTTTGTATGTACATGTTGCGAGCCCTTTACGTTCAGACGCGTATGTTATATATATTACTAGCGACCCGCCCCGGCTTCGCACGGGTGCAGTGAAAAAATGGTTATGGTGGGTTATCCCTAAGAGATAGACATATACCATCGCGGACTTTTTTGTGGATTTTTGTAAGTTGTACAATACTGTAGTACATTATTTTGGTCTATCTCGTAGGGTTCAGCCAGCGTTTGCAATGTAAGCGCAAAAAAACGTGCTTATTTACGACATCACATTAGAAACCTTTAAATTTATCAGTGTTTCTCTACTATATTATGCATTTATTATACATACAAACCTTCCTTAAGAATCACTCTATCTATAAAAAAAAACCGCGTCAAAATCCGTTGCGTAGTTTTAAAGATCTAAGCATACATACGGACATACAGCGAAAGCGACTTTGTTTTATTACTATGTATTGATTTCTTGCCGGAGCGTCGATCGTCGTTTTGCAAATAGTACCTATTTAATAAAAAAGGCATCTTACATAATGCAACTCCGTTCTATCCGCAGTATCCAGACGTGTTCCGCTTAGCATGTATCTGATATTTACATACATATTGTGTTCCCGATATTTCGCAAGGATTTCTTGAGGAAGTTCATTGCATTTATTTTATTACACGAATTAAAAAACTTCCGTGAGTTTTCTTTTGTGTGTTAATTATTTATGAATTATAATGACAAAATTCGTTCCTAATTCGAACAGCGAGCACAATAACAAGCTCTCGAATTGGCTTCTCAAATTGTGAAATAACTCTAATTATTATTAAGATTCTCATTAATTACCGTTTTTCTTTGTAGAATTTAGTTTGGAGAATTGTGCGTTCAATATCTTACATCATAATGGTGTTAGCTATAATCGGAAACTTGTGTAAAGACACAATATAAGCTTGTATTTTTTATGTTTGTAATGTTGTATATAAAATAAAAAAAAATATTATATGATAAAAAATTCAACAGGCATTTACACGACTAACTAATTTTATTACTTGACATTTGGATCAGATTGCACCGGGCGTGGCCCATTAGCATTTGTTAAATAAATCGTTGTTGCTAAAAATCTGACAAGTACTAATCAAAGTGTTTGAAGTAGAACGCTCAAGGCAGTAGCGTAGCGTGCCTTGAAGGACCCCGTATTTAAACGTTTGATCGGAAATGAAATAAAACGCGTTAATATTGCTCTCCGTGGTTTGTCATTGTACTACGGGGGTTCCCACAATAACAGAAGTAGGTTGTAGTAGCATGTTGCTAACTTTTGGCCGAACGCTTAACCCGTACAAAAAGAGATTACTTGTTGTAATTTTGTCATGTCAAGTCAATGACAGTTTTTTTTCCATAAAGCACGAGATTAAGTATCATTCTGCATTATTGTGATAAGATTTTACTAATTTTTGCTTACACATGTTAAGGGCCTCTGTCGCCCGGAGGATACTGCGGTAGGTACGCCTCTGGTTCAAGTATATTTTAACACTGGAGCTGTTGATCTTCAATAATATAATTGCGAAATAATTATCAAATAACAACTAAAATAAATTTATTAAACAAATAAATCGCGACGATAAATTACCTTGTACAATTGTGCCAACCAAACCGATACATAAATTGACAGGCGAGAGAAAATTTATCGAATAATTCTATATCTGAGTTATATTACGTGCGAAACATACAGATGAACCTAATTTGTAATAAATAATTCAAGTTCATAACAATTATTGCGTAGACATTTTCCTTCTCTTTGCTTCTGGATTGGCAAGAAACAATAGTCTTAATTCTGTAGAAAATTAATTATCGATGATACAACAAAGTACATAATAAGTATATAGTATTAAATAGATTTTCAAACAAATTAAGCCACAATCAAGCATCCATTGAACAATTAGGGCCCGACATGGGAGGAGCCACAAACCTATTGCAAACAGACAATATCGAAAACAATCTTATGTATATAAAATCTTATTACAATGCATTCATTTTATCTGTCGTACGAAAAAAACGAGATGAGAGCAAAAGAACAACATGTAAATCAAAAATTTCACAATGGCCACATATATGAAAATATTGTTATGAATATCTTCGGAAAGCCGTTACTTCCAACTTTTGCACACGACTTTGTGAGATTCAATGGAGTTCAGTTAATATGGAGTTGACATTCGCGAAATCTGGCAAAATTTTGAACGAAAAAACTATTTGCATTGAAAAAAGGAAGAAAGGTTATTGGTCGGTACAGAGATGAATAATTGGGGTTCCTGGAATTCTTCGCCAAGTCAGGCAGAATGGAACGCTGACGTGACCTTACCCTCCTATATATGAAGCTAGACCGAATTCCATTATCTAACTAATGTAACTTTCTTCTAGTAAAATCTCTAGATTATAGACAAAATATTTAGAATTAAGAAAGCATCTTTAGTAAACATAATATTAATTTAATATTTTTATTTTTAAGTTGGCACTATTGTAATTCACATCTGTGTCAAACAGAATATCAAAATATTGATTAGTGTTTGAGATACCCGTAAACGCGATAAACAGCTAAAAGTATTTTTTTTGTTTTCTTATAATGTCTGAAATTATTCAACATATTGACTTAGCTTATTGCCGTAAAACAAATATAACCTTTAAAGGAAACAAGGAAAAAAACAACACTTGTTCGTTAGTTGGACGAGCCTTCTCGAGAAGAACAGGTAAGAAACTAAAGAAATAATTATTTATCGTCTCTTTTCAAAGTCATAAAAATATGCAATTATACCTAGGAGAGGAGGAATACTGAATAACAAGATTAAGCGCCATTGCGTCTACTTTGCTGTGTAATATATCCCTCGCTTAGTGTGGATTTTAAAAGGTTTTATTTAACACGATTTAAATTAACGAAACATATTTTTAATTCAAACAAATGAGTAATGTATTGCTACTAAGAAATAGTCGCACAGTACCAACTAATACAAATTAAAAAAAAATGATAACAATAATAAGATAAATAAATGTTGTTTTGCGAGCCTTAAAACTTGTATACCTCAAAAACAGGTATACTATATATTTTAGTCTTTCTAAGCAAAACTCACATACTTAAGTATATTAACAATAAACCTTTGAATAGTTTAATATTAAGTTTAAGTGTTTGTGATATTCGCAAAATATTCTGAATTAGAAGTTTGGTTTGCAAACGTTTCGTAGAAATTATTAATAACATTTTAGAAATAGCCCTTGTAACCTAATAACCTTTTGGAGTCTTAAATTACTTTGTATTGACAACTTTATAATTTAGATTTTTTTTATTGCTCACCCTGTCAGTCTGTAATTTAGAATTGTAAATTTCAGGAGCAATTTGTTCATTGGATTTACACACAGCAACGCTTCAGAGTTAAATCTTGAGACAGATCCTATGTCTGCGAGTGGCATAGGATCTGCATATAGCAGTGGTTTTCGTAGCTCGAAAGTAAAGCTCAACATGTTGCTGATTATACTAATGTGTTTTTTCTTTTCAAATATCATGTGTATTTATCTAATGCTTCCATGACAAAGAGCAAACAAAACGCTGATAGTGCACTGGTGGTGTGAGCCCCACCTAAACGTTGACAAGGTCATGCGTGCATTCGAGTTCTAGTCCATTATTATTTAAGTGTCTGTGAACTTAGACTAATCACTGACCTGTTGACTAATTCTTAAGGTCTTAAATTAGGATATATTACAGTTTGGTTCCAAAAATAGAATCAGCCAGGGTGGTTTCAGAAGAAACTCCTCCCACGGACGCACCAGTTATGCAATATTCTCCACGCTGAGGTATTCTCAAGGCAGTGCAGTATGGAGTTCTTCAAGCAGACGATAAATAGGTTTTAAAGGTCAATACGTTACGGTCCATAGGTTACGGTGACTGCTTTCAATCACCAAGGCCTTAAGTCATTTTGCCATAATAGTGGCAAATATAAGAAGTAAGTACAACCAATTAGCACAACTAATTGAATAAAATATAATCACATACATTATTATTTTTTATTATATGAAGAGTCAACATTTCGTACATTCTCAATGTCTACAGTTTGAAAATACTTATCATAATAATCTGCCTATTGAGATCCTTCCTATCCTTTATTTAGATCTTTAGCCTTTGTTTTATTACTATCTTCAAAGGCATACCATCTGTTTACAGACACATCCTACCAATTGTTTCGCAATGCGGACGTGACGCTCCAAAAGTTTGCCTTTTGTTCCTTTGTTCATATGTGCTCCCAGCGCTAGATACCCAGTGGTGTCTGAGCGAAAGCTTAGCGTTATTGAGAAATCTATTTGTAAATATCGGCAGATGTTCGAGTAAAATTACCTAGTTGGCTTTTCGTTTATATGTTATAAGATCTTAATGTTCCCCTGAGGAAAGTGCATTAAGTTGCATTCATACCCCGGCTGTGGCGAGCCAGCGGTTATGTGGGGCTCTCCTCCCTAGAAGGGGGACGCCTACCCACTAAAAACCTCAGGGATGGCCTTCCTCAGGAATGTAGGGAGCCCCCGGGAACACCAAGCTACGTGGCATGGCGATTGTTGTCACGAAGGGTAAATATACAGTGTTCTGTTCTTACATTCGCATCAGGTTTGGGAAACTGCTGCAAGCACCTCGACAAGGATTTCTTAGAGCTGAAACGTCTAAATTATGTAAATTAACTATTAAATATTGATATTTGATAAGAGGAGATAAATATATATGGCTAGAATATATGTATAGTAAATGTTTCTTCTACGGAATCATTGTCCGTGATTTTCTTTGATTGTCCTCATTTTGATCGCTTTTTATTTATTGTATATAGCTTTCTGCCCGCGGCTTCGCCTGCGTCGAATTCGGGATTGGGTCTATAGAGGGTTAAGGGTCATAGCTTTTGCACACGGCTACATATGCGCGGAAGTCGGTTTATGGCGCGAAGATTTTATCGCGCTTCCAGCGGGACTATCCGTTTTTCCGAGATAAAAAAAAGCCGCAAAACCTTGCTCAAGAATCACTCTATCTATTGATGAAAACCGCATGGAAATCTGTGCAGTAGTTTTTGAGCGAAGCCTTTATTGTGCATCCCGTGGGATCTGTCGATTTTTCCGGGATAAAAAGTAGCCTATGTTACTCGGGGATAATGTAGCTTTCCAAAGGTAGAAGAATTTTTGAAATCGGTCCAGTAGTTTCGGAGCCTATTCATTACAAACAAACAAACAAACAAATCTTTCCTCTTTATAATATTAGTATAGATATAGATATATACGTAAAGCTTCTACATTGCACCTTCGATTAAAGTTAATACTATAACGAGAAGCGCAGCACTTTTCTTACATAAATAAATTATGAACTAAATTGCACCGACTATGAAAGCACCGTAAATGTTGCGTTCCATAAATAGTCTGCTAATACAATTCTGAAACCCACAATTAAAATAAATAAAATTACAATAAATAAGTTCCTCAATTCTACAATACTGATTAAGGTGGTCATTTGGTTTGTTACGTTTGGATGACTTCCCGATTCTGATTTTTAATAGTCAGTTTTTTGTTTATTTAATTATTAAATACTACCGCCATGATGGGAACTACAATGGCGTCAACTTCCTTTGAGTTCACGAGAAAGTTCTTGAATATAGATTGTACAGGCAGCATGTAGAGTCTTCAAGTGTCTATAAACCTACGATGATTAAAAATGTTTAATTTGACTGTGCAAAAACCGGGTGATCAACACCGAAATCATACATAAAACACTGTTAAATGAGCTTTTCAGAACAAAAAAGCTCGAGATATAGATAGACCAAGATCCAATTGCTAATCTTTAGCAATCATTAGCCAAGTGCTGACGACTAACTTAAAAAAAGCATTAAATTCTTAAACATCGTTTACCTTATCATTTTATTACATTATTCCACTGCTGGACATAAACGTCCTCCAAGAATCTCCATACTAATAAACTACGCTACTACCATGCTTACTACGCGAAGACCTTTTCGCCGTCACGTCCGTCTGTCCGGCGAGAAATGTGCCTGGCAATGGGCACTGCCACTTAAGATACCCATTTCTATGGGCTATATGGATGACCCTTTTTCATCTGTGAATTTCATCATTTCTGATTTGAAAACATAAGGAACTCCGAGCACAACTCTCTCCATTGCCTTTTGATAAACTTTGAGCTTACTTATAAGATCTATTATGGTAAGTGATTGGTGTCGATGCGATATACCACTGATGGGCGTACGCACAAATCAAAGACTTTCGTCATGTGGTTCAACGGCAGATTGACCAAAAATATGCCGCGTAACTTCCCACCCACTTATTAAGAAACTTTACTGAGATCTTCGAGCAGTCTTACCCAATTCTTCCATGGTCTGAACTATGGCCACTTAACGTTGATATTAAGTCCTTTTCTCTTCAGTCCAAAAGCTTAAACAGTTTCGGTGATATGGCGTCACTATATCTCATACCCTGCTGGAGCCTATCGGTCGTGATTTTTGTTCCTGTAGACCAAAGAATACTGTAGCGTTTTGGTTCATGGACATTTCGATGATTGTATAATATTATGTTACTCCTGGAGAGACTAAAACACGGCCCAGGTCTTATCGGAATCAAAAATAAATAATAACATATTTTTAAATTGAATGTCGTCAATATATATGAGTAATAGCAAATAACGTGCATACTGACTTGTCCCAAATCAACTCAAATCAAAAGAATCATTATTCAACGTAACCCTTTACAGACTCTATTAACGTCAGAATACACGTCTCGCGAAAGTAGACAAACCATCTTACTTCTGTGTCTTCAAAAGCGAAAGTTGTTTACCGAAATCACGCCATATAACATCAATTATTTCCTGCTTTCCTTCTCAATAAACGTAGAAATTTATATTTGCTCTGCCACCCCTCCAAGGAGTTCAATTAGCCAAAAGGTTTTGGATTGTGCTCGCACAAACAAGATCCCGTCTAAAGGTATTTGTTCCGATTTAACGATATAGTGAAAAATTGTGTTGTTGAAAAACTTTCATTTTTATAACAAATCGATTTACCATAAAGGCAAACGGTTTTCTGTTTCGTTTTGTAGGTGGTAGAACTTATTGAACTAGGGTATAATTTCAAATCCTTAGTAATATTATAAATGCGAAAGTAACTGTCTGTCACGCTTTCACGTCAAAATTACGTAACCGATTCCAACCTGATAAAAGCTATAAGCTACTTTTTAATGAAATAAGGGCTGTAAGGATTTGAAATATGGGAAGAAAGTTTGTAGATAAAGAATGTAAATTTTTAAAGAAAATGGACCTTTTTTTTATAGTTATTAAAAATGTCACCTAAAGGGTTTAATAATTGGGAACGAATGTTTTTGTTTGAATAGTATAGAAAACACTCAAACGATTTTCATGAACGTTATTTAGCGATGGTTAGCATCCCGAAAGACATAATGAAGTTTTTACCACGGGAAAACTCACGAGGAATAAAAAAAACAGTTGTTTTGCTGTATATCACTTTCCAGCGATTAGCGACACTATCTATCGTTGTAATAATAAAGTTACATTTTTGTCAATATTAATAGGTTCGAGATATGACTATTATTAGGGAATATTGATTTGTCAAAAATGCAATGATACAGTTTTAATTCTCATCAAAATCAGATCCGAGGATCCTTTGAATATTTTTCGTTATGAATCATAGTTTCGGATTACGCTATCGTGATATATTATTGTTTTCTCTATAACCACAAATACTAAAACAGTATAAAATAAATATTCAACAATTTAGTGCTCCCACACATTTCATTAAATATTTACTGGTATATTCACTTTAAAAATAAATAATTAAATTATAACAAAATAAATATTTAAGGGGTCTCATTTTGTAATATTTAATGGTGTCTAATGTAATATAGTTACTAGTACTTAGCCGGAGTTATTATCATATTTAAGTTTTTGACATACTTAATACTTAGTACAAGATTAATAGGATATAAACCCATTTAGAGCGATGTGAGCAGAATACACATGCCCTTAATGAGTCCCCCGATAGTGTCTGTAGCTCACGGCACTTACAACATAAAATAAACATGGGAATGAGACTAAACATTTAACGAAGGTTAAACTTGATTACGAATGTTTACTGAAAAAATAGAACATGTACTGTGTGACTTAAATTGAAATACTTCAGTTAAGGCTGTTACAGCGTCTCCTTTGCCCGGAATGACTTTTGTGAAGCTTCTAGCAACTAGGAAGCAAGGAAACAAAATGGAAACAAAATGTCTCCTGATTAACGTCACCAAGCCGTTCAACATGAAGCGGTTTGTTAGTTTCACATAACATTAAATATTTATACATACCCTCCCCATAACTTCCCCTCCGCCCACTGTACTCTGACAAGTGCCCATCATCATCACAGCTCATATACATACGACACCACTGAAGGACTCGAGCCTATCCTAACTACAACTGAACTAACGACTAACACAACTAACTCGTATGTCAATCACGCTGGCCCAGTGGGAATTAATTGACTACATCATACACCTTTTAAATTTCTCTAACAACTTCTGTAAAAACAATATTTGTAAGTAAAATAGAACAATTTTCTACTTCAACAGGTGTGTAACCTCAGGAACAATTTATTTTTCTCATTACGGCAATATTGCAATTGGTTTGATTTTCAAGTTACTGACTCAGATAGTTAGTAATTGTTAGTAATTATACATACATACATATATGTCACGCCTTGTTCCCAATGGGGTAGGCAGAGACCACCTCTCTCCACTTGCTACGATCCTGGCACACTTCTCTTGCTTCCTCCACTTTCATGGGCGTCTTCATGCATGCTCGTCGGTTGCGAGTACTCTTGACTTTCTTTAGGTCATCTTCGATTTGATCGAGATATGTCCGCCTGCACCGATGTTAGTAATTATAGATCATTGTATTGGCTGTACGCCAAATATGTATGGCCTTATACCCCGGAAATCATTATTATTAGGAAATCTGTATTAACAATAAGTAACGTTATCATTATTTGGTTACAGGAAGAATGTGGCGAAGAAATATGGGAGACGATATTACGCGAGTCGGGAGCAAAGAATACCGTGTTTAGTGCTACACAGGTAATTATCTACATTTCTTGCATGTATGTAGGTACGTGTAATATCATTATCATACATACATACATACATACATACATACATACATATATGTCACGCCTTGTTCCCAATGGGGTAGGCAGAGACCACTTCTCTCCACTTGCTACGGTCCTGGCACACTTCTCTTGCTTCCTCCACTTTCATGAGCGTCTTCATGTATGCTCGTCGGTTGCGAGTACTCTTGACCCGGCCTTTCTTTAGGACATCTTCGATTTGATCGAGATATGTCCGCCTAGGTCGACCTGCACCGATTCGTCCTATCATTCTCACCTTGTGTATCTCTTTCGTTAATCTTCCTTCATTCATTCTTTCAACATGGCCGAACCATCTAAGCATCCCTTTCTCTATCTTTGTCACTACATCTTCAACTACGCCGCATCGCTCCCTTATCACACTGTTCCTGACTTTGTCCTTCAGATTCACTCCAATTATACTTCTCAAGCTTCTCATCTCCACAGCATTAATCCTACTTTCATGTTTCTTCTGCCACACCAAACATTCACTACCATACATCAATGTGGGGATCAACACGCCTCCATGCACAGCAAGTCGTGCTCTTTGTGATACGTTCTGGCTATTCATGAAGTTATGAAGTGCCCCATTTACTTGATTCCCTTCCAAAACTCTTCTTTCAATATCACCATCACACTTGCTATCTCTCGTAAACTGTGAACCCAAATATACAAATTCTTTCACTTGTTCTACTTTTTGTCCCTCAATCATAATATCACAGTTTGTCATACATATGTTTGTCAATATCATTATCGTGCTATATATATATAGCGATAGTATAGACTTTTATCATTTATACAAATAATTTTGTAATTATTGTTAGCTAGCGACCCGCTCCGGCTTCGCATGGGTGCAATGCTTATTTAAATATACCTACTACAAAATGTCCTTATAAGTGACGTGCTAGATAGCCGTATCCGTATCCGCGGATATCCGAGGCAGAAGAAAGATCCGTATCCGTGTCCGTATCCGTTACATTATGGCGGATCTTTTACGGATCTATTTACCATATTAATTTTAAATTTATGGATAACTATCATTAATACTCTTCACAGCGTATGCGATGGAGACATTATGGCTAATTTTTCTACACCTTCGGTTGGATTTAATAAGAATTTCTAAAGATTTCTATAGTAATCTAGTACTAAATAAAGCCTATGTTACTCAGTGATAATGTAGCTTTCTAGTGAAAAAATAATTATTAAAATCGGTGCAGTACTTTTGAGTTTATTTGTGACATACAAAAATACAAATCTATCCTCTTTATAATATTAGTGTAGATAAGCCCAAATGAAAAGAATTACAATAGTTTCTTTTCATTTGGGGTTTATCAATAATGTATTTTCTAAGCATTTTTTCCTGTTTCTTAGAAGCAGTAAAACTATTTCATAATAGGTTACTATTTTTTTAATGTTTTCCTAAACATTCAAACATATCCTGTTATCTAAAACATTTAACATGCCATTTCAATCAATTACTCTATCTATAAAAGTTTCACGTCTTACTTATGTATGAATCGAAATCAAAGTCACGAAATTTCATACTTGATCATTTTAGTCGACCTAATCCCATGTCAAACAGATCAATTAAATGGAACCCTAAGCTATACCGATATATCAAAAAGCTTGTCATTTAAAACAATTATTATGCTATTCAAATCAATTACTCTGTCTACAAAAGTTGCACCTCTGACTATGAATTAATCGAAATCAAAGATACGAAATTTTATACTTTAGTCATGAAAATCTTATGTCAAGCTGATTAGTTAAATGGAACCCTACATTGTACAAATAAAATATAAAGGGTAATTTAAAAAACAAAAATCCTCATTATATGATAAAGCTTTATAACACGAAATAGTTATACATACTGTCGAAAAACATAAGCCTAAAATCAAACATTTTCTTCGAATTTTGTTAAATGATATATGGAGAATTATCTTTTGCCTTATAGGTCATAATTTTCTAATCTCGTCTTATATCTTCGCAGCAATATCCGGATGCCCTCATGCTTCGACTTGCAAGCGCCTTAGCCCGCTTTATTACTAGAGACTGCAACAGCCCCACAACTTCCACACCCGAGAGCCCTGCGCAAAGAAAGGCCTCACTAAAATCTAAGCCTTCCTGGCGAAGTGCGTCAGTGCACAACGATGGCAGAGCACAGTCCTACCGATGTCCCTTCACAGCCACCAACGTCCTCACAGCCGCTACTAAAAAAGAAATAGATTCTTACAACTCTTCAGACGAGATTCACAACACTGCCAGATCTTCGGACACAATCAATCAGAGTCATGAAGCTAAAATGAGTAATGGATTGACATTTCACAGGAGAAGTCTCGCGATTACTTTGGAGGATCGCGGGCAATCATATATGGAGTCTTGCTACAGAAGCAAAGTGAGTAGCCCTGACGACTCGGAGCCAACGTCACCGATTTCTGAGTCTAGGCCGGCATCTAAACAGAGCTTTAGAAAGACCAGTTGTACTGTGGCCTTGGATGTGTACATGCGCAGAGGCTCGGGCGGAGTCGCGAGGCAGAGGATCAACAGCCTCTCACTAATCAGTGGGGACAAACTCAGCGCGATGAGGGAGAAGTTCGGGACGCCGGATAAGGTCATGCATTTTTTTGGAAGATGCTTTGTGAAGTTTTTCAGTAACTACGGGTGAGTATAAACAAAATTATAAAAAACTAAAATGATAACTTAAAAGCAAAGTAGCATTACTAAACACCTATAAATTTATAATGACTAAATAACATACATATAGATATTGAATTACGAATCCAAATCGCCAAAACTCTCAGATCTCCATGCAAGGAGGTCCGTCCTCCCAATTACCAAATCGCTAAATACCTTTTTTCCTCTGGAGAGAAGAGGCTAAGAATCATAATGGAATCTATCGTAACCACCTGCTACGACGATGATGTCGAACTCCAAACCAATAGAGGTGGCTCAACGAGAATGACCTACCGACTAGACTCAGCGTGAGGCTTGGCCATATCGACCCTGCGGCTCGGCCTCATCTTTCATTTAGTTATATAGGATTAGAGGCAATTGTTATAAAATATATTAAAATTTAGTATGAATTAGATGAAAGAATAAAGATGTTGAACGAGTCACTATAGATTTGAAATAGATATAGCGCTCTGTTACATTTGTATACCTTTTTTTGTTTTTTGTTGCGCTGAGGAAAATGCATTGAATTGCATACCCCGGCTGCGGAGAGTCGGGAGGAGAGCCCCACCTACCGCTTACAAAACTTCAGCGATGACCGTCCTCAGGCGTTGTATAGGGCGCTCAGGATCGAGTGTCGCATCTGAGTAACCCCGGCCTTCGCTCCCTTGGGTGCGCTAGGAGAGCCCTTCTCGGGGGGAGCGTCTTACAATCTCCCCTCTCTCCAATCTCCTACGAACATTCGTATACCTAACATCACATTTTTAACAATTCTATATGCTTTGTATATCCAAAAATACACCAATTTTTCTATTTCTTTCGCCAATTTTTTTTCTTCCCGCAATGCTCTTGGTAATTAAAATGTTTTTACATGCATACACGTAAAAGCCGCAAGCGTTAGCTATCTATAAATTTGCTTCATTTACAATGTTTTATTCGCTGAATTTTCTAGTCGAGTAAAAGTCAAAGCTAATTTTACTCAATATTCATAGGCTTCAATACTGACCTTCCTCGGTAATAGCCAAACTTCGATTAAAGTCCCTGGAGATAGTCCCAATTGTTCGATTATGTGTCAAAGCCTCGGCAGGTGAAACTTTCTTAAAATCATAGTTACCAAGATATGATTAATCTGTACATAATTCCGTACGCTACTTTTCTAAAGTGAACTATGAAAAGGACTTAAGAAAACGTTTTTTCCATATCCGATATAATTTCTTTACTGTATGGTCATTTATAACAGGTTATTTGATTATAATAACTAAACATTCATAAAATTCTAAAGATCCGATTAATCCATAAAATACAACACATTATATCCAATAAAATACTTTCGAAACATTTAATGAGGACATACATTGATGGTGAGAAACAAGAGAAAATAAAGATTAAATCAACTCATCCAGTATCGTCATTTATATAGTATTTGATCTGACGCTGTAAGTACAGTATAACAAACAACACGCATTGACATTTGGATTGCTCTTAAGTGAATAGTAATAGTGGCGTATTTGTGAAGTGGCGAATTAAAACTTGATGTAGTGTCCACTGTACCAACGGCGTTAACTCATTTATCACACGTCAAAGCCTGTGCATCAATAAGGTTGCTGTCGCGGTTGCAGACGGGTTGACAGCGTGTGAAAATTACGGAACCACTGCCAATATAACGTTCTTATCATGTGATATTTTTACTGAAACGAATCCGCAAAAAATAAATCCACAGCTTCACACGCAGCGTATTATGGAACTCTAACCTTTCAACCCCTCATAAATTTCCTCGTATACTTAGGAAAAATATTTTCATTGTCTATTCACTTTGGGATTCTGTAGTTGAGTGCTTTCTGTGGTTATCTTGACCCCTGTCATTTCAGCTCTCCGAATCATTCAAATAAAAAAGAATAATACGTTTTTCCGACGATTAAAGGAATAATAGCTTTACCCTAATCAAAGATTCTACCTCCTTGTAATTAAAAAATGTCCCGAGCATGCAATTTAATATTTATTTCGGCCAATAAAACACCTAGCGTTTTGTAACACTGTTTCTTTTTAACGATATTTACTTCGTTGAACAACTTAATTGTGAGTCCATCGTAATCTTTGCTAGGCAAATGGCCCATTAGTCCATGAAGGAGAAAGCGAAGGGCTTTATTCAATTAAATTACTCGCATCCACTTTTAACGCTTTCACGGGAGTTGCCGGGCTGCGAAAGATCGAGGCTCAACTCAATTTACAACCTAAAAGCTTCTTGTTTATTTTATTAATTTAGCAACGAACAAACATCTAGACAAAATATGACGAATTAAATAATACATCATAACGGGTGGAAGTGAGATACTTTTTTGAAAAACAACGCTCGAAGACAGATAATAATGAGCCAATTTTTTATGCGAAAAAAGACACCTGAAAGTTACCCACTGTGAAAATATTATGTCATTTAACTGAGAATTTATAATACTCAGGAGAAAAATTTGAAACGAATTGGAAAGTTACTTGAAAACTTGATAATACTTTTTTAATGGTGTAATTGTATAATTCACAATCTATAACGACCTCGTCCTCTCCCTCCTGTCTCCGTCGGATTAAATGATCATTAAAAGTTACAGTTTTATCAGATAAGATCAGAAAAGTTGCGGCTTCTTACTTTTTAGTCTCATTATATATTTTCAACTCTTCATATAAAATGAGTAATTTTATACTTGTATCAAGTAAGTAAAGTCGACAAATAGCATTGGTTTTATTAGTTTGTAAAAAGAAAACAAAAATAGTTTCGAAAAATACAATTTACTGATGTAATATATTTTATACCCTATAAGAAGCTTATTTTATTCACCGAAAACAGCGAACAAAAACAATTATTTTAATTCATCCAAAAAAAAGTAAATAAAAAGCACTTATAATTATTGTTTTGATATTGAGAATTGATGTGTTTTAATCAATACCCTTCAACGTCCAAAGATATCTAATAAAAGTTTCTGACTATCGACAAGAAATAAATATAAAGAGAATCGTCACGGACAGGATTATTGTATTGTAAGCCTGACATCGTGGAGCTCAACATCAAGCAGTGCTCTTTGATATCACCATCCGTCATGACGAGAATCTCGTGAAAGCTGAGAAGAACAAAGCCGATTTACCTTGAGTTGGTACACGAAGTAACTAGAAAGATTATTCGACAAAAATTGTACCGCGAGTTGTATCTGCAAATGAATTAATAGCGAAGAGTGTCAATTTACATGTTAAGAGGCTATCACTTGACGGATGGATCAAGGGCCGGATACAGAACGGATATAACTTCATATAACTCACGTTTCATCATCATCCTCATTATTCAACCAAGAGATGCCCCCTGCTGACCTACCCCAAAATTATCCATACAGATCCAACTAGCTTAATTGTAAAAATACAACGTACAACTTGCTTAGTGGGAATAAACATTTTAGAATGTGAAAATCTGTAGACTTGTTATA
Organism: Scirpophaga incertulas; assembly: GCA_036419045.1. NCBI lineage: Eukaryota > Metazoa > Arthropoda > Insecta > Lepidoptera > Crambidae > Scirpophaga > Scirpophaga incertulas. Next base: position 34,428,459 of record CM071630.1, read on the forward strand.
TTGGACTTGGTATATTTGATGACTTGTCGATTGAACAGATACGACACGATGATCAGGGCGACGGGTCGCTACTTCTGCACGTTCCTCCAATCCGTGGATAACATTCACCAGCGCATGCGCTTCACGTTCCCGCGCATGCGCTCGCCCAGCATGCAGCTGACGCGTGCGCATCGCCACGGCGCCGAGCTCGTGTACAGCAGCACCAGGACTGGCTTCACGCACTACTTAATGGGTGAGCTTGTGTCCATTAACTTTATCATTTTGTGTTCATCATAACACCACAGAGATGACCACACCACCATCCAATGGCGTTACACTGAAAATTATTAATATCTGTCGTTCTATAGAATACATATGAGTAGTGTAATAAATGCTTCAAATTGGAATATGTAACCAGTTTGTTCCGGCGTATTGTGTTCAAATATTCACGGAATAAGTCTAGTAAATGCTTGATAAAACTTTTTTAATGATGTAATTGTATAAATCACAACGACCTCGTCTTCTCCCTCCTATCTCCGTCGGATTAAAGGATCATTAAAAGTTTCAATTGGAAATAGGAATCCAATTGTTGCTATGATATGTATTCGATACTGGCCAGATACAGAAAAATATTTAAAAAGCAATTACAGTTTTTAAAAATAGAACATTGGCTATAGAATACGATTTGTTTCATGTACCTGTCAATTATTTTACCGATATTGCGTGTATTTTCATGTGATGATTTATAATTTTCGACGTGGGTTTAATTAAAAACAGTGCATCGATCAACTCTTGGTGAGGGATCACCATCGTAAACCCCTGTACATCACCGGTTTAATGTGTTCAATCGTGGGCGGTCGATATTTAAAAAAAGATCGTCTAAACATTTTTTACTATACTTGCCACAAAATATCGATATTGTGTGGGAACTAATAATAGATGATTATCGTGTTATATGCCGAGATACAAAAGGCATTCCTGGGAATAAGTATGACAAGCACACTTAAGACATGACACAAAACTAGAACTAAAAAAAAAGATTTCGTTGTATTTCGCATAATTCGATTATTGACCAAACAGGTCGACCGAGGATTGACCAGACAGGCTCGGTAGTAAAAGAAATAATAGTTCAGAAGCATGTTTAAATATTTTGGATAAAGTGAATTTTTTAATATACTATTTTTCATCTGATAATTGTATATATAAACATGCATTAATAGGAAGTTATATGTATTCATTCCCATGGTAGTTACAACCATAAATTGTGTTTCCCTTGTTTGTCTTTGCTCTTAAATCGGTCAATGGCAATAAGAAACCTAAATGTTTCAGAAATAGGGAGAATCTGACACACCCCATTTATCTCATCGCTTCCTATTTCTTATCCGTACCCTTGTGTGGCAATACTAAGATGAAATTGGATCAAAATTTCCAAATTACGTGAATCTACTAAAAAAAAATTGGGTACAAATAAAATTGTCTGACTAATAGTTAATATTGATAATGTACAAAATAACATAAAATAAAACAAACTGCTCGCAAATAAAGTAAGTGAAAACAGAATTATCACCAAATTAATAACAATATACTGTAACACCTGTTCTTTTAGATGTCTACTTTACGACTCGTGGCGATATTTGTGGGTATTTATCCTTTAATGATATGTATGGCTAAGTCTAAAAGAGCAGGGGATTGAAAACACTGTAGGTGTTTTCAATCCCCTGCTCTTTTAGACCTGACTATAAAAATAATAAGGCTGGAATCCACGGGAGATGTTTTCCCCATAGAAAGAGGTGTCAGACAGGGTGACCCACTATCACCAAAGCTGTTTACAGCAGTGCTTGAACAAATGTTCAGAAAACTAGAATGGGAACATCTGGGGCTGAACATAAATGGAGTAAGACTGAGTCACCTAAGATTTGCAGATGATCTTGTTCTATTGGAGGAAGACCCAAAAAAGCTGGAGTACATGGTACAGACCTTAGTCAGTGTAAGTAGGGAAGTGGGTTTAGAAATTAACTTAGCAAAGACTAAAATGATGACAAACTCCACCCAGGTAGAAATAACAAACAGTGAACAAAAATTCGAATATGTAAATGAATATGTTTATCTAGGCCAGATAATATCAATAAGGATAATAATAATAATATATATTATTATCCTTTAATGATATAACTTAAATCACATGAACAAGTCGCCAGATTTGTAACTGAATGTTCAAGCAAACAGTTTGATAGTGATTTCCTCCGTCTCCATATACAAAGCTAATCACTAAAAAATTTAAATAAAATTTGTTAATCGCTTATCCGTTACTAAATATAAAATATTAATTAAGCGTTAATTTTCGGAATGTTTAACGTAAGTTGTATACCAAATCCACATGTTTAAAATCGTTGCAATAATGATCTACTTATAAACACTCGCTGCGCTCTTGACAAAAAATGTTATCCGCTAGCTTAAACAATATTTCCATAACTAACTGTTAAATGCGAAAGTTCTCTCCTCTTGCTACGTACTCGTAATAACTATTGCATACGACATAGAAAATAGCATCTGCTTTAATTATTATTTACGTACAAAAATAACATTTCAAGAAAGGTCTCTTATGATACCATTTGAAGTGCTCTTGCCATGATTTGGAAATGAATATAATGAGATTCAAATGTTGTTATAGTCTGAATTATTTAAGTAAAAGCACAGTTTATATATTAATATAATGTGTACGTATTTCAGCCTTAACTTATCGTAATACATATAGTTATGTAGTCACAACAGCTCCACTCCAGGAATTTAATCCGTTATCTTTGTGTCATCATTTTGATGGTGTCAGATTATTGTCATCATTTATTACAAGGACAGCTTAAGCTATTTTGACGGAGGAATAAAATATTCTAAGGATTCGTGAAATTTTATGCCAGGGAAATAATAAAAAAGTCTAATCGCATTACTGAATAATCAATGACCCGTTTAAGTTTATTTTAAATATCTACCTATTAATAGCTACAAAGGGTTTATAATCAATTATATAGTCACGTGGAAAGTTCACGATCCAGGAAAATTAATAACTAGATAAGTTCATTCTTCGAGACACAATTTACCAATTAATCTACTAATTTAGACATAAGTTCGGGATATTCTTGTATTACTATTTATTTTGTAAAATAAGTTAATTTCTGAATTGAGAGTAAAGATAGATGAAGCATCTATTTGTACTAGATAAGAGATAATACTGTTACGAGCTGGGGTCAGTAAATTAAACGGCGGTCTACCAAAACACTGAACTTTTATTAATTAGTACACTAAGTTCACTAACTTCACTGAAAGCACTGAAAGTCGCTTCTTAGTTCTCCAATATCACTTAGATGTTTTCGCACTGTATCGCAAAACAATACTCTTCCCGGCGGCCGGACACAGCCTTATATAGTCCCCTAAGATACTTGCCACTCTTGCCAGAACATTCGCGGACACACTCGAATGTGTAGTCCAATACGTCGCGCGTTCGAGACGTTTCGAGTATAACTGTCTCGATACTCGAATATTCTCGATACACAATACTCGAATATTCCCGTACTATCTTTCTCGAATATTCTGTGTTTGTCTATCTCTTTCTAATGATGTTTTCTCATTCTAATACTTCTCGAATGTTCAACTATATCTGTCTCTTTCTACTATTGCTATCTCTTTCACTCCTATTGAAATTTATGTCCTTTTACTGAAGTAGGCTTAATGGCTCATAAGGGGTCCTGAAAACGCCTGAAAACGGGTTTTTCAGGTTATTGCGGCATTGGATAGAGGGTAGCCTGAAACGTACTGAAAACATGTTTCAGGCGCCTGAAAACTACTGTAACTTGGGTGTAATTTAGATTTTTTTGTATGTGAAAGAGCTACTTCTGAAACGGCCTGAAACGACGTTTCAGCCTGCTGAAAACGTTTCTAAGTCACAAAAATCACTTTTGAAGTTGTACTAAGCCACCGGCGTAACACTACCCCCTCCTAAGACATGCTCGTCCCGAGCATCATTATTTCCGTGGTATTTCGCCAGTCGGTCAACGTGAACAATCTTACAGGGACTACGTGCATTTCGCTGTATCCGGTACGTGACGTCGTTGATCCTCTTCAAAACTCGATAGGGTCCTTCCCATTTGGCTTGAAGCTTCGGAGATTTCCCTTTACTGCGGACTGGATTATGTAGCCACACCAACGAACCCTCTTCAAAGCCCTTGTTGTTTACATTTCGGTCGTAGCGGGTTTTCATCTTCTCAGACATCTGTTGGCTTGATTGTCTGACTTGCTCGTGTACATCGTTCAACTTGTTGCGCAAATCATTCGCGTACTCGGTTATATTCCGCGGGGCATCAGGTGGAATTCCAGTAAGTAGATCCGCAGGCAACCGTAGTTCTCTACCAAAGTTTCCAAATGCTGGTGTCACCGAAGTACTTTCATGCACTGCGCTTCGATATGACATCAGGAATGGTTGGATGTGCTTGTCCCAATCCTTTTGCCTGTTTGACACAACCTTTGCAAGATACCTCTCCAATGTTTGGTTAAATCGTTCCACCATTCCATCAGATTGCGGATGGTAAGAAGTGGTCCTCGTTTTATGGGTACCCATAACTCGACACATCTCTTGAAATATTTGAGACTCAAAATTTCTTCCCTGATCACTATGAATTTCCAAGGGTACTCCAAAACGGCAGAAGACTTCATGGACTAATTTATCCGCAACTGTTGAAGCCTCTTGGTTAGGAATAGCGAAGACTTCCGGCCACTTAGTGAAATAATCCATCACAACCATGAAGTACTTGTTTCCGCATTCACTTTCCGGAAATGGTCCCGCAACGTCTATGGCAATCCTTTCCCATGGTGCACCAACGTTATACAGTTTCAATGCACCTCTGCTGCGTGTATGAGGTCCCTTTACTGCAGCACAACTAGTACACTTGCGGCACCAATCTTCAACATCGTCACGGCAATTTATCCAGTAAAATCGTTCTCTTATTTTCAGCAGAGTTCTCGTCACTCCCATATGACCTCCCGAACATCCGTTATGGTACAGCTGTAGAACATCCGGTATCTTGGCTTTGGTACAACATTTGTAGATGACAACGGTCTCCTCGAGCGTTTTCCCATTTGCGGCACAAGACTTCATCTTGGATAACCAGGCTGTCCCATCGTGGGCTTGTGAGATCGAAATCCTTGGGGTCTGCGAAACACCAGCCAGCACTCGCCCCGGTCCTGGCGTTTACTCGTTTTCCCTGGCTGTTGTTGGACAGCGCTATTAGCTGCCTTGTTCTCCTGAGGCCCATCTTTATCAATCCCTGAGCTACGCTTAGGACAACTTGATCGAGGTGTCCCTTTTCGCCACAAGTGTAGCATCTAGGGCTGTATCCCTTGAAGCGGTCACGCACAGGTGTTGCAACTACCTCCCTGACACGGTGAGACCGATGGTCTTGCCTCACAGCTTCCACTTCTAGAGCATGGGCCAGGGCGTCTTTAAGGTTTCGTGGTGCCCGAGTCTCACAGCAGCTCTCACTTCGAGGTCCCGAATGGCCGTCGACAAAAGCCTGTACAAGGTTGCCCACAATTAGCGTCGGTGCGGACTGGTACGCTTTACGTACCAGTTTTTCTACTCTAGGGCCCATTGTTGCAGGTTTTCACCAACACGCTGAACCCGATCTTTTAGCTGGGCCCGAAACACATGTTCAAGGTGTGCGTCGCCGTATCTTGCCTCAAGCGCTTCCAATAGTTCCTCATAGCTCACCTTCTTGTCAAGAGCTTCGAGGACTGTCAAGGCTTGATCTCGAAGGCCTAGCTTGAGTGCGGTCATGGCCTGGGCTTTAGTCCACCCATTTGCCTCCATTACAGCCTCAAACTGTATTTTATAGGCTGACCACGAGGAACTCCCATCAAAAGGTGGCACTTTGAATCCTCGCACCGAAGGAGCGGCACTGACGATAGTGGCTGTCCCCATTTCCGACCTTCAGATTACCCAAAGCCTTCTTGACATCGGCAATCTCAGATTCAGCTTCGGTGAGACGGTTCTCGTGTTGCAGAACCTTATCTTCAATCACTTTGACCTTATTGCCGAAAGTCGCTTGGAGATCTTTGATCAGGACCATTTGTTCATTTTTGGCCGAGCTGCAGTTGTTCCCTCAAAAGGCGAGTCTGCTCTCCTGACGGCGGGCCTGCTCCTCCTGACGGCGGGCCTGCTTCCTCCTTATCACGCTGCAACTGCTCTTCCAGACGGCGTGCTTGCTCCTCCTGACGGCGGGCCTGCTCCTGCATCATCGCCATGAAAGCGCCCAATCTGGTGCGGCAGCCGACGTTGAGGGAGTGGCTTCCATAACTGACTGCTGGTCCTCGTCAGTTGGCGGCTGAGTAGCTCCGAAGCGTCTCTGGTCGGCTTCCTGTTGTCGCTGGCTTCTTGTCCGGATTCTTCCTTCCGTGTCTTCCTTTGGTAGAACCGGCATACTGATCCCACTTCTGACACCAAATGTTACGAGCTGGGGTCAGTAAATTAAACGGCGGTCTACCAAAACACTGAACTTTTATTAATTAGTACACTAAGTTCACTAACTTCACTGAAAGCACTGAAAGTCGCTTCTTAGTTCTCCAATATCACTTAGGTGTTTTCGCACTGTATCGCAAAACAATACTCTTCCCGGCGGCCGGACACAGCCTTATATAGTCCCCTAAGATACTTGCCACTCTTGCCAGAACATTCGCGGACACACTCGAATGTGTAGTCCAATACGTCGCGCGTTCGAGAAGTTTCGAGTATAACTGTCTCGATACTCGAATATTCTCGATACATAATACTCGAATATTCCCGTACTATCTTTCTCGAATATTCTGTGTTTGTCTATCTCTTTCTAATGATGTTTTCTCATTCTAATACTTCTCGAATGTTCCAACTATATCTGTCTCTTTCTACTAATGCTATCTCTTTCACTCCTATTGAAATTTATGTCCTTTTACTGACGTAGGCTTAATGGCTCATAAGGGGTCCTGAAAACGCCTGAAAACGGGTTTTCAGGTTATTGCGGCATTGGATAGAGGGTAGCCTGAAACGTACTGAAAACATGTTTCAGGCGCCTGAAAACTACTGTAACTTGTGTAATTTAGATTTTTTTGTATGTGAAAGAGCTACTTCTGAAACGGCCTGAAACGACGTTTCAGCCTGCTGAAAACGTTTCTAAGTCACAAAAAATCACTTTTGAAGTTGTACTAAGCCACCGGCGTAACAATATTTAGCTGATATTTTGATGCAGTCCCGCGAGTTCCAGAGAGTAACCAAACACGCAATTTGAATTATAAGAGTTTCCAATTACACATGACGTAACATAAGCCAATCTCACCTGTTGACTGTACACCCTGCGAACCAACGTATTGTGCTTCTTGTTGTCAAGGCTTTTATTATTATATGGATGAACATTCAATTACTGTTCTCTTTATTGAACAATATTACGTCTGTATATATGAAATATCTTCGTTATCTATTGATTAGTTAGTAATATATATGATGATACTATAAGATAAACTGAGTTTCGAATAGAAGTAAAAACGCAATAAAATATTATATATAAATACGCATAAAACTATCATCAATTCAAACATGTATGAATGGTTTTTTAATATTTATTAAACCTCACTATCTAATTCTAGCTGATCTAGTCTGATCGAAGCTCTAGACCAGTAGTTTCAAATCTATCCAATCTCATAGTCAATCTCATATTCTCAGGGACGTTACTTAACTAATTCGAAAAAATGAGTACAGTACATAATCTATACTAATATAATAAAGCTGAAGAGTTTGTTTGTTTGTTTGTTTGAACGCGCTAATCTCCGAAACTACTGGTGCGATTTGAATAATTCTTTTTTTGTTGGATAGTCCATTTATCGAGGAAGGCTATAGGCTAAATAACATTACGCTATGACCAATAGGAGCAAAGACAGAGCGGTAAATGTGTAAAAAACGGGGAAAATTATTCATTTTTGAAGGCTTTCTTTGCGTGCGCTGCGAAAACGGTTCAAGATACACAAAAAATATGTATGAAAGAATTATTCCTCTATACATGATCTAAAAAATAGTCCGCGACGCCATATGTCTATCTTTTAAGGTTTAGTCACAATGACCGTTTTTATGGTACCAAATTTGGTCGAAATAATTTGTTTAAGTTGTATCAACATAATAATACTAAAAATTCTGCGGAAACTCGACTTCATCTTTCGAAAATCCCGCAAGAACGGGAACTATGTGGGAAAAACCAAAATCTGCCGGAAGTCACTATTCCACGCGGACGAAGTCGCAGGCAAAAGCTAGTAGATTATAATTAATTTAATTGAAATACGTTTTCACAAAAAATAGTTATAAAATTTAATACAGTTCAACTTACAAATATAACATTTTTTGGGCGAAGGCGTTTTACTATTTTTTTTTATTATACTCAGGAACTGTGTAGTTTTATAGTAATGAGAAAATCGTTGTGATGACTGGTATCTAAGACTTGCTTTCTTCTTTATTGTGACAATATTATTGCTAATAATAATAAATCAGTTTACTCAAAATTCACAATTCGTTATTTGCATGTCCCGCGTTGGGCGCCATTACGGCACATTGAAGATAAGGCACAGTTCTTTTCAGATATAAAGGTATCTACTAACTACTATTGTTTGTTTTTAACGAAAATATTCTGTGTTTGCTTCACCTCTTGATTTGGGATAATAGTTAGGTAATACGTACGTATATGTACGAGTACGTGACAGTGACCAGAAAACCTATGCCATGATTTATGAACGGGCGAACAATATTAAACTATATTATTTTAAATATAAGCTCTTAAGTTTTGTCGATTATTCGTATCATCTCTTTTTATCCGAACCCCTTTTTAGATGTAATCCTCTAATGTAAACTAATTTATTCCATTAATCCGACGTTTCAAATAACATTTTACACACAAGCTACGTGTATTCGCATTGATATAAGAATATCTTTATGCTTTTGAGCCCGTATTAATAAAATTATTTCAAGGCTCACTTAATTAATCTACGTTTATTCCCTTTCTTACTTTTTAATTAAAAAATAAATGTTATAAGCAAAAAATGATTACGGAAGAAAGGATTAAAGTAAGCTTATTAATACGTTCTATTAACACTATATTTTTCTAAATTTATCAAAATCAAAAATCAAAATAATCTTTATTCAACATAGATCTTTACAGGCGCTTATTGATGTCAACAAACAAAACAAAAAAAAAGCTTAAAAAAAAAAACAAAATCCTTGTCCGTACGTACGAATAAGGAAACAAAAAAAAAATATTGACTCGACACCTGTTCGGAAATTGGGAGAGCCTTCTCGAGAAGAACAGGCAAGAAACTCTGAAGGTCTATTTTTTATCTCCTCTTTTCAATGTTAATAATTATAATAATATAATATAAAAATACAATATAGTATAAGATACACTCATACCTAATACGATTACAGTCGTATGTATATTTACATACACATATAAAAATAATACAATATTATAAAAAATGTTGTTACCAAACATGGCTCTATGAATAGTGTATCGATCAAACAGTTAAAAAATCAGTAAAATTAATAAATGACAGCTTAATAGATGTCAATTAAAAAGATGATCAACACACACCGTGAAGTAAATTTGCATTAAATAAATGATATCAAATACACGATTCTACTTTCAACTAAGTAACTCTACTCTACTTTGTCTATGGACTGTAAGCTTAGGTGGACTATCTAAGCAATTTGTTTTTATTCATCTGTGTCTAGTAGAGAAAAAGCCTCCCAACAAATTTTCATTTGTATAGTATAAAACCTAGTGTAGGGATTTAAAAATGTTGATTACATATAAACCTTTTTGTACGAGAGTAATATTTTTTTTGCACCAGGGTGAAATTTACGTTGTCATCTCGAGATTATAAGTCAAATATAAACTTTCGCATAAATTAACAATTTAATCCCTCGTTACAAAATATACGACTTCTAGAAATTGTTGATAAATTAGACAAACAAACAGACTGCTGCAATTTAAGTATTAATTTATGTCGGTTATCTCAGACATAATGTTTTCTATTATGTCTAGAGATCGGATAATCGGATGCATATTTACCTAAAGTTAATTTTTGGCTCACAAATTATGGAAGCGGCTTTTTAAAATACATTTTGTTAAATAAAAATCCCGGGAAAATAAGGGACTGCAAATTTAACGTAGTGATATTGTTTGAAAATTACTAAATTAGCACGTGATATTTATTTTCAAATATAACGTCGTTTTTAAGCTCATATTACCGACTAGTTTTGCATTACCAAAATGTTCTACAGTACCGGAATTCCGGGATTTTTATTTATGGAAATAAAATAAAAAGACAGTTCCATACTTTGTCAAAAACTAAATTAGGTAAATAAATAAACATCCGGCTATCCAATTACGCAATCCCGGGATTTTTATTTAACAAAACAATAAAAAGCCGTTCTCATACTTTGTCTTAAACTAACTTTAGGTAAATATGCATCCGATTATCCGATCTCTAATAGACGTTCAGCGAGTCGTATGTTGCAAGAATGTCCGCCATAATCTGACGCGAATTTCTCGGAGAGACTTTTTCGCTAGATACTAATACTAAAGATACTCGTTCATCTGCCAAGATTGGACACATGAATATAGCACATCAGTTCCCACGCATCAGGTATTGGCATGTATCGGAGTAACTATATAGTATCTATTTATGTTACTATAAATCATCTTCGCCATTTAATCAATTCAACCAGAAAAGAATTAATTAAATAACTAGCAACAAGTTGTGGTGTTCATTAGTACTCTCGTTTGTCAGCGAATTCTCCGATTCTCCGCAATAATATCATGACAATTCGTAAAAGAAGAAAAAACTTTATTAATATAAACGTTAATTTTATTGCCCGATATTTACCGTATCCGCAGACAAACTGGAGATGCGCTGTCAAACCTCCGGCGGCGATTTTCTTTTAGCCGCGGTATATTTTTTTCCCCAATCTACCGCCACACAATACTAAAAAGTATAAAAGATTTGACAGCGACCATGATAACGTAGTCCAAACATCAGGTAATAAAATAGGTATGTCGTAATAATCGCAGTCATATGTTCATATTGATTATGCAACACTTAAGTTGGAAAATATATTTGCTCCCAGGTCAATTATACGAGATAGCGGAAGACATATTTTCACTGAAGCTGAAGGTGTCAGTGGTGAAAGAGAGCACAGAAGGCAGTTACTACGTGGCAGTGCTGCGGCTGGAGTTTGATAATAGTGATTATGTAAGTGTTTTTTTAATTTATTAACAAGAATATCGCACTACCACGTCGAAACTGTAACGTTAAAATTCGGCTAATTGATGTATTTTCATTTAGTTGCAAAGTGACAGTCAGGGAATGTAGACGCCTTACGTCGCTTCGATTTAATCGATAGATAAAATTTGAAAGCTAAAAATACATGTTAAATAATTTCATGATAATTATCCAAAATCTAATCGTTAAATAATGTATAAATGAAGATATGCTACTATTAATATCGCAGAATTTTAAATAAAGTTGGTTACTTTCAAAAGCCGTCTGGGACATATTCACTTTTAAAATGAGGCAGTCAATTATATTTAATTCAATTGAAAACTAAACTTCTGGAGTAAAAAATATTGTAGACTTTTTAGAACTTGCGTAAATATTGACGAAAGACAACCGGAAATTAATCCGTTTTTAGCATGAGATGCTGGTGATATTTTTTGAAAGGAATATATCCGCTTTAGCATTCAATTCTAATATTTCTTCAAAAGCACTCTTTTTCGCGTCACATTATTTCAATAAGAACATAGTATAAAGCAAAGTCGCTTTCTTTGTCCATATGGTATGGCTATGGTATATAGGGACAAATAAAGCGACTTTGTATACTTAAATCCTTAAAATTACACAACAGATTTTGATGCGGTTTTTTTTTATAGATAGAGTGATTGAAGAGGAAGATTTATGCATATAATAACATCTATTAAATAGTGGAGAAATACTGGATGTTTGTTACTGTTTCACGTAAAAACTGCTGAACGATATTTTAATAAAACTTTACGATAATATAGTATAAAAAGATCCACGCTAATTATAATTAATTTATGCAAAAGAAACTCAACTAATATTTAATAGAAAATTATAGAGGGTAATTTGAAAAACATGTGTTCACTCGTCGACTAAATAAATGAGAATGGCAGTCGCCACGAAGCCTCTGAGCTCGAGAGCGCTCGGATAAAATCGGCTGCTATCGAACGCACGAACGCTACATAGCACACGTAACGCCAACTATTTTCCGACAGCGATAACACACAAAAATGACGGACAGCAATACCCGGGTCAATAGTTTGCACTCGCTTTTATACCCTCCATAGACATATTTTTTTTCATATCTCCTACAATAGCGTATATATCAGAATAATACATAAGCTATAATTTATATAGATATACTCTACGTTAATATAAGCTACTGGAAATACTAATCCTGCGCAGACGAAGTCGGAGGCACAAGCTAGCCTAGAATAATTTCCCAAAAAAAAATTGTCCTGACAGCAGCAAGTCTAACCGCCTACTGGGGGTACCAACTTTACAATAACCGCCTACTGGGGGCGACAAGTTTCCTTGGGCAATCCATGCCGACTAGAAGCGTTCAACATCCCCATACTTTAAATCTATACTTGCATAATATCTATTTATTTTTAGAAGCGACAATATTTAGTTACATAAGCGCAGCATAAAACTAAAAGAAAAGATTTACATTTAACAATACTGGCGGACGAGGGAGATTGGAGGGCAGTGACTTCCTTCTGTGAAGCGATGATGCTCTAGAAGGAGGCTGCGCCGGGCTCGGTAGCACGGCTGCGGCGCCGCCACGGGTCGCCGGCAGGCGGGACACACTCCCCTTCTGGGGAGGAGAGCACCATATAACCGCCGGCTCTCCGCAGCCGGAGTATGCAATTCAATGCATTTTCCTCAGCGGAACAAAAAAACAAAGATTTACATTTAAAAGAGTGGGAGTCACATAGTTATAAGACTTAGGAATATTCAAAAAGATTCGATTCCTATAGCACGTTACAGACGTTTTAGTTGTTTGTGAGTAAATTAGCATTGACATACGAACAGACACACCAATGTGCTTCCATTTTCACTTTCTGCCATACGAAACCTTAATAACAGTAAAAACTCTTACTGACGATAAATATATTCAAAAAGTTATTAAGTATTAGATCGATTCCACGGGCAATATCCTTGAATACGTTTGGAACATTAAATTTCACAATCCAAAAGAATCGAGGGACCTTTGGAACAATGCAAATTAAGTAATGAAAATGACAGAAGGTACGCCAGCGAAATAATTACGTTTAAATCGTTTAGTATCATCATTCCCTAGTGACTGGGATCCGGTCCTTATTGACTTAACATTCACTTTGAGGAATATCAGATATTAGACATTCGTCAAATAAGTATTCTCTGGAAAATTCGTTTCGTTTGAGTATGTCAATTCCATTAACTACAGCAAATTTGCACAGTCACAAAGAACAAATTATTACTGGAGCCACTAGACTCAAAATACTTATTTGTGGCTTCTTTTATTAAAACTGATTGGCATCTGTCTCACTCACTTAATATTGAAATCAGTATGTACTTTAATCTGTTTAGAGTTAAATTAAAAAGTACATAGTTGATATATAGCAAATTTTAAAATTTCTATAGGTATCTCAATTCTTTGCTGGGATCTGGAGACCTATTTTTGAATTACGAATGCGACTTAGAAATCACCGATGTGACTAATAATCACCGATTTTCAATAATTCTTATTTTTGAATATCACTTCTGTGACTACCTTAGTCACGGATGTGATTTCATTACGAGTGCCCTCACCACTCCTAATCAAGTCATACTTGTGGAAATGTTATCTGTGTTTTGTTTAGAGAACACATTGATTTTTCAGTCTATATACCTATATATATATTATATATATATATATATTATATATATATATATATATATATATATATATATATATATTATACAGGTTAAACAGGCAATAACCGGCAGCGGCTACAATCTGTGTGGAACCGAACTCTTACATTTATGTGTGTACTTTATCTATGTTGGTAGCTCTGCGATCGACTTTTAAAAATTGGATGTTTAGGAATCCGTGATCTCAAAGTCACCGCTGACTATTTAGTCAGCGGTGATTTCGAAATCGCATTCGTAATTCAAAAATAGGTCTCCAGGGCTCTCTTTTATAAATGTCCTTATTAGCCGGGCGGGTGGTAAAAACCTCTTTCAAGGGATTGGGAGACAAATCAACACTGGGGTTCTTGATTTCTTTGGAGTTCTTGAACTCTATAATTTTATACCTTTTCAAAAAATACAGGCAGACAAAGTTCAGTCTTCGCAGTCGCAATGAAGTCTTTTTCATTTGCATCTTCATGCTACCATTTACCTTCCGTCCCTCTTTAGAGCACGCTATATGAACGAGATAGGGATAGAGCCTAGTTGGGTAGTAAGTACCAGGCGTGAAGAAGCAATTAGGTAGTAAATTTACAAAATATTAAAGTGGCGGTAACTCAGTAATGGTCCTTATTAATTGCGAAATCCATGGTCCATTCTATCGTATATCAAGTTAGTTTTGATTTTTCAAATTTTATTTGTACAGTTATCTGAAGCTCCTACGGTATGTAAAGTCAATCAATCCGCATTAGACTAGTGTGGTAGACTAAAGTCTAATATCTTAACATAATTAGAATTGTCTCGTAGTGACAGGTCTGAGTTGAGATGATTCCTACACAATACCGATTTCAGTCCGCTATGCGATACTTTTAAGTAAACCTAAGTAAAATCTACACTCTTGCAAGAAGGATAAGTCTCATCTGGTACACGAATGGGTCGAAGAAACAAAATGATGTAGGTTGCGGTAGGTATACCCCTAGAGTGAATATGAACATCTACCTCAGTTACTATACCGCCGTGTTTCAAGCTAAAATGAATACTGTGCAGAAATAATAAGCCAAAAACAACTACATTAACCGAAGTATATTTTCGAAGTACGAGTATATTTATTTTTACCCCCACAAGTCAGGCCTAGCCTTGTATAGATGTCACAGTATCTGTGTCTGATTATTGCTGTGTATTTGAGAAATAAATCATTAATATATATTATTATTTACGTATATTTAATTCATAATCTTAAATTTAAGTTTTTTACAATATAAATACAGGGAGCGGCAAAATGATCTGACGGTTTTAAAATGTAAATAAAGAAATGTTTATGTTATCCGTTTAAGATTTGAAGATGACATCTTTCAAATGATGACCATCTTGGGCCATGCATTCTTCCAATCTTGCACTGAAATTGTCAAACACTTTCCCTAACATTGCAGGAGAAAGGTTGGCTATTTCTTGACGTATGGCTTCCTTCAGGTCATCCAATGTGGGGGGTTTGTTTGTGTACACTCTTGATTGCTTGTTTGCGTGCAGGCCGCCGAGGACTGGCTTCCACAGCTTCCCTCACTCTCTCGACGTTCTCTGGCGTCCGTGCTGACCTTGGACGGCCCGTTGATTTCCGTTTTAATGCTGAACTGGTAGCTCTAAAGTTATCTACCCACAGCAAAATGGTGTTTCGAGTTGGAACTTTCCCTCTCGGACCCACATTAAAACGTCTGCGGAACTGCCGCTGAACACCAACAACACTATCGCCACTTAAAATATGCTTCCACAACGAACGCGCGGTGCTCAGCCGACCACTGCTCCATGGCTACTAAAATGTCCGCACGTAGGCTCTGAAACGCCGCTATCCCCACCAACCCCCACCACTTACTCGCTCGACAGCGCGGCAACCTAATATGCCGCCAGCAGCAAGGCAAAGCCCAAGCAAACCGGTGGTTAGGGCTGCGAACAGAGAAATCTCCGGACAATACGTGCCGTGTCGAGGATCATTGCTTTTTGTATCGACCCTTGATCCATCCATCAATTATTATTATTACTATATGTATATTTCATTGGTATTCTTAAATTTAAGTTTTTTACAATATATGTAGATACAATTATAAAATAAACATAAATACTACATATAATAAACATAAACCTAGTATGCCGCCGGCCGGCAGCGAGGCAAGGCCCAAGCAAACCGGTGCACGGTGGTTAGGTTATTATTATTATTATGTAGCTTAAAGCACGCGTCTTTTATAAGACACGGTCCTTTATAAGGCGTGCGCGGGGATAGAGATCCAACGCGTAGAGGCCATTTAAGCAAATTTAATGAAAGTGTGCCTGGAGTGTACCAACTGGGTCCAATCTCTATGTGCATCATGAAAAATGCAGCTAAAGACTACACCCAGTTAGATGCACAGAAACTATTGTCATTTGGGATCAAAAAGTTTGTGGACTATTGCGTTTCGATTTTGGTGGTAATGAGAACCGGGCTATGGAAGAGACACCGGTCACCTGCCTTCTCAAAGCCTCCTATTTGATTTTAAATATGGCAGGTGGTGACTCGCCGCTCACTAAATGGGGGCCCATTTAGTGAGCGGCTAATAAGCAGACCAATATTGGTGTGAACGGCTAAGGGTGTAGAGAGGTATGTCTACGACAACGATCGAGACGCCGTCGGCGTTATGACATTATTACACTTCCACCCTTCGAGCAACTGCTCTTGCGACTCCACTCTGTCTGGCTGGTTAAGGCAAGACAGAGGCGGGTGGCATACCCTGAAGCACATCGGTACCCTCGGTGACGCAACTCACCGCCAGCTCGCCACAAGCTGTCCTGAGGGAGACTGACTACACTGGTGGGACATTTATGGCAGTTAAGGGGCATTTAATGCTCCACCAGCGGGCGATGGGGTCGTCACTTCCCTACGCTATTATTATTATTATATACGTATACCCTGATGGCTAAGCAATTCTCAAAGCCACAAGCTGAGCTCCAGGCTAGTTAAAAACTGCATATCTCGTTTAAACGCCGCAAAACAGAAAAACACTGTATTACTTATATAGGTCCCAGTGTCCCTTGTACTGACAATCCGAAACTTAAAACGGCCAACTGACACCTGAATGAGCAATTCTTCAGAAAATCACGGTCGCTCTGACGGAAGATATAACGGAACCTTAATAAAAGGTTGTTCAGGCAATTTCACTACTGAGATAATAAAAAGACCGTGAAACTCAAAAACACTTTTTATGCGACTGCGAAGCGCTGATACACCGACGCAGTTGTCGTTTGGCAAACATATAAACACTGACGACATAACACTCCCAAAAACCCTTCAATTATCATAGGATTTAGGACTTACTGAAATATTATAAACATAGCTAAAATCGCAATAAATATGTTCACGTCAGTGTGAAAAATGGCTTTCATTGTACATAAAATAATAATAATATATGATGTGCCACCTGCCATATTTAAATCAATTATGAGGCTTTGAGAAGGCTTTGAATCTTCTATGGCCCGGTTCTCATTACCACCAAAACCGAAATGCAATAGTCTAGTCAAAGTTGATACACTCCACACATACTTCCATTAAATTTTGTTTAATATAATACCTCTGTGCGTTGGATCTGTATCCCCGCGTACGCTTTATAAAGGTCCATGTATAAAGATGCGTGATATCAAGCTATATAAATGATATTACTTTTCTACCCTTACTCGGATGAGACGAATAAAAGGTCCATATTAGTTTTAAGAATATAATAGAAAAGTTTTGCTAGAATTAGTACTCGGAATCGGAATAGTCTTGATATACTTTTTTTTCTTTTTTTTTTCCCCTGAGGAAAATGCATTAAATTGCATACCCCGGCTGTGGCGAGTCGGCGGTTATGTGGGGCTCTCCTCCCCAGAAGGGGGAGGCCTACCCACTAAAAACCTCAGGGATGGCCTTCCTCAGGCATGTAGGGAGCCCTCGGGAACAGTCTTGATAGCCTAGGAACAGTAATTTAAGCGTTAGTAAGCAGACCGCTAGGGCTGCATTAATAGCTAGCCAGAAGGGCAGAAGGATTGTGATGATATTATGGTCAATTACATAGAAGCAGTTAGATAATTAAACTTGAGTTTGGAGAACGATTATACTTAATCATGACAAGCAAGTCTTCAAATCAAGAATTACTGCTCGCGTATTCTCATTGCTGTTCGCATTTCATCACACCTGCGCCGATTACGCAATGCCGTTCTAAACATAGCCAGTTAATATTTTAACTATGAGAATAATCTTAACTGGTAAATGTTTGTCATTAAAAATTATGTTACAATTTTTTTTTTATTATATCTTTAGATAAGTAATAGGTAGTATTTAATTGTGTAATTAAAAGGTTTATTTTTTGAGTAAATAATAATAAATTAGTCTTTCTATTCAAATATCAAAATTAATCACTCGAAATACTCGAATAAGAACTCGAAAATAAGTTGAGAAATCCCCAGAAAATAATACCTACCTTTGGAATCGTTTACAAAGAAGCAAATATTTGATCTCACAGTTCCATTTTGGCAAATCAACAGACCCAATACTTTAGTATTTCCGTCTCGTCTAACACAAACAGGACGTGTCTGCGTTATTGGAAATATACTTGGTTTTCCAAGTGGAAGTATCCATCGAAAATTCTCGAAGCGTTTGTTCCAACAGTTGATAGGAACCATTTGCTTTGGCTTATCTCTACTCGCTATTTAATTTGATTTAAGCTGACGTTTGGTTATACTTGTATATACTCTATCAAACAGAAACCAAACACATATTAACCGAGTCATATAAAAGTTATAACGTCAGTTAAAATGTATATTACCACAATTTAATTTTAAAAAATTATTGATACACGATTCCCGCACGCGACATATTTTCTATCACCTCCGGAAATTTGGACCGGTATGGGCCTTTCTGCATGTCGCACTAATAATACAATAGTGTATCAACTCAAAATCGAACATTTTTCAGAATCAACAAAAAACTTATTACTCACTTCATGTAATAGTTGCAAATTGAATAACTGTCACATGAGTTTTTTAATTTATCCTTATTCTGTTTTTGCACTAATCGAACGACGGTCTTAAGGGGTCATCCATAAATTACGTCACACGAATTTCTTGATTTTTTGCCCCTCCCCCCGTCCTTGTCACAGTTAGTCACATTTGTGAGACTCCCCCCCCCAGGGGTGTGACGTCACAAATTTTGAAATTATAGAAATTATTGAATGATAAAAGCGGTTTCGAAATCAGTCTTATTTTCATTTTAATAAAATTAACATCAAATCAATTAACAAAACAACAACATAAACGATTACTTATATTAAATAAGTATATGGTCATTTCATGATTTTCTTATTATATTTCTCAAAATCACCTACTATAATCAATTACAAAAATAGTACGTTTCGGGAGTACCCCTATTAATAGATAGAAGAAGATACTATTCCTTTATTTATTTATGAGTATACAGACTTTACAGTAAAAGTTAATATTTACAGCACTTTTCATACTAATAGTAATAATTTAACGTTTGTGTTTTAACAGTTTGCTTATTTGATTTAATACATTTTGTAATGTGACGTCACGAAATTTAAGATCCCTCCCACCCCCTTGTCACACAATGTCACACTTCGTCAACCCCCTCCTCCCCCTAACCGTGTGACGTAATTTATGGATGGCCCCTAATCACGCGTGAGGAATCAAATTTTGCGTGTGTTTATAGTATTATGTCAAGTACGTCGTTTTGAGTTGATACACTATTGTATTATTAGTGCGATGTCATATTCTATGTATATAACTGCCCTCGCAATACAGAATAAAAATCCTAATGTAGGACGACCTATTTTGTCACTATAATATAGTATAAAACAAAGTCGCTATCCGCCGTCTGTCTGTCCTTTTGTATGCTTAGATCATTGATAAATTTAGAGGTTTCTAATGTGATGTCGTAAATAAGCACGTTTTTTGGCGCTTATATTGCAAAAACGCTGACTGAACCCTACGAGATAGACCAAAGTAATGTACTACAGTATTGTCCACCTTAAAAAGTTCAACAAAAAAGTCCGCGATGTTGTATACCTATCTCTTAGGGATAACCCACCATTTAATAATATTTATTTACATAAGCATTGCACCCGTGCGACGCCGGTGCAGGTCACTAGTATAAAAGAAGAAAGTCTCGTATAAAAGAAGTAAGAAGAAGAAAATTTGTACACACTACAACATCTATTAGGATACAACTCTGTCGCGCTGTGTCTGAACTGTCCACTATCCCATACAACTATCCCACAATAATTCATTTTATTGATGAAGGATAAATTACGAAATGATGTGATAAGGGAAATTTGCGATCTGAAAGAAGATCTAGTGATATAAATCGAGAAGAGCTTAAATAGTTTGTATACGTAGTAAGGCGGACGAAAGACGACTGACAAAAGAAATCTATAAAGCAAATATAAAGCATATTATTATATTTGAGACAGTGCAAGCAAAATGGTGCTATACGCTGCAAGAGCTCTATTTCAATATTGTTTTCTTTATTCATAAGTGGTTATGATAATGATAATAAATGTATCAAATTCTCTTTGCCCAATGTAAGGCAGGTTGATACTAGTTTAAATATGAATGGTGATGTCATTGACTTGTAAATAATACTAAATTCTTAGGCATTACGTTAGATTCACGACTACAGTGGGATCCACATATTGAAACTTTGGCAATCAAACTTAGTTCAGCGGCGTGCGCAGTAAAAAAGATTAGACTTTTAACTAATGTTGAAACGGAAAGAATTGTTTATTTCAGCTACTTTCATAGTGTTATGTCCTATGGACTGCTGCTATGGGGATCAGCGGCTAACATTGAAAGTATTTTCCTTTTACAAAAAAGAGCGATTCGTGCTATTTACTGTTTACGGGCTAGAGAATCCCTAAAAGAATTGTTCAAAGAAATTAATATTTTACTTTAGCTAGTCAATATATATATGATAATTTAGTTTTTGTATATAGAAACTATAATAAATTCAATAAAAACAGTGATCTACATAATGTGAATACTAGAAACAAAAATAAACTTGCCGTTCCAATGTTCAGACTCCATAAAACCGCAAAGTGTCATTGATTTGCCTTTATATAAATTTAAAATCCATATCAAAAATACACTCATGAGTAAAGGTTATTATAAAGTAAGTGACTATCTAAATGATCACAGTATTTGGGAATAGGGACACTATTCATAGAGCCATGTTTGGTAACAACATTATTTATAATATTGTATTATTTTATATGTGTATGTAAACATACATACGACTGTAATCGTATTAGGTATGATTGTATCTTATACTATATTGTATTTTTATATTATATTATTATAATTATTAACATTGAAAAGAGGAGATAAAAAATAGACCTTCAGAGTTTCTTGCCTGTTCTTCTCGAGAAGGCTCTCCCAATTTCCGAACAGGTGTCGAGTCAATATATTTTTTCTTTTTTTTTTCCTTATTCGTACGTACGGACAAGGTTTTTGTTTTTTTTTATTTAAGCTTTTTTTTTGTTTTGTTTGTTGACGTCAATAAGTGCCTGTAAAGGTCTATGTTGAATAAATATTATTTTGATTTGATTTGCCTCTTATAATGTTTTAAAATCTTCCCCAATAATAAATAATCCATTAACATAAACTTTAAGTAGCATTAGAAAATTGGGAAAGGTGGGAAATGGAAATATTTCAGTATATTATATATGTATTACATCGCCTCCACCAAAAAATGTCGACAATATCAAGGCTCCACGCGCACTAGACACGTGCGATACAAGACAAAAGCCAATCTATTCCATGTAAGGCGACACAAATTGTCTGCGGCCAAATCAGGACGAATAAACAACCATAAACAATGAGCGATGAAATAATATTAATAAGGAGCGTGGACTAAAAATCTCTTATTCTATAGTGTACTTTCTGGTTTTGTCTCATTTGTGGTATGATAACAGACACGATGACGAACTACATAAAGGCGCTTTATAGGTAAAATAATTCAGTTTGATGTGGTGCCGACGTAAACAAGGGAAGCGTCATTTATTTATATCACATGTACTTCCTCATTTCATAAATATTGGTAATTGCTACGGAACGGACTAATACAAAAACTTCCGATTATTTACTGAAACTATTCATAGTTATGAAATCATTGATGATCAAGATCTAAGCAGTGAATCGTAGTTTATTGTATGTGACGTCTTCAATCATAGTAATTAAGCTTTCACCTTCTCACTTCTAAATACAATTTTGAAACACGATCCCGTTTACTAACGCGTCTGGCGTCAGATAAAATGTAAAACCGTAATTGTGTTTCGGAACGTGTGAACAACGTGAAAGTTGAGTAATTTAATCTCATTAAGGTATCACTGATTGTCACATGAATCAAAAAAATCACCTTATTTTCTTCAATTATTACCGAATTAATCATATTGAATGTAAATATAGTATTTATACTCGTCTATTAAAAAAAGATTTCTGGAATAAAACAAATCTTTAACATAGAATGTATACAATAATTTAATAATATACTACACTTCTGAAAATAATTTGAAAGCATACGACAATATCATTACTTATTGTTATTTATATTTTATTTAGCAGCTATGTTCATTTCAGATTATCTATTGGAGTTTCGCGATGCAGTGACAAAGAAATTCTGCAGGCATTGCTTCAGACCTTCCCGTTTTAACACCTCTATGTATGTAGAATATATCTATGAAACCTTCCGACGTCCTCATTAGATACTATTACAAGATTTGGGAAAAAAAATCTAAGAGTCCAAAAAACATATTTTTAAGATACATATTCCATTCCACAGAGAGCAGGTTATTTTTTTTTAAACGGACCTAAGCTGAAGCCGCAGATACTTCGGTTATATATTCAGCTGTACCGTGAGTGTGGTTGTAGAGTAGGGGCACGACAACTGAAGTTTCTTCGCCTTGCCGACAAACGAGGTCGAAGCAAATTGAACGTGCATATACTGAACCGGACGAATCGCCTCAAGATCGACTCGAGATTGTGTCGTGGAGGTCAGAAGTGATCCAGTACATGTCCGTACCAGTTGTATCGTTGATTTGTTGTATAATCCGAGTCTTTGGGCTCTGAAAATCGCGGTGAGTGTCAATGATAAGCGTTGATCTAGTGTTTGAGGCTACACGGTTATTAGGCGGCGGAAAGGATTCGTTGGCATACGTAATGGGGTTGACAATAATACCTCGGATGTCGATGTCTGGTCGAGACGCTATCTCTGGGGTGGTAGTTTATCGCTTGTTGAATAAGCGGGTTGCGATGGTTGGAGGTACTAGCAAAATGCGTTGCGAGATCTTTGAAGTAGTCTTCGCTACCACTTAGAGCACGGCGTGAAAGTCGATTTTGTGGATGTATGTAGACCAAAAATACGAACGCGAATGTCATTACGAGTATGGGGCGAATGCAAGCTTTGTACAATATTAATTTATTTATAGGTAACATTCTACTCCGCTTTCGAATGAGACCGACTCTTTCACGGAACAGGAAATTCTTGAACGTCAAATATGAAGGGAAACGTAGCGTTAGTAGCCTCCCACAAGATGAACTGACGTTTTAATAAATACGAAAGGCGTGGGATGCTAGCAGCGTAGGATCTATGTTTAGCACTGGGCTTCTGTAAGCTATAATGAAATTGTAAATACATAAACGCACCAATCATTTGCTTAAATTGTAACTTCTTTAAATATGTTCAATAAGTTTGGCTTAATAAATAACTATTATTAATAAACAATTACTTTATATATATTATTCGTAATCGGTACGTTTTCTAGATGTCGATATTTTGTTATTTAAAATATTGTTTATATTCCTTTTTTGTGCCGCAGATAGCTTTTATTATTTTTTACTAGCTTTCTACCCGAGACACACACACATATATATATATATATATATATATATATATATAATATATATATATATATATAATATATATATATATATATATATATTGTGTGATTGAAATTAAATTGGAATTTATTTTATACTAGCTTTCTGCCGGGATTTCGATTAGGTCTATAGAGGGTTAAAGGTTAAAGGCTTTTGCCCACGGCTACATATGCGCGGAAGTCGGTTTATGGCGTGAAGGTTTTATCGCGCTTCCCGTGGGACTATCCGTTTTTCCGAGATAAAAAATATCGCAAAAATCTTGCTCAAGAATCACTCTATCTATTGATGAAAACTGCATAAAAATCTGTGCAGTAGTTTTTGAATGAAGCCTTTATTGCGCATCCCGTGGGATCTGTCGATTTTTCCGGGATAAAAAGTAGCTTAATCCGGACTTTTAACTTTACGTGTTCAAAATTTCATAGCAATCGGTTCAGTAGTTACGGCGTGAAAGCGGAACAAAGAAACAAACAAACTCACTTTCCGATTTATAATATTAGTAAGGATTTTTAGAATTAGTATTTTTTTACCCATAACCAGCATAATGCAGCATCTTATCTGAGTCGTGAGTAGCCTTTTTATTTTAATTTTATTGCTATCTTTAACGTCGCTTTGAAAGCGTTTCCAGCAAACGGGTAGAGATCATCATAAATATATATTAATGATCAAATAGTAACCACACTGTACAAGCAGAATATGAATGGACACGAAATGAGCAAGCCTGTATAGACTTGGATGTTCATGTTTTGCCTTTTGTGGAGGGTGGAACAGGGAACAAATTTGCCTTCGCTTTATCTTCATTTTAGTTGAGTGATGCCATAAGCCTCTTCAAGGATCTCTATACCAACCTATGTATATACCTATGGATCTGTGCTTCTAGCGTCCAGTGTCTTATTGCGATCGTCACCAAATCGTCTATCAACATGGAAGATCTATCAACGCTACGTTTTCAGCCATTTAACATATCAGACTAGTGGACCGATATATTGATTTTTTTGTAGACTGATACAATTTGGCGATAATACTCTAATGTTTCATCAATATTGTTCATGAAAAGTAAATTGTACTCGCATAATATCACTTGCTGTTTGTTTTTAGTTTTACGTTAAAAATTTAATAAGAGTAGCAATTTGATAAAATCGTGTTTCAATTTCTAGCTTATTTATTCCCGATTCGTAACAGCCTACGAAATATAGTGCATTAATACATGAAGCAGAAAAAAATCGGGTAGGGCTGTGTTGGGGCATACGGCCGTTGGTTTAAACGTGAAACGTTTATGTTAGGGAATCACTTTTAAAGTAAAAGATTGAAATAAAAACAAGATGTTTTAAGTATTTTAATAAAAAAAAACTCAATGTCACAACAGCGAATTGACTATATAAGTGAAATGTTCACACCACATTTTTGTTTCTAAGACTAATACTTTTTTAATTATTAAGGTACGATGATATATACCATTTCGTTACGGTCCACTTTTTAAAACTGGTACCCGTATGTTTCGCGATTTTAAAGACGTTTCACGTGAAAAACTCTCGCTCGTAGACACTCGTAGCAGATCGTAGCTATTATTCGGCCGCATAACGGGCCCCGTAAGCAAAGTAACCTGTCACATTCGCTTTGATGTCACTAAAACGGAATATACATACGTGTATTATGGAAATGCTTCCGTACGTAGAATCATATCTGTAGATTACCATTCAACAGCACAACGATTTCGATAAAGTATTTTTATTTGAAATACAAATATGTTTCGACGCAGGTTTATTTTAAATTAATAAGTTATTGCATACGGGTTTTTATTTTTCTGTATGAATCAGAATTTAATATAGAATTTGTTATTGATTTTTTAATATAGAATACTTCAAAAATCTATAAAATTGAGAGCAATAGAAAGTAATTACGAACACGACTTGTTTACGTTTTGAATTATAAATTAATTTCTAACTATTAAAATATACTTCTCCAGAACAATGTAGAATGAAACAAATTATCTACTTGGATCACCCTCACTCATCCTCTGGTGAAGAATGCAGTTAAAATATTCGATGGGGACGAATAGAGCTCGGTGGCCATGGTCACTCAATCTCAAATCTTCAATCCTAATGAATATACATAATATATTATATTGGAGCGTCGGTGGCGCTGTGGTCTCGGCACTGGTCTTTGCGCCGCATAGAATCGGGAGGCCCGCGATCTAATCCCCACCGTGTACCAATGTGTTTTTTCGTTCCGAATTTCATATATCGAGGGTATAGCGCTCAAACCCAATAAGTACGAAATTGTCACTTTCGAGATATTCAATATTTAAGTTTTAAGGGCAAAAATACCTATGTTATTTAAATAATACAGTTATAATGAGTGGTTGTAGTAAAAGTGTATACGTTGAATTAGTGTAAAACAGTATTTTTAAGTTTCTTAGATGGTCCATTTTATCATAACAACAATAAAAGTTGCAAAAGGTACCGACTTATTGGGTTTTAGATCTAGACAAATTAAACATATAATGTATTTTAGTAAATGGTTTATTTGAAGAATCACAATGAAAGAAATAATATAAATCATTCTTCTTCACTTTCGAAGGTTGTAGGTTTGGTGTACGTCTTCATACTACCTGGGACATGGCATGGAGTCCTCTGGTATGATAAGTTTCTCTCACATATTCAAGAGATCTTTCTTTTTAGCCAGACTAATTGGTAATTGAGTGGAATACAAGTGCTTTAAGTGCTCTGGTAATTAAACATTAACTGAAGGTGGGTTAGAATTTCGATTTGCCCTAGTTTTAGTTGTACTTACGGACATTGTACAGACATCAATGCTACGAAAGTTTTCAGACCTGTCATAATTGAAATATACTTTTAAGTCTCCTTTAACATATTTAATCCTTTTTATTTTAAGCCAGTTAACCGTTTCTTTCATATTATCTTTATTTTTTGTTTCTAATGAATGTTTCACTAAGATTTTTCAAGTCTAGCATGTCATTAAATTTAAATTCACTTACTTTATAATTATCAATATCTATTGTTTCTTTATTAATTATTTTAGCTCTCTTTTTTCTGGCTTCTTTAAAAACATTCTTCTACTCACTTACGCTACTTATTGTTTTATTTTTAGACGCTGATTCAATAGCTGCGTGCATGGAATCCACCTCCATGTGAGTGTGACCACTCTCTAAGAATTTCTGTTCGATTATTTCTAAATGATCGATGTTTTGAACTGTCCAGAGCAGAAGTGCTGAGATGTACTGATTTCTATTTTGTCCGCTACAGGTCTCAAAAAAAAATGCTAATTTCTTTGATGGATTAGGGTTATTCTTTCGATAAATAGTAATACAGACACGTACCTATTTCTCCCTTTTTTACCATTTAATTCATTCCAACAGAGATAGTATGCATTATTTGGTAATTTTGATTCGTAAATAGTAAAACTATATGAAACTAATTTCCTCATGTAGTATAATATACTTTCCCCTCCACTTGATATCTGTAAGACAGCTTGTAAATCCATAGTAATAGACATAAATGAGTCATCTGTATTAGCGCGAGTTTTATCAGCCTCTTTTTCTGCTTGACATACTTTTTTACGTTGTAAATGCTCCCGATACTCTTCTTCCAAATTTTCTTTCTAGTCAGCTTTTTCGTATTTTGAACAAATGTTGCATAAATCTTTTTTTGGATGAAAAAAAACTGAAATTATATTTTTGCTATCTTTACGACAGTAATGGGACTCCATCACAGGAAAGAGTCAATATGTTGTTGGACAAATGCAACGTCTTCAGGACTTGTTTTATTAGGTGGTTCTTTTTTGTCGCGTTGGTCATCCTTATTATAAACTCCGAATGAATCAGCTTGATCACAGCGTCAGTTATAATGTCTATACTAATATCATGTACTAATATCAAGGCACCAGCTTCTGTCTCAATTTTTTGGCATTCTTTCTGCCTCATCAAAAATTGAGGCAGACTTAAATTTGTTAATTATTCTTTCGCAAAAAGTATTTTTTGCTGACTGTGCGGTCCTCTTTATTTGATGTTTTCTATAGTTTCCTAATCTTTACAGGCTGAATCTTTAGGTATGAGAGAATAAAAATTTTCCGTGATACAAAGTTAATAATAAAGTTAATTACGACACAAAACGTTTCGTTCGTCAGGAGTACATTTAAATATGCATTTAACACATTGAATGGGCTTAGGCACTTTGACCAATCTAGTAACACCTTTTGTAATGTAAGATAAACCCTCAACTTTTCTCGTCTTACTAATGTTTCGCTTCCACTCTGTTGGTAGAGCTCTCATTCGTCTCGTTAGAGGTTTAACGGATAATTTTCAAGAATCAATTTTATTGTATCATTTTGACATTAAATGTTCTGAATGCAGAACCACTATCGTTTTGATAATATTCAATTTCATTCAATTCATCAGAATATGTCACGTAAGTAGGATCTTTATCTGAAAAGTCGCTGCCAAAATAGAAAAATAAAACCCGATAAGCTCATTTGATTTGATTTAGCTTCTGGTTTTGTTTGTTTTTTTATCTACGAGTGTAAAGCTAAATCCCGATAAATACAAACAGTGGTAATTGCCTCTAAGCCGTTGGGTAATTTTATTTGAAATCATTGAACACTCAACACCAATAAATAGCTTTATGTGATTTAAGCGTGAAACAAAAATATTATCTAACCAGAAAACACTCTTTACAGGGTACTAGTTTTTGAGTTTTGACAAAACGCGGTCACTTTATTGGGTTATTACCTGAAGTAACTTTGTTTCTACTGCGATTTCCACTTATTGGATTAGACCACTAGAAAGAGCGTCAAAAATGGATTAAGATGTACTAATAAAACGATTTTTGATTTTTCGACACTTATTGGGTTTTAACACTATACCCTCGATATACATTTATCCGACGCTCCTACGGTGAAGGTAAACATCGTGAGGAAACCTGCGTACATCTGCGAAGCGATTCAAAGGTGTACGTAGTTAACCAACCCGCACTGGGCTAGCGTGGTTGACTAAGGCCTAATCGCCCTAACGTAGTAGGGTAGACTTAAGCCCCTCAGTGGGGACGTATATGAGCTGTGATGATGATGATGATACATCATTAATATTATTGTCGTCAGTTTCTGTAACTGCCAATATATGGTGCTATTACAGGAGATGATACGTTCAAAAGAGACTGGTGCATTAAATTGCTTTAAACACTCCTACATAAAATACCCACGTATATGAGTAAAAATGCCGATTTCACTTGATATCGCTAAGCTCGAAGTGCCTCCCCACGTTAATACCCGAAACCTAACTCGCTTAGTACGTTAATATTTGATGGCAGAAAATAAAATTGGCGAAATAACACTGAATTCAATATTTCTGAGACCATCTGTCTGAATTTAAATTATATAGTTCAAATGTAATACACTACATTGAAAATTATTAACTAATACAATTTATCTGATAGACTTAGCTAGCCTGAGTAGCGGAAGAATAAGTCCTTTTTCCACAGATGCATATACATGTCAATACATCACACGGCCAAAACAAAAATGGAATTAAATATCCAAGTTCAATTATGCATTATCTGGTTGATGTTGATTTTACGTTACCATCATACGATTTATCATTACATAATATAAAACAAAGTCCACTTTCTCTGTCCGTATAGGTATCCCTATGTATGCTTAAATCTTTAATGCCCAGTTTCTGAATACCTTAGCTAAGCTCTCAATAACTAATGATTCAACAAAGTTATCGAAAAGATAAACGTCTCATAACTGTCAGTGAGTTTCTGAATGCGGGACCGTGTTTTCAACAGCTATGAAACAGTTAAGTAGTTCTAAATTATGTCACTAGATGGGTCTGTTCACAAAATATGAAATAAAAATTGACTTTGTTATATTAATTCATCCATAATTACAATTTAAACATTTATAACATTTTTTTTATCGATATTAAGTATTAAAACACTATTTTATGAAATATTTTTTAACATTTCGATAGTAGGTATTGCCTGTATGAATCATACGCATAAATCGATAAAATAAAAAGATTATAGATGAAAAAAAAATGGCATGCTTTCGCACGGATTTTGAATTCGTTTGTGTTTAATTGTTTTACTTTGTAGTGTCGCGGTACTTTATTTTAACATTTCAAATGAATTTCTTCTTTCTCGTAAGTTTCTGGGTATAGATATTCCAGAAATGAACTCCAGTACTTCTGTATCCGACTTTGAAGAACTACTCGTATTTAATATTGTAGATCTCATTGTCTTTTTTAAATAGAATAATTTAAAATGTAGCTGTCACTATTTAATTTCACATAAAATTACCACGTTAATAGCCTTAAGATTTTTGTTTGCCATACATAAACCACAGATACATAAACGTCAAATAAAGTTATGGGACCGATAAACGGCACTAAATGGTCAGTTAGGTTAAGCTAAGTTTAAACGGAGTTTATCTAATTCTACGGTGTTCAGAAACGAATTGTTGGGAGTTATCGAACTGATAGCGTTATTGAACAGATAAACCATTGACAAAATGTACTCAGAAACCGGGCATAAGACTACCAACAGATTTTGATACAGTTTGTTTTAATAGATAGAGTAATTGAAGAGGAAAGTTTGTATGTATAACAATATCCATTAAATAATGGAGAGATACTGTTATTTTTAAGGTTTCTAATGTGATATCGCATATAATTACATTTTTCCACTTACATTGCAAACGCAGGCTAAACCCTACGAGATTTATCAAAATAATGTACTAAACAACGTTCACAGTTTTTCTGTACTGTATTTAGTATCAGCTTTGCACCTGTACGAAGCCGGGGCGGGTCGCTAGTAAAATATAAGCTGAAAACCAAATAGTTATAACCACCACTCTCCTCAAAACCTTTGATATTCTCATTATTAATTGAGGCTATTATCAGAGTAAATAATTGCCCTAAGGCCAGCATGACTCGATAGAATGTCCCTCGTTTATCATGATTATTGCTCCGTCCTTGGTACACCCTTGATTGGTCACAATCGCACGTCCCCAGCATGAGGTGATAATTAATCTCGCCGGATTAATTATATTGCTATACGAGCATTAAAAATATATATGTGAAAGAAATAAACATTAGTTTTATATAGCGATGATAAGGTCTCTGACTCTGGCCTTAAAGATATTCTGGTTAAATTGAACATGGAACCTTCAGCATGGATTAGCTCCTTAGCTATTCGTACAATAAAAAAAAACTAACCGTTCGTTAGAATTGGAACAATAATAATAACATAATAGTGGAAGCCCTCGTTGCGCCATGTGTTATGATCTAGTGAACCAATTCGGCTTATGTAAAACCTCCGAAATGCGACTAATAACAAATCCATATGTAAGCTACCCGTCTACGATGTTCAAGTCTCTGACTATCGCGACGCTTGCAAGCTTCGCTCGTATTACTTTGCGTTTTCGCGTAGAAAATTCGATTAAGAATAAAATTAAAAAGTTTTTTAAAAACAAAATCTAGCGCAGGCCGCACGTGTGTATAATAAAATAAATCGTAAACTCAATATTTACGCTATGACACTTAAGAACTGTAAGAAAGCTCTTACAGAATGGCTTGCTACTCTTAATTATAATGACACTGAAGACATTCTAGTTTCATTTAAGTGACGATAATTTATCATTTACAAGGACACACCCATACTCAATCACATACACACACCACACATTTACACACACAAACACACACACTACACATAATTACTATACTTACTTTTTCGCACATCAACAGAATCTCTTTTCTTTTACTTTGTAACTTATTCTACTAAAAATGCCATGTAAATCTTTAGTATTGTTCGAAGGAAGAGCGAGGTTTCCCATCACAAATGTTTCGACTACTTTCTGGGAAACCCCAGCAACTTATTTGTAATGATTTATCTAAATAAATGCATTTTTTTTTAAAATTCTGAATCGTAAAATTTTACAAAACCTACTATTAGGTATGTTAATTTATTACAAACATAAAAAAATACCAAACCGTTTTTTTCATAGCTTGGACCACAACCACCTTTTTTGTTAAAATAGGTGGGGGAAATAAGCAAACAGATTAACTGATGATAAGCAATTACCTACGCCCATGGACACACCACAAGAATCACAAGTGCATTACCGACTATTATTACTACACTCGTTTTGAATTAATACTCTCTATTTTTACAAGCTTTTATATTAGCTTCACTTGTAACTATGTAAGAAAATCTCGGAATCTTAATTTGACCCACTTTCCGGTTGTGCTGAAATTTTGCATGCACGTGTAAGTCGGATGACAATGCATGGTTATGTGTGTGACGTCATTCTAAATCCAACATGGCGGCATTACCAAGATGGCGGATCAATTATTTTTAATGCACCCCTACAATATATATAAGGGTATCAAATGAAAGGGTTTGCTAAGCTTGGTTTTTAGTCGTAAAATAAATTAAAAGTAAATATTTTTTTTTATATAAGCTTTTATTAAATGCGCTAAAAAAAAACAATATAAACTTTTACATATAAAGATTGTCGTTAAAAGTATTCTGTAAGTAAGTAAAAGCTTGTATTAATTAAAAATATTTTTACTTTTTTTAAGTTTCAATATCGCATCGATTCGGAAATACCGCAAGCATCAAATGATTACACAATTAAGTAAAGTAGTTTCTTTCTTTATATAAAAACTAGCTGTTGCCCGCGACTTCGTCTGCGTAAATTTCGAGTTGAATGTTATTGATACACAAATCATATTAGTATACTTCATCGTATTTTGGTTCCCTGTTCCATCTCACTGCCCACGAACATGCTAAACGTGGCCTTTGGGGTCTTATAACCTGTGGCTCTGTCTACCCCGCAGGGGATAAAGACGTTATCTTATGTATGTATTGTATCATGATGATGAATTGTCTTTAGATTTTAAATTTCCCATGTAACTTATGTAAGAATGGTGTACATTATAATTAGCAATATTATCATGCCTTGAGTTCATTAAAATGACGATAACTTTTTTTTTAATGAACCGATTTTGATGAAACAAAGTTTAGATATTATTCTGAGTTAAAACAAAGCAAATAGTGAAAGTTTCAAGCAAATCGGTTCAGTACTTTCGGAGATAAACGTGAACAAACATACAGACAGACAGACAAAAAATTCCAAAAAATTTTTTTTGCTTTCTAATAATCTATTTAAGTGCCCCTCTATCCATTTCAGTCAAAAATACTAAATGTACAGACAAAATATTTTTACTGTCTTATTATATGTATAGATAAAAATTAAAGTAGATGTTTGAAATGGAAGTACAGAAAAAAGGGAATGACAGATTGCACATTGATATGGTAACGATATTAATGATGGAATAAATTTTATATAGAAATAATATTTTTAAAAATCACGATATTTTATTAATTAAATGTCTAAAACATAGGTTCCCAAACTTTTTTGTGTCGTAGACCCTTTGCCATGTTTTTCGGTTTTGGGTAGACCCCTACTTACCTGATATTGAATGCCTACATCCTATAACTTACAAAATTTTATCATCATCATCACAACTCATATACGTCCCCACCGAGGGGCTCGAGCCTACCCTAACCACGTTAGGGCGATTAGGCCTTAGTCAAGCACGCTGGCCCATTGCGGGTTGGTTGACTACGTACACCTTTGAATCGCTTCGCAGATCTACGCAGGTTTCCTCACGATGTTTTCCTTCACCGCAGGAGCGTCGGATAAATGTACATATAAAATTCGGAACGAAAAACACATTGGTACACGGTGAGGATTAGATCTCGGGCCTCCCGATTCTATGCGGCGCATAAACCAGTGCCGAGACCACAGCGCCACCGACGCTCTCAAAATTGTATAAATATTTATAATACATTTTTTACTTCATAGGTACTTTTATAAATAATTTTATGCCTTTATATTAGAAGATAGTATAATGTAAGTAAATAAGTACTATCAGTGTATGTTGAGATCCATTATCGCGGACCCCCGTTTTTATTTCAAGGATCCCCAAATTTTTGTTTCGCTGGCGTAGACCCCTTGCAAATTGTCATAGATCACTTTGGGAATCAGTGGTCTAAAATAAGAAAAGTCAGTTTCAAATTTTTTGCTTGATTTTATTAATTTATTTATTATAATAACTTAATATCATAACTTATTGGGAGTGTCGGTAGCGCTGTGGTTTCGGCACTTATCTACGAATCGATTTGCTGGGCCCGGGGTCACTCCGGTCATTTACCAATATTTTTAGATTTTATAAATTCATATATATATATTATATATATATATATGTTAATTTATCTAACGCTCCTACGGTGAAGAAAAACATCCTGAGGCATCTGCACCTGCAAAAATATTCAAAGACGACTAAGGTTTTAACATATTTCGGGGTAGGCCCGTGCCCCTCGGTGAGGACATTTATTGGCTGTGATGATAACTTATTGTAATTTTAATTAATTAGATACTTAGAATATCAGGAATAAGATTGTCATTTCATTGATCATTTTATTTATTTATTTGATTCATTGACTATTACGCTTAGAATAGAATATACTTAGCGGCCAATTTAAAATGAAATCCATTATTGCTTTACGCAAGTTCAGTTTAACGCAAAGGCGCTTCCCCCCATTGAGCTAGACACTTTCAGGCTCTCAATCCTTCTCACAATTTGTATGGAAAGCACCTAATTAAGCGAAATAAAGTGTTCGCTCAGGACCTTCTATCTACTTAACAGAGTCTTCGCAACCAGCGAAGTCTGTGTTAAATTTATTTTAGAAGTGTGTGTTAGATTTTCTGCCTTCACATTTATCCTTAAATATATAGTTTTTAATACATTTGTGGTATTTTTGTTTAAGGTTACTTCTATATTCTGTTTTATAAGTATGTGAAAATATTCTATAAAACATCAGCTAAACTAAATCCGCCATGTCAAAGCCTTGCCGCTTCGCTCATCTATGTGTCCCGTTTTGAGAATCTAGCCCTGTACTCTGAGTACGCAAATTCGATATATCGTTATAGTTGTCGCGTCACGTCCTGCTCTACCTTACATACACACATTAAAGTTAGAGCGAGACGTGTGACGAAGCTATGACGATATATCCTTTATTTGATATTAAGAATACGGGCCCTGGCCCTGCACTCCACATACATATGGAGTTAGAGCGTCACGTGAGGCGAAGCAACGACGATATATCGTTTGTTTGATTTTAAGAAAACGGGCTTTGACCCTATACTCTGAATACCTACACAAATTCGATGTATCGTTATCGTATCACGTCCTACTCTACCTTAAATATACAGAGTGGAGTTAGAGTGATACAGGACGTGAAGCGACGATGATATATCGTATATTTGATTGTATGAGCAAGCCCTGTATTATAAGGACATAAATTCTATGTATCGTTGACGATATCACGCTATTTCCTACTTTGACTTACATATGTACATATAGTGAAGTTAGAGCGAGACTTATGACGAAGCAAGTACAATATATCGTATGTTTGATTTCAAATTATGTAGGCCTAGCATAAATTTTAACTTGTCTATCTGTCATACGATTAATATTACCATAATACAATTTAAAATATGTATAAATAAAAACTACATATATTTATTTTGTCCAATGGAAGAACTACTCAGTATATATACGGTTCTGTCTGTCTGTTCTGTCAATTTAACTTTAGGTTAAATAAATTATATTCGAAATATTTTTTATTATACACAAAAAATCGCACAATAAAAAAACACATTTCCAAACTGACATTAGCAAGTGTTTTCGACGTTGTAACTGCAAGACAAGTATACAAAGTTTTTACTACTCAATAATAGTATAGTAAAACTACGAACTATTTCAAAAGTATATATAAAGTTCTATAAAAATGCTAATTTTACATCAAATGTCTTTGGCTAAATAACATTCGGGCTATATAAATTTTATTATCCTCCATTACTAGTATGAATATCCGCTCTGAGTAATAAATTGTGCACAGGCTAACCTAAATTAAGTTTTCAACTTCCTCTGGAAGGAGACTATTAGCAAATAAATCTGAACTTAAACAGTTTACGCGGAGATTATCTTTTTGTGTGTATATATCTGTTGTTTTTGTTGGATATTTATGGGTGATTTTATGTCAACACACAAATACAGTTATATAAAGTACTAATGGTACATCTGGTGCCTAACTTTATGACTTGTCCCACTAGCTCCATTAGTCCTACTTGAGATAAGAACTAAACTTATAAAAGACTTTATTCCTGTAATGTACCTCGTTATCACGTCAAGCCATAGCGTCATTAGGACCAACAGCTCAGGCTGAGTTAGTTCGGTAGGTCATTCCGCTCGGGTCGCCTCAATCGCTTTAGACCCCGACATAATAACCATGGCATTTGATTGCGGTGGTATCCACCAGGATTCTCAACATCTGCTTACTATTGATAAAGCTCTTACCTTCAAATCACACGATGATTCAATAGATAGATAGATAAAAATTTAATTTACGAAACATCTTCATCACACACAATTAAAGGAACTCAAAGAAACTAAAATAACATTTTCTTAATAAAAAAATCCACTACAAACCAAGAGCTGTGTGTGCTGTAGAAGTGTAAAAGGGTCGTAGCTCAGTGATTAGAATTTTATTGCTCGCAAAAGAATGTGAGCAAAGCACTGGTATTCTGCTACAACCTAAGGGTTTTGTGTTTGTCAATAATTTTCGAAGATTTTATATAAAATAAAACACAATTTATCTTTATAAATATGCATGCACGTGTATACAAATATGTATACATATAAAATCAAACACAAGCCCATGATAGAGCCCAAATAGTAGCCAAAAATATAAATATGCATGCACGTGTATACAAATATGTATACATATAAAATCAAACACAAGCCCATGATAGTGCCCAAATAGTAGCCAAAAATATAAATATGCATGCACGTGTATACAAATATGTATACATATAAAATCAAACACAACCCCATGATAGTGCCCAAATAGTAGCCAAAAATATAAATATGCATGCACGTGTATACAAATATGTATACATATAAAATCAAACACAAGCCCATGATAGAGCCCAAATAGTAGCCAAAAATATAAATATGCATGCACGTGTATACAAATATGTATACATATAAAATCAAACACAAGCCCATGATAGTGCCCAAATAGTAGCCAAAAATATAAATATGCATGCACGTGTATACAAATATGTATACATATAAAATCAAACACTAGCCCATGATAGTGCCCAAATAGTAGCCAAAAAGCTTAGGTTTCTTAAAAAGAAACACTGAAAGTCTTTCATAATGTTAGAACAAAAATCTTATTGTATAACACTTTAGTGCGCAGCCATTTTGAGTGTGTCTCTAGTGTCTGGAACCCGGTACTATTCGGTACATTCGCAGAGAATTGAGGGTATCCAACGATCAACTAACAGACAACCATACAACCAGAGACTATCATATTTTAAAGTCATAAATCTTCATAATAGAAGAATGATGTTGAACATGGTTTTCTTGCATAAATTAATTAATGGGTCTGCCTTGTGGTTGTCAAAGCCTTACAAATACCGCATACATAAATTATTCTTTGTTCCGATGGCCAGGACCAATCTCGGCTTGCAGTCGTCTATGGTAAAAATTTATTGCGATTATAATTTATTATCCCAAAAAAATCCCAATCTTGATGTCTTTGGTGATGAAGTTTCGGGTTTTTGTAAAAAAGTGTATGAATATTTTGCCAGTGTTATGTAAGATGCCTGTTAGTACGTAGTACAACTATTGGATTGAAACCTCTTCTCTCCAGAAAAAAGTAACGTACCTACTTCTCTTCTTTATAACTACGTCGACGTGTCTGGTCTCAAATCTGCCCTAATTCAGAATTCTCTCGGTAAATAACTCCAGTTAACTATACTTTCCAACATAGCATACAACTGAATAACTTTCCGTGACCGGTGTACTTATTAGGTGTCAAGGGTGTATTTGACTGAAATCACTGGAGTATTCAAACTTTTTAGTGATTTTGCCGGCTTATTTAATTTTTATGGCTATCAATTTATCTCGGTATTATTAAGGTGTGAATAGAGACACTCTAATAATTATAAAACATTTATTATAGTAAAATACATTTTATATATGAAAGCAGATTGTCTGACAATTGTATCAAGAGACGATCGGTAATAGACAACAACAGGACTATGGATATACTGTAACAGGTATGTCCGTCCGTTGTCAAATAACTGGGGTCATTACTCTCTTCTTATCTTTTTTATTCTTTTTTTATTATGCCTACAGTACGTTCAACTAAACCATTTGATCTACTATGATACGGACTAGAGGTGACATGTTCAATATTCCATTCTGTCATAAAATCCAGAAAAGCTTTAGAATTCATTGGCGGTCCATTATCAGAAATTAATATAGCAGGAATACCATGTCTTGCAAAAATAGATTTCAGTTGGGTTACGACTATTTCACTAGTGTATTTTGAACACTGCGCTATTTCTACAAACTTTGAAAAATAGTCCACTACAACAAGATATGTAGTTCTATTGAAATCAAAGAAATCAATAGCCACTTTATTCCACGGTAAGAACTTGAAATCATGTGGTAACAAACTTTCATTCGAATTATTTCGCCTGTACGTGAGACAAATTTCACAGTTACCTATGTAGTTTTGTATATCATTGCTTATGTTTGGCCAATAAATTGAACATCTGGCAAGTCTTTGACATGAGTTTATACCTTGATGACCAACATGAAGTAACGTTAAGTATTTTCTGCGAAGTGTTGGTGGTATAATAACTCTATTAGACATGAACATTATATTATTGGTACAATGGATATCATCTTTGACTGGAAAGTAGGGTTTTATTTCTGCCTCGACTTTTTTATTACAATTAGGCCACCCATTTTCGCAATAGAACTTTAATTTATTCATAACATGACAGGAAGAAGTTGCTTCTTCGATTTCGCACACATTCTTAGGACTAAGTGACAAATTCGCAATCAACAAATTAACATGTATATCTATGTCTTTATCTAAATCTGTCAGAACATTTTCAGGTAGAGCAGCACGAGACAATGTGTCTGCGACATACAAATATTTACCTGCTTTATATGTGACCTGAAGATCATATGGTTGTAACCTAAGCATTATTCTTTGTAATCTTGGTGGTATATCATATAAAGATTTGTTGAAAATATTAACAATTGGTTTATGATCTGTCTCAACTAACACCTTATTGCCATAGATATATTGATGAAACTTGGTACACCCAAATAGAATAGCCATCAATTCCTTTTCAATTTGTGAGTAGGATTGTTGAGCTTTAGTAAGAGATGCTGATGCATATGCTATAGGATTCTTATCGTGCATGATAACAGCCCCCATGGCATCCTTAGAACTGTCAACTGATAAAATCAATTGTTTACTCTCATCAAAATAAGTTAAGACTGGTGCTGAACTAATTAGTTTTTTCAAATTATTAA
Organism: Scirpophaga incertulas; assembly: GCA_036419045.1. Taxonomy (NCBI): domain Eukaryota; kingdom Metazoa; phylum Arthropoda; class Insecta; order Lepidoptera; family Crambidae; genus Scirpophaga; species Scirpophaga incertulas. Next base: position 34,467,886 of record CM071630.1, read on the forward strand.
ACTCATTTTCGTGTGTATCAGTCCACAACCAAGCTGTATTTTTATTTACAACTGTCTCATATGAGTAGTTTCTTTAGACATATTTAAAATAAATGAACTTAAAAAATTTATCATACCAAGGAATCGCTGTAATTCCGAGATATTAGTTGGACTAGACATTTTGCAAATAGCTTCGACTTTTGACGGATCGACTGAAACTCCATCTTTATTAAATATATGTCCCAGGTATTTCACTTCAGAGACACACATAACAGATTTTTCGCGATTAAATTTAAGTCCTATTTGATCAGCACGTTCGAGTACCTGTTTTAACCTCGAATCATGTTCAATCTTAGTTTTCCCGTAAACCAAAAAATCATCCATCATTATTTTTACGCCTTTTATATCAGAAAACCTTTTTACCATTTCACCGTGAAATATTTCCGGTGCAGCATTTATTCCAAACGGTAAACGCAAAAATCTGAACCTTCCTAATGGTGTTATAAATGTACATAATTTAGATGACTCTTCATCAAGTTTTAACATCCAAAAACCAGATCTTGCATCTAATTTCGTAAAGAAGTGTGAGCCAGACAAGTCAGACTTAATCTCATCAATATTAGGAAACGCAAAATATGATCTTAATATTGCCTTATTAAGTTTTCGCGGGTCTAGACATATACGTAAACTCCCATCAGGCTTTGACACTACAACAATTGAGTTTACCCAGGACGTTGGTTCATCAACCTTAGTAATAATGTTTTGTGCTTGTAATTTTAATAGTTGTTCTGAAAACTTTTCTTGTATTTTAAATGGGATTCTTCTACACGCATCAATACTAGGTTCGACGTCCGGTTTTAGTACAAGATGGCATTCAAAATCTTTAATGAAACCTATACCTTCAAATACATGTTTGTACTGTTCAAACAAATTATCAGTAATTTGTTCATGACTTCCAAAACTCACGTTACGAACTCGTTTGATCAATTTTAATTTTTCTGACATACCACGGCCTATAATATTTTGACATTGTAAATTAGCAATATAGAACAGTATTTTGTGACAAGACCCATTGTAAATACAACACAATTCACATTGACCCACTGTGGGTATGATGTGACCTGTCAAAGTTGATAATTTAAAATCACTTTTCTTGATTAGATGGAATGGCAGTTTTAATTTCTGAAAATCATGATATGAAATAATGTTCGTGTCTGCCCCAGAATCAATCAAGAAAGGTAACTGAATATTATGAATCTCTAAGTTTACTGTCCAGGGTCTATTTTCATTAACATTATTACACCTAATAGATCCGAAGAATAAAAAATTATTCTCATCATTATTATTGTCAAAAAATGTAGCTGATATATTCTGACGGCGACAGTACCTACTAAAATGATTATACCGTTGACAATTGCTACATTTGATACCTTGAGCAGGACAGCGATAACGATGAACCTGACCACAGTTTCCACATGGACGTTGAGAAGAAAGTCTTGGTGAGAATGGAGAACCAGCTCTAGACGGAGTACTGGACCTAGGCGGAGTATTCCTGTGAAAAGACTGATTACGAGTGTTTGAATTTCTGTACGGCGAATTATTCCTATGTGACAAGAACATTTGATTTCTGCGCGAATCACTTGAATTTATCTTCGTTTGACGTGAAGCTGACATTATGTTGGCGTTGATATTATGAGAGAGTTCCTTAGCCTGTATCCTTGATAACTCGGCTGACTTCGCAAGGTCAATCGCGTCATCCAGGGTCTTCGGAGTTTGTTGCAATATCCTTTCCTTGATATACTGGTTAGCTTGATTTAAATTCCAGCTAAAAATATCTCTGACGATCTCATCTCGCAAGGAATCAAAATTACATGACAGGCTTATATTCTTTAGATCTGTGGCATATGAATCAATGTCCTCATCGGGATGTTGACGGCGATTAAATAATTTATGTCTTTCCATTGTTATGTTTACCTTAGGACTGAAGTAATTCTCATATAAATTCATCAATTCATTCAAAGTAATCTTATCCATATCTACATTAAAACTATAAAATATATTCAAGGCTTCATTCCCAACATGGTGTAAAAACAAAGCTACTTTGCGAGATTCCGTTTCTGTTTCAAGGTTGTACGCCCTCAAATATATGGTAAATTTTGTTTTAAAATTTTTCCATACCTGTGGCATGTTACTTCCATTAATATTAATAGGTTCAAGGCCTGCTGCATTACTCATGAACTTACTTCCAGACCCAGATGATGACGAAGTGTTAATATCAGTACTTTTTCCCATTGACATTTTTAATTTCCAAAGAATAACTTCTTATAAAACATTTATATACTTAGACGAATTCACAGTATTTATACAGACGAATCGACGATTTATACACACCTGACACCATATTAAGGTGTGAATAGAGACACTCTAATAATTATAAAACATTTTATTAGTAAAATACATTTTATATATGAAAGCAGATTGTCTGACAATTGTATCAAGAGATGATCGGTAATAGACAACAACAGGACTATGGATATACTGTAACAGGTATGTCCGTCCGTTGTCAAATAACTGGGGTCACTACTCCAAAAAGCGCTGACTTGCCCGGGACGCGAGAAATCGCGCAAAATAAGCTCAGGTTGGCGACAAGGCTCAGGAACTATCTGTGATCAACGAACGCCTCTACCTCTGAATGGACAAATCTATAAATTGACCATCAGAACTGTTATTATGAATGGATTTGAATATTGAGCGACAAGGGAGACAGATTTTTTTTACTTGTAACCGTTATCAATATCGAAACAAAACTAGCAAAATTATGTTTATTGTATGAGAGCATTCTTAATTATTATTCTGGTTATTTAATATTTGTTGTTACAGCGGTAATAATAATACATCATCTGTGAAAATTTCAACTGTCTATCTATCAGGGTTCATAAGATACAGCCTGGTGACAGACGGCCAGGCAGCAATATTTTAGTAATAGGATCTCGTTTTACGGATACGGAACCAAAACACTACATTTCGTAGTCAAATTCCCTTATATTTAAAACTAAAAATATTTTGCAATGAATTAACTGGTTTTTTATATATAAAAAACCAGGATCTAAGATTGATGGCTTGGCAGCCATGATTAAATAATAAAATATCTAATTTCGCAGTCATGTCCGTGCGCTATTAGAACGAGGACCCATTCCATTAACGTTTCAAGTCTTATTTGTCAGCGTTAAATTGTAAATAAGGAAATTTACGTTACCTACTTTTGCTTATTAAATTACATTTCTATGTGTTTAGGCTTTAATTTCCTCATTAAAACACGTAAACATATTATTTTGATGATTTTATTGTTTTAAAAGGTTAAATAGTAAAAAGTCATTACGAGCAAAGATCGCGGTCTATAGTCGAATCATATAATTGAATTATGTGTTAACTAATAAAAAAATGAGTATCTCGACGACGGTTGATTCCGCAGTAGCACTTCTGTGTTTTTGCTGGGAATGTACATATAGGCGCCAACAGTTATCTAGGGGATCAACTGTGGGATCTAGGGTAACAATCATCAACCACGATTCAGGCACAAATGTTTACATTCATCACATAAACATCTGCTCCCACCGCGCCTCGAACCTGGATCTTCTGTTTCTTAGTACTATTTTTATTACAGTATTTGACATCAGTGTACCATATAAATAAATGAAAATACTACCGCCATCTTTTGTATATATTTATATAGTATTTTTATTTATTTACATGGTACACTGCTATTAAAATTTCATAAACAAGTTTTCTGGAAGAGCTCGCTCTTAGCGCTAAGGCCGCCTTTGCCCACAATAATTACTTGAACATTAATAAAATATCATATCTACCTACATAATATTAAAAATAATTTTATTAATAATCATAAGTTGACGGTATGTTCATTAATCATCTGCATCTACTTTACGGTCACTTTCTTTCTTTCTGCTCAAAATCCGCAACATTCAACACATCGCGGAGGAGTCGCGGCTTGCTATCTTCCGTTTCAGAGGGAATGGAAGCTAGTAAGAGGTTTAAGTGGCTCTTTCTACTGACTGACAGCGCAGTGGCGATGCAAGGCTCAGATTGTCCGTGGCCTTAGACCGCGAGGCTGTCAGCAATAGCCTACGTTGCCTTTACCTTCTGTGACCTATGTCGGCTTTACCTTCTGTCGTCTACGTCGCCTTTACCTTCCGTCGCCTCTGCAGCGAGAGGTCGCACTGCGTCTCGTGGTACAGTAAACACCGCGTTACCTAATAGGTCTCTGTGAGACACCGACATTGCTTAGTTCGGGCACGAGTCTCTCACAATACAATGTCCTATATTTTTATTATGAGGTCTAGAAAAGTTTCAAAGAGATAATCGCAGGTCACAGTTGCCTTCAACTACACATGTTATTTAATTTAGGAACAGATTGATGTATTTCAAGATAATCTAAAAAAACACGGTTACTTCTTTATTCCACGAAACAGATCGCATATTTGCAGGGGTAACTACAATATTGCTTTTTTAATTATGTATTTTGAAATATATGAACTAATTTAACTCTACTTACGGCTTTGTACTCTCTTATATTTCATTATAATCTAGAGTTGTAAGTATAATCACGTTGTTATTTAACGGAAAATCCTTTTTTGTAGATAGAGTAATTAGAATTACACAATAGCCCTAGATTGTAAAATACAAGTAATTATGTATATTTGCGTTATAGATTTTCTTGTAAATCTTCTTTTAAAATTTACGTAAACATAATTATGACTTTATCAGCGGGATAATTCTAAAACGAATAAATGTAAATATGCATACCGCTATTTTATGGTGGAATTTTATGTTTTTTAAAGTCGCAAAATTTTTGTATTTTTGCATTTATTCCTTCATTTTTGTAAATAGCTTTACGAGATTTTGACAGAAGGTGTAAATGCTCACTTTATTTACGTAATAAAACATTTTCGACGCAAGTTTAGTTACGACTTTTTTACACGGGTAGTGCGATATGTAAGATTGTTTGAGCTAAAATAAATAAATTATTATTACACATTGTTAGACATGCAGAATTAAAACATTATGTTGTAGGTTCAATCTCTGCTCATCCGAAAATCGTTGCCATGCCTCCTGCCAACGGTTCCTGCGTCCCTTCTGCTGCAACTTTTTCCGTTCGGCGTGATCCTGGATAGGAAAATGAAGATTCTTATGGCCGGCGAAAAGGTAAGTTCTAGTATGTACGTCTAATGATGCGCACTGCTCCGGCATGGGCTTAGTTAGGCCTAATCCCCCTCACTTATGCAGGAATAATGCCCCACGGTGGTGACAATATATCATTTGTTTCTTGTGGTGGTGACATATCGATTTGTATCTTGTGGTGGTGACATATCGATTTGCGATGATCGTAATATCATGTAACGCTTACATAAACAAAAAAGATATTTGCTAGGGTGTTACAAGGGGGGGGGGGGACTTCTCATCTGAGTGAGTCATGTAAAAACATGTCTCACTCAGATGAAAAGAGGCTGAAAATAGACTACGAAACTTGCCCAGGATATCCCCACAGCCAAGAGATTATGTCGGATACAATGTCAGCAGAGACGGCTCGACTGCCGACCAACTGAACTACGCCGAAGAGCCTGGGTCCTATTGACTTCAGGAGAAGGCGCAGTGCTATCACTCTGTATAGTAATTACAAATAACGAAACAATTACAATAATTGCAAACAAATTAAACAAATATATTGATGTTTTAGATAAATACTGCTAATTCGACTGGCTAAATAATTTTTAATTAGGACCTGATATATATATTTTATAGCCTTTTGCAGCCTTCCCAACCTTCAGCCCTGGAGATAAAATGGATCAACAATATTATAACAAATCAGCAAAATAAAATATAGTCACAGATTACTTAATAGTTTAGGTAACACTACATCTTTTTTTTAACTGCTGCTTTTGTTAAACTATAGTAACATTTATTATTAGCATGAGATATTAAAATTTACTTACATTTCTTAATGGTAGTAGGAATGTTCAAGGTCCATTTGTCGGCTACACGTAATCGCATGCCACGTCTATAATTCACTCGAAGGGCGGAACGTTGCCCACGTTCATAAAAATGATGAATATTTTTGGCCCATTCGCCGACTACTAGGTACTTATGTTATCTATTTATATACAATAAATTATAAAGTCCAAAGAAAATACATGAAATCATTAAGACAAATATATTAAAATGTTCATAAATTATTCTGTCGCGCCGCTGAAAAATCCGCCATTAACAACGCAAGGTTCGTCATCTTTCGCAGTTGACAGTTCACGGTCCGCCATTTTCCGCAAATGACAGCACATGCTCCGCCATCTTCCGTGGTTGACAGCTCACGATCCGCAAGTTTCTGCAAATAACAGCACACGATCCGCCATCGTCCGCAGTTTTCAGCTGATGATTCGCCATTTTCCGCTGTTGACAGCACACGATGCGCCATTTTCTGCAAATAACAGCACACGATCCGCAATCGTCCGCAGTTTTCTACTCACGATTCGCCATTTTCCGCAGTTGACAGCACACGATGCGCTATCGTCCGCAGTGGTAATGAACATTTAAATCGGTTCAACTGATCTTGAGTTTTAAGTAATGTAACTAACACTAATTTGTTCTATGTGATTATCATCAATATATAAAAATTATATAAAGATTTTCGTCAATAATGATAGTAGTGTATAGACTTTCACTACTGAGATGAAGGGTAATTACAACCTAAGATTTTACGCCACTGGCAACAATGATTGGTATACCCTAAACGCGACTAGTTTTATTTTCATCTTACAAGCAAATTTCATATTGGCTAAAAACGCTGAAGCCTTTTTCTCTCCAAAAGTATATTTTCGTATTTTACTAACTCTAAAGGGGAAAGATATTGGAAATCTAAATAAAATTCAGCCATCGCCTAACAGCGATCATACTCGTAAAATGGCAATTGTTATAAAAACGTTATATTAACTGAAGATGTCGATTGTCGACAATAGCACAACCCCGCCGCTGTTTTGAAACTGAATATTTTGATTGCTCATAAAATCTTGATAGCCTCACCCTTAAAATATTGTAGCGTATATTCGCATATTTCACTTGTACGAGGAGCCAATAAAATTGTTTCCTGCGTAAGTATTATATTTATAGATTTTCTATTTGTTGTCTCTTTGACGAGTCAGCTTAGCCGAGTGGTTGGTACACCGGTTTCAAGGTCTCCCTTTCTGAGGTCCCGGGATCGAGTCCCGGTGGGGGCAGATTTTTTTGTTGTGAATACGAGCATTTGTGCCTTTGTCATGGTTGTAAATATATATTTCTATCAATAATATTCATATATGTATCTATACTAATATAATAAAGCTGAAGAGTTTGTTTGTTTGTTTGTTTGTTTGAACGCGCTAATCTCCGAAACTACTGGTGCGATTTGAATAATTCTTTTTTTGTTGGATAGTCCATTTATCGAGGAAGGCTATAGGCTAAATAACATTACGCTATGACCAATAGGAGCAAAGACAGAGCGGTAAATGTGTAAAAAACGGGGAAAATTAGGCTTTCTTTGCGTGCGCTGCGAAAACGGTTCAAGATACACAAAAAATATGTATGAAAGAATTATTCCTCTATACATGATCTATGTGGGAAAAACCAAAAATCAGCCGGAAGTCACTATTCCACGCGGACGAAGTCGCGGGCAAAAGCTAGTATAATATATGTATGTCTATCCGTTACCCTAGATCCCATAACACAAGCCTTATAGTGCTTACTTTGGGCTAGGTAATTGGTGTAAGTGTAAAATATATTTATTATTATTTAATGTTTTACAACAGCTGGCCACGTTTTATATACACAGATATCTTTATTTATATTTACATACATAGACATTTTTCTTTGAAATTCATATCGCTGGTCGCAGCACTTTGTTACTCGTCTCTATTCTATTCTATATAGCGTTCACAATAAATTGACTACACAACATTAAAACAATCTTTCAATTCAAACTATTACTTTCTTAAATTTAAATCCATTCTAATCTAACAAACTACAGGATGCCTATTTTGAATTACGAATGCGACTTCGAAATCACCGATGTGACTAATAATCACCGATTTTCAATAATTCTTATTTTTGAATATCACTGATGTGACTACCTTAGTCACAGGTGTGATTTCATTACGAGTACTCGTAATCAAGTCATACTTGTGGAAATGTTATCTGTGTTTTGTATATATATATATATATATATGAATGTAGCATATATATATATATATATATATATATAATATATATATATATATATATATATATATATATATATATATATATATATATATAACCTTTATATACCTATAATATATACATAGATATATATGAATGTAGCATATATTATATATATATAATAACCATAATGGTTAAGCCGACGATAATGGGCAGCGGCTACATTCTGCGTGGAACCGAACTCTTATATTTATGTGTGTACTTTATCTATGTTGGCAGCTCTGCGATCGACTTTCAAAAATTGGATGTTTAGGTATCCGTGACCTCAAGTCACCGCTGACTAAATAGTCAGCGGTGATTTCGAAATCGCATTGGTAATTCAAAAATAGGTCTCCAGATCACGTAATAGTGAATTCGACGTTTTCTTTATCTTGATTATTTGGAGATACAGCGACATGTTTACGCCGTAGTCACAGCTCCCTCAAAAACGCCCCACGTAAATTACACAACATTGTGTCATAATATGGTAAACTCACCTTATTTGTATGAGTGTGTAAATGCCAATAATCTTCCACAAACATTCCTTACATGTAATTCCTTACTTTTTTTAAGTATTATCTTCAAACCGAAATTACAAAAAGATGTAAACTTACTAAAACAAAAATTCGATGGCATTCTTTTAGTTATCAATTATTTTCAAGGTAATTATTTCCTTATATATGCATATATCACAAAAATCCATAAAAAATGTTATCTTCCCTTTATTTCAATTTAACAGAATTAGTTGAGTGTTTTTGAAATTGAAATCTGTTAGGTCATAAGATAATAAGTAATCAAGAGCCAATTTGCCTCCACTAAACGCAAGGTTTCCCCAGAAACAGGAGGGCAATATAATATAATTTGACACGCTATGCTAAAAAATACTAAAAAGGTAGTTCCAATGACATATTGTCAATCATATTGAAAATATGCTATTTTGGTTTATTGCTGCTTAGGATTTGGGTTGTTGCTACTAGTTTGGTTGCCAGATTATTAACAATGAAAATGTAGAGCTTTTTAATTCAAAACTGTCTTTTATATATTTTATATCGGTTATAAAAATCATAAGATTGATTTTCAACAAACGTCAAAATGTAAATATAAACTCACCAACTGTCACTTTCATATGTTATCAGGTGGTGAAATATGAAATTTTGGTATTAGCAATTTCTATAATTTTGAAGATTTATAGAAATTCTTTATACCAAATTACCAAATCCTTATCTTGTGTTAGTTTTGTGAACAAATGTAACACCAGCATCAAGTAAATGCAGTAAGTATAAAGTTCTTTAAAGTTGAGTAGGGACTACTTACCATTTTTATCGATAACCTTTCTATGGAAAAACAAAGGATAACTATAACAGACCCAAGGCGTTATTTGAAGTGTTTCATTTTTGTATAAGCTCGAAGCTACGCCGGCAATAACGGACAATAAATTTAATGTTATTTCTTTTGCGCAACTCGTAATGTGTGTACTTAATCGTCGTCATGTGAAACTGACTGTAAAGATATTTGCATTCTTTTGTTTATTCGCACATTGTGAAAACATTGTGTCAATAAAGTTCAAATTATTATTTGAACCTTTTTATATTTAAATTATAATAGTATTATTATTCATTATTACATTTTATGGAACGTAAATGTGCGGGTAGTTTCAAAATAATGTTAATGATACTAAAAACCATGGTCATCCGAAAATGTTTGTTATTAATAAGTCTTCAAATGTGTTTGAATGGAGGAAATTATGAATAAAGGCTGTGGTCTCTTTATTTTTTAAATGCAACAAAAGATGCAAGGCGTTGTAATCAGCTAACATAAAAAAGATAATTTTCTGCATAACCGTTACCAATTAGTAACCTCATGTTCGTCGGTTGTTACAGCTTGTGGAAGCCTGGGGCGGGCCGAGCAATCGCATCGCCAAATCACCCATATCCGAGGTACTTCGCTTGAGGAAGCCGAAAATGTCGTTCACTTGGGACAAGGTAAGGGATTGCAGGAGCTATATCCAGCGGGTTATGACCCGCGCAAAGCATCTAGAACGTCGCTCTTTGCCCAACGGATTCTCAGAACAGCGTAGACTTTGGTTCTTCGAATTTATTTATCAGATTTTGTCATAACACTTTGTAATGTTGCCTTCGTCACTTTTGTGATATTGCTATTACTTTTTGTGAGTACCTTTCTGTGTTGAAAGTTTATTGAGTTATTTATTTATTCTACAATTTAATTTACGTAACTATTAACATTAATTAATTAATAAAACACGAAGAACTCCAAACTTATATTTAAGATCCCTAAATTTAGATTTAATGATAAAAAGACTAGGACTCAGAAAGTTACAAATGAGCTTAATTTAATCTTCGCCGCGTAATGCTTCCAAACCAGTGACTTAGGAAGGACGAATACTTATTAAAGGACCACAGCATAGGATACCGGAATTTACCGGTTTTTTCTGTTCCAATAGACAATAATATAAGGAAACCAAATATGATTTGTAAAGCGAAGTATTAAAATTGTTAAAACACAATCTATTATCGTCGTTAATTCAGTAGTGTTGCCATTATACGTAAGGTAGAAAGAGCGGTTAAAAAATTGTAAAAATTTTTTGATAATGAAAATTTTTGTGTACGAAAATTCGGGCGGTCCAAACCGAAACCAAAAATTACGTCGTCTTAGTCGACTTTTTTAATTTCGTTTTTATCGAGCGCAAAGAAATGATAACCTAAATTATGGGTTACGTTTAGTTTAGTACGGATATGGGTTGTTTTTTTTATTTTTTTATAATTTCACACAATTAAAAAAATAAAATTACAATAAATAAATTACCTAATTCTAAAATACCAATCAGTATGGTCGTTCTTAACATCAATTCGATTTTTTAAACAAAAAGAAAATACATTGTACCTAAATAATCAAAGTAGTGCTACTTATTACGCGTGCAATATTAATTATTTTTCACTCTAACTTTTCTTATATTTCTATCTGTGTAAGTTTGTGAAATCTCACTGACAGGTTGTGTGCATGCAGACCATCCTCTTCGAACTAGAGCTAATGCGTTGGCGCGCCAAAGTCACGGGCGAGACTCGTCGCGGCTCGCAAGGCGCCCGCGCAGTATTGCTCAAGGGGCCCATCCATTTGCTAGAGGAAATCGATGCTCTCATTTTCCTCTGCAGCCCGATGTAAGCTTCTTTTATTAGTTATACTGTATTTTATACTTTAAACTGAAATAAACTTTAAATGTCATATTTACTTAATAAATAAATATTAAACTACTCAACTACGGAGCTCGTCAAAATACTGTGTGATTTGAAGTTGTTACACGAGTCACGCGACATGCAGAGCGCTCGCCCCCTTGCTTTTTATGGAGCCCATCCAGCTACTGAAAAATATCGACGCTCTCATCTATGTTGCACAACATATTTGTCAATTTATTATATTACTTACTGAACTGATTAAGCTGGACTTTATACGGAGGAGCGCTACGGCACGCAAAGCCCAGGATCAGTGCTGCTCAGAAGCATCCATCAACCGAAAGATATTGAAGCCCTTATATACCCAAGTAGTCAAATGCTAATATATCCTTAATAATATTATAAATACGAAACTAACTCTGTCTGTTTTTCTGTCTGTCCCGTTTTCACGCAGAAACAACTGATTTCAATTAAATTTGGTACACAAATAGTGTAGAATTGAAATAGAGGATGAAAATTTGTATGTGAAGAACGTTATTTTTAAAGGTTTAAAGCTTGTTGCATTAGATATATTTAAAAAAGTTTAAGGAAATTTTACCCTAAAAGGGGTAAAAATAGGGGATAATTTTCTTTAATATTTCAAATAGGCTCAGAAAGTCCTGAATCGATTTTGATGAAAGTTGATAAAGGGATATTTTGAAACTCGGAGAAGGAAGGCTTAGAAAGACATCTTTTTCTCATAATTACAATTAAATATCCAGCTTCAATGACCTAGAAGAACTTCACCAAGCGGGTCTGTACCTCGCTGACCTGAACGGACACGGGCTGTCCAAGGAGATGTTGCTCCAAGGCTGGCAGCACCTGTCGCGGCTGGAGCTCCTCTTCGAGAAGGCTGAGAGTCGCTGCATGTCACTAGAGAAGTCATGCCGCCTACGAGACCAGTGGAAGAAAAGGGGGGATCAGCTTCTATATTCGATGATTCCTAAAGCAATCGCAGACCATCTGAGGGCTGGGAAAGATCCAATGTCAGCTTGTCAAGTAAGAAAATAGACTTTTTCGAAGAATTATTAATACCTCATACCTAATGCATTTAAAACCTAAACAAACCGCGAAGGAGCCATTGGACAATAGTTATTTGTGCAACAAGTGAGCAAAGTTGATGTTTGCTGCGCGTGCTGATTTGAGTCCCGAGCAAGCGAAGGATTCTGTTTGAATCACGAGCGAAGCGAGTGATTCTAGAGTAGAATCCTGAGCGTGTCGAGGGATTCAAAGGCACGAGATGCAAACAACTTTGCTCTCGTGTGACACACATAACTTTTCACTTCAGCAGCGAGAACAAATATATCATACCTACTTTGGAAATATCACGTCAATTATGCCTGACACTTCTCGTTTTTCCGTGTTACGCATACCACTTTAAACAAATGTAAAATAAATTGTCAAAAGAACAGAAAAATAATTGTTAAAATATGTCTTCAAAAATAATAAGTAAGTAAATTATTGTTATTATTATTCCCTGTTAGTAAATTAAGCGAATTAAATAAAAAAAAATATTAAAATCTCAAGAATGTATGATGCGTGGAAAGGAACTTCTGTCAATAGTTCCGTTCCGCGCATCATTCTTGAGATTTTAATAAGTACTTATTATGTTCCGTTCCGAAGATACATTTTTTTAACAATTATTTTTCTGATTTCTTGCCAATTTATTTTACATTAGTTTAAAGTGGTACCTATGCGTGACACGGAACAACGAGAAGTGTCAGGCAGATCCAATGTCCGTGGGCATATTATCTTAGGACGAAACAACATAGTCTGTATGGTTATCCCATTAGTTACTATACATAGGTTACTATAATCTGTGGTTAGCTTTGTCTCACTAGTGAGTAAAAATCGATTTTACTCACTGATTTTAAGCAGCAAAACCTTCATGTTTGAGCTACTGAAGTGAAATAGATATTTATATATATGTGTGTGGATGGGTGGGTGTGTTATTAACTACATTCAATAAAATACAATTTAACTATAAAACCACAACATATTCCATTTCTTTGCTTTTTCTCATCATTGGCTTAATAATAAAATCTGTTTTATGTCAATTCAAGTTGTTACATTTGTGTGAATCAGAAATATAACACTTTCTCTTTGCCTTCTCGGACATATGAATCTTAAAATCAAAATCAAAATAATCTTTATTCAACATAGACCTTTACAGGCACTTATTGACGTCAACAAACAAAACAAAAAAAAAGCTTAAAAAAAACAAAAACCTTGTCCGTACGTACGAATAAGGAAAAAAAATATTGACTCGACACCTGTTCGGAAATTGGGAGAGCCTTCTCGAGAAGAACAGGCAAGAAACTCTGAAGGTCTATTTTTTATCTCCTCTTTTCACTGTTAATAATTAATAATGTTAAATAATATAATATAAAAATACAATATAATATAAGATACAATCATACCTAATACGATTACAGTCGTATGTATGTTTACATACACATATAAAAATAATACAATATTATAAATAATGTTGTTACCAAACATGGCTCTATGAATAGTGTCCCTATTCCCAAATAGTGTGATCATTTAGATAGTCACTTACTTTATTAACCTTTACTCATGAGTGACTTTTTGATATGGATTTTAAATTTATATAAAGGCAAATCAATGACACTTTGACGGAAGTTTGTTAAACATAGATATACATTTCCCCAAGAACGAACAGCTAGTTTTATGGAGTCTGAACATTGGAACGGCAAGGTTATTAAGGCTGGCGTATTAATTTACTACCTGGTGCCCGCGACTTCATCTGCGCAGGAATAGTATTTCCAGTAATACATTCATTCGAGGAAGGCCATCCCTGAGGTTTTTAGTGGGTAGGCCTCCCCCTTCTGGGGAGGAGAGCCCCACATAACCGCCGACCCGCCACAGCCGGGGTATGCAATTGAATGCATTTTCCTCAGGAAAAAAAAAAGAAAAAAAAGGGTACCACCTATTGAAATCTGTAAAGTAAAAAATCAAAATCAATTTTATTCAAATATGACTTTATAGAATTCAGGACGTATTTTTTACTAATTATAAGAATGGGCGCAAGAAACTTATCAATTTTATCAAAAGTAATAACAATATGCAGTTATGTTCATGTGTTGCGGAGGAGGTATTGTGTGGTACAGATTCCCTTATCTATCTTCCAGGCGTTTGAAGGCGTCACCATCATATTCTGCGGCGTACAGCTGCCTGAGGCGGAGTCACGGGCTGACGTTATGCAAACCGTGGCTTACATTAACGACCTTTACTCGCGTATTGACCGCTTACTCGACACGCATCGTGTGTATAAGGTAAGTTTTCATAATAATCTACCTTATTATCTTCATTTTAAAGTTTTATTTTAAGTAATAAATCAGGGGTTTTTGACTGCCAATCTAAAAACTATATTTTTTTTTAACCTAGACGTGACACTTTACTAACTTATTGTAATGTAAAGGCTATAGGAGGATAAGAATGGGTTGGGTTGATAAGAAGGAGGAAAAAAATCAGCCCAATCTGCTTGGAGGCATCCAAGTAGATTGTACTGACTTTTAGTCTGGTGATTACTACCAACATAAGATTAAGACTTGCCAAGTTTTAGCTCTTAATATTATACCGTTGGAAAGTGAAGATTAATGAAGAAAAAATCATATCTCTTTAACGGTTCGATCGATTTGGCTGAAATTTTAGTGTTTTGCTTGTTATTTTATAATATGCACGTAGGTAATGCGCTTTCATTTCAACCCCCACTCGAGTATACTTTGCTGACATCGGTTTTTCTTTCTCACTTTCACTCCCCACAACTTGTTAACGGCTCAAAAGATTTTCATCAAACATCGCTTAAAACACTTGTACATAAGTCACCTTTAATATAAAAAAAAAACAATTGAAATTGCTTCATCCGTTCCGGAGCTATGATGCTACATACAGACAGACACGTCCAACTTATAACATTTACTTTTTGCGTCGGGAGTTAAAAATAACGACTTGATAAATACGATACATACGGTCCAAGCTTCATTTATAAAAACAGTACAAGTTACATATTTTATCTTTATCCTAGAGTAGGTATCGAACATATTATTATTATACAGTTATTAGTTATTTTTTACATATTTTTTATTATATATTATAGCACACTGAGAATATATCAAATAATAAAGTTACAGCTGAAAATTAACAATTTTCTTGTTAACTGCAAGCAAATATGATGCTGACCTGTCGCCTATTTCACCTGCTGTTGCACACACTCACCAGCGTTTGTGTTGCTATGTTTGCTCTATGCTGGGTTTTTTTATGTTGTATTTTATATATTGTGTTTACTGCTTTTGTTTAATGTCATGTCTTTGTTATTCCCGTCTGCTTTGTGTGTGTGTTCTGTGGCAGTGAAATAAAGTTATTATTATTATTAACTAGCGACCCGCCCCGGCTTCGCACGGGTGCACTGAAAAAATGGTTATGGTAGGTTATCCCTAAGAGATAGACATATACCATCGCGGACTTTTTTGTGGATTTTTGTAAGTTGTACAATACTGTAGTACATTATTTTGGTCTATCTCGTAGGGTTCAGCCAGCGTTTGCAATATAAGCGCAAAAAAACGTGCTTATTTACGACATCACATTACAAACCTTTAAATTTATCAGTGTTTCTCTACTATATTATGCATTTATTATTCATACAAACCTTCCTTAAGAATCACTCTATCTATTAAAAAAAACCGCGTCAAAATCCGTTGCGTAGTTTTAAAGATCTAAGCATACATACGGACATACAGCGAAAGCGACTTTGTTTTATACTATGTATTGATTGATACTGTCGCTTATATCACGTGTCTTTATAAGACACGGTCCATTATAAGGCGTGCGCAAGCAATACGAACGATAAGAACTGGCGCTGGTGCGTACTTATAGTACGGTGTCTCATGCTCAACAAGGCTGCATTGAAGGGCAAGCTGTTGATGGATGATTCTGGCTACTAGGTTGTGTCTGAGCAAATACTCGCCGTTTGCAAGATGAGAACAACCAGAGATAATATGCCTAAGCGACTCTCCGGGACGGCGGCATGCCCGACATATGTCAACGGTACCGTCCTTTGGGATATATGTTCTATAGTTGTTCGTCATCATTACTTCGTCTGCACAGACAAATCTCTCAGTTTCCCCAGAGGTCACCGAAGCGCAGACAGTTTACCGACGCAGAAAGGTCTACATCATATTGTTATACATTTTTTTTTTATAGAATAGGGCAGCAAACGAGCAAACGGACCACCTGGTGGTAAGCGATAACCGTTGCCCATGGACACCCGCAACACCACAGGAGTTACAGATGCGTTGCCGGCCTTTTAAAAGGGAATAAGGGAGGAAGGGGGGGGGGATGGTCCTCCGGTACCCTCACTCACTCGGCGAAACACAGCGCAATCGCTATTTTACGCCGGTTTTCTGTGAGGCCGTGGTATCACTCCGGTCGAGCCGGCCCAATTCGTGCCGAAGCATGGCTCTCCCACGGTGAAAACAGTTCACACTACATTTCAGGTGGATTTTTTTTTTTTTTTTCCTCAGGAGAGGAGGCTGAGAATCCATCATGGATACCAACGCAACAGGCAAGCAGGGATGCGTTGATTATGTCGGACTCCTGGTACTGTCGAGACGGCTCGACTACACAGACCTACCGACTAAACTCAGCCTAGCCTTTGGTCCTATTGACCCTACTGGCTTTATTGACGAGAGGGCCGCACCTCAGGAGAGGCACGGTTAGCGCTACCCATGGTGAGGGTATATGCGCTAGAAGAAGGCACGAATCTTCAAAGTGGGACCGGCCAGTATTGACAAGAACCTATTCAGGCTAAGCAGAAGGCTGCCGTTTAGGGGTTGACAAGGGGGAGCGACGGCTCAGACGCCGCCGCTTGCAGGTCTAGAAGTTCCTGCGTGAGTTGGTTAGGGGGTCGCTAAGGACATGTCGCGGTCTACGAATCCTCTGCCGGTATTGACTAGTGTTGCCTTGAGACTGGCTCACAGTTGGTGGTATTGACGGGTAATTTTCAGGTGGAGACTGTAGGTACAGTTTATATGCTGGTGTCGGGCGCGCCGGAGAGACGCCGCGCACACGCCGCGGACGCCGCTAGCGCTGCGCTTGCAATAGCGCGTGCCATGCCTGTACTCACTATTGGTAAGTACTTAGAAAACATTTGGAGTACATATTGATATTATAAAGATATTATAAAGCTGAACAACTTGTTTGTTTGTTAGGTTGATCCCGCTAATCTCTGAAACTACTGGTTCGATTGGAAAAAATATTTTTGTGTTTGGATAGTCCATTTGT
The DNA here is from genome assembly GCA_036419045.1 of Scirpophaga incertulas. Taxonomy (NCBI): domain Eukaryota; kingdom Metazoa; phylum Arthropoda; class Insecta; order Lepidoptera; family Crambidae; genus Scirpophaga; species Scirpophaga incertulas. The sequence goes on from CM071630.1 coordinate 34,485,672, forward strand.
CGAGGGTAGCTATAATCTATCGTCATGTTGCCAATGCTTGGTGTTGATTTGAGGATACATTCTAACGTGTAAATATTTGTTTTCCTTTATAAATTGTAAACACATATGTAAGTACATTGTATGATAACGACATAATTTATTGTAATTGTTGTTATTACTTATGATAAAGCTGATAAGTTTCTTGCCCCCATTCTTCTTATCAGCTAAAAAGGAGGTAGGAAAAATAAATTGGACGATTCAAAAGAGCATTCTATAAAGTTATATTTCAATTAAAAAAAAATATTATAGAAGCCTCCTTACGCTGTATCGCGGTATATGTTGTTATTTTGGTTAATATCCTCAGGTATCCATTCGGGGTCAGTAGTCGCCGGAGTTCTGGGGTTACGGCTGCCGCGATACTGCCTCGTCGGGGACACTGTCAACACTGCTAGCCGAATGCAAACCACTTCCGAGGTATTGTGAACACTCTATGTAAATAACTGAGCATTAGGTATATATTAACACGTTAACCCGTTAATCGCTAATTAACGAAGTTAAATCTTCATTAACGGATAAATTTGAAATTACCTCAAAATAGTTGAGTAAGTAATTAGCGTAGCTTTCGACTTTCACAAGTGCTTGTAACAGCCCAGACTGAATAAATGATTTTGATTTTAGCTTCCATTAATCTTTCTGAAGTCCTGTAACTGTTTATCCAGTCCCTTATATCTTATCTTATTTACCAAAAAGTCAGCACTGTCGAAAATACATTGTGACAAGTGCGTTCGGACAGGTCAACAAACACAGCGCAAGTGTAAGTACATATAACAACTCCTCAAATTTAACATGAGACAACTCGTATGTTCTTAGCAGCAGTTGTCGCAGTATAAATGTTGTGCCGTATTGTTGACTGGACCTAAATTGAATTAATGGTTTCCAGAACACATACCGACCGACATGTTTATTTTTTTATGTAGATGACTGTCGCATCTATATAAATCATGAAATGTTTAGCCTTGAATAGAATGGTTAAGTAATTTCATATTTAACGTTGGAGTGAGTGGAGACACGGGACGAGGAAGACCTAGGCGAACATATTTCGAACAAATCGAAAGTGTCCTCAGAAAGGCCAGGTCAGAAGTACCCGCAATCGTCGAGCATGTATGAGGAATGTTATGAAAGTAGATGAAGCGAAAGAGATATGTAAGGACCGTAGCAAGTGGAAGGACGTAATCTCTGCGTACCCCCGTGGGAAAAAGGCGTGAGTGTATGTATGTATGTATCAACGGTGTAAAGCTCATATACACCCCACTGAGGGGCACGAGTCAACCGTAAGTCAAGGTACTTAGACCTCAGTTACCTACGCTGGGCCCTTTTGGATTTGTATGTTACAACCTCATGTTTTCAGTTACCGTAATCTCTTTAACACGACACTGTGCGGCTTAATTTGCATACAAACGTAATCTCTATTTTATCCCTCACAGCCGCGATATAGCATTATAATTCCTAAAAATGTATGGCTACTATCGTCATGTACCTGTATATTCTTTTTTGTAATTATTCAGCAAAAGAAATATACATGTTCAAAAAGCTATAGAAATAACCAGATTTTTATCTGTGTTTTGACATCCAGCAAATAAATTTCACGTGACCATATAGTGAAGAAACACAGCTAAAGTTTTCTTAACAAGGGGTAAAGCCCTAATTATGTAACACTGTTTCTATCAAATTTGACTGACTGACAGACGAGCGATTTATCTATACTAATATTATAAAGAGGAAAGATTTGTTTGTTTGTAATGAATAGGCTCCGAAACTACTGAACCGATTTCAAAAATTCTTTCACCTTTGGAAAGCTACATTATCCCCGAGTAACATAGGCTACTTATTATCCCGGAAAAATCGACAGGTCCCACGGGATGCGCAATAAAGGCTCCGCTCAAAAACTACTGCACAGATTTTCATGCGGTTTTCATCAATAGATAGAGTGATTCTTGAGCAAGGTATTGCGGTATTTTTTATCTTGGAAAAACGGTTAGTCCCACGGGAAGCGCGATAAAACCTTCGCGCCATAAACCGACTTCCGCGCATATGTAGCCGTGGGCAAAAGCTATGACCCTTAACCCTCCATAGACCCAATCCCGAAATCCACGCAGGCGAAGCCGCGGGCAGAAAGCTAGTATTTCATAAAGCTACAATGTATCTGCACTATTTGTCAGTTTCAATTACGCTACAGTTACTTAATCAGCCTACAGCGTACCTACCTTGAGCTTTAATTCGTTTGCAAACGATATCCACAGCGTAATTTTTGTATGAAAACTTAGTACAGCGCCTCTAGCGGAACGTATTTGTACTATACTTACAAATTAAACTAACATTAGTTCTGTTGTTTACTATAGGTACATCAAATACCTATAAAAACGATAGCAAACTCATGGTAAAGCCACATCTTCGAATACTAAGCAACAAAATAGGTTGCCTTAAAGTTGTTACCTTCAATTGAGTAACGATCTAAATGTAATATTTTATTTTGTAACATTTGCAGCCGGGTCGTATTCAGATATCAGCGAAGGCGGCAGACCAGCTGCCCGCTGGTAAATTCAGGTTGCGACGAAGAGGGCTTACCAAAGTGAAAGTACGTATAAAATTTATTTCTTGTTATTATGTAAAAACAAGCCTAGTTAAAATGAAGTAATTAAAAAGCAGTTAAGACCACCATCTTCTACAACCCGTATTATATTATGCCATTTGCCTTTTGTAATTTGACGATGCGATCAGCGCCATTTGACGATTAATCAGCTCGCACTTGGTTGCAAAAAGAAGGGTACTGATGAAGCTTCAATTGCTTCATTTTTCTACATTTATTCCCATTAAACTAATTGTTTTTAATCTACTTTTAGTATCCCATAAAGTTTTACAAAACTAATTTCACTTTCAGGGTAAAGGTATGATGGAGACGTTCTGGCTAGAAGGCGAGTTGGAAGAGGACGAGCAAGACGAGGCTTTGCAGCTATTCTCAGCGCTTTGTGGAGGCGAGTAGTCAACTAATGAGAAACATTGTAGGAATGGACTTTCTTTGCCAGCAAGAAAAAAAAAGTTTGTATAATAGACATCACGTGTCGATATATGTCAAATTTGCATATTTATTACAAAAATGTATTAGATCATTAACTAATAAGAAACGTAGGAAATTATTTTTTGATATCAAATAAAAAAGGTTTCCATTATGGACAACAGGTAGCGATTTTTTCCTAAGGTATGTCAAATTTGCATAGACTGTTACGAAATAATTTCAATTTTTTAAAATTAACTTTTCTTAATTAATGTACCCATATCTTTAAATGATGTTAAAGACAATGATAAATAAACACAGTTACATTATATACTTACCTCAACAATACAATACGAACACTTATATTAAAGAATTTTTTTAAGCCTCTGACGTAAATTTAAATTTGATACTTTAGATTAGAAAATCTTAAAAAATTCTTACTGTCACGTTACGAAAATTTAAAAAGAAAAAGAAATACTATGAAAAAGATTTATACACAGACATTAACTTGTCAGGGACTTATCATAAGCCTTAGAGATGACAGAAGTAGCAGTGATTCAACTGAATCTGAAGATGATTATAATTCAGGAAGCCAAAGCTAAAATGCTTTATTTCTGCCGTAGAGAATCTAGACGAAGATAATTGGAGCCTGATGTCTTTTTACATAATTATTTAAAAATGGTTCAAATATATAAATTCAAAAGTATCAACATGGTTTTAGTACATACTCTACGGGCTAGTACGAGATGACCACATTTATCGTAATAGTGTTCTTATTGTTTTCAAGCTCTAGCCAACCTACGTCGAAGAACAGGAACCTACGTCTACTATCAATCTAACCGATTTCGGGACATGTCTCCTGCACGTGATTTATAAGTAGTAATGGCAATAATCGTTTTGTAATGACGAATAACACTGTTGTGTTATTTTCCTATAACTGTTATTGTAAACTATTGTCTGTTATCCTGTTATATTGCTGTTTTGACAAATGTTGTTGAGTACGATTGTTATTGTTATTATAGCTAGCTTATTATAGCTAGTTATTCTTAACAATGAACTTTCCTTCATACTTTTTCAGGCTTAGGACTGTCAGAATATTAGGCAGTAATTTAAATAACTTAAAACTAATTAATCAATATAATATTCTGGTGTATTTAAAAGTTCATTGATCTTTACATAATTTGTTATTTACATTCAATATTTACATTATTTACATGCAATATTGGCAATATTCTTCCAATTCCATTTATTTACAACATCTACTCTAATTATTTATTAGTTACTTCAAAAGTACACGACACTGATTTTTGCAGCGAATAGGTAATTTAATTTGCATACGCGATGACACAACGGCAAATCCAAACACGACACTAATAGCCGTTTTCACCAACTTTGTCTTAGCTTAGGCGACTCCTAAGAGACATGCTGTCTCACTCTTTTCAGTTAATACAAAAAGTGACAGCATGTCACTTAGGAGTCACCTAAGCTAAGACAAGGTTGGTGAAAACGGTCATAATTATTGCAACGATCACACAACTGCAAATAATGCGTAACAAAAAAAATGACAACAGCTTAGGCACCAGCAAGCCAGCAACAGTTTACCTAATTGTTATTTCAAATCACACTGTAAATCAAAATGAGTCTAATTGTCATACGCGCGAAGGTACAAAATTTTTAATTTGATTTTAGTAAAATTACTATAAGAAATAAACAAATAGGAACTTTATTTCCTTGTGAGAAAGGTTAATATTGTAAGAATAAGCAATCAGGCAACAGAGCAAGCGCCTTCGCCTACACAAGGGTTCAAGTGGCAACAACAACAATGCGACTAGGCGATTCTTTTGTCAACAGCAGGATAACAGTATAAGCCGTTGTTAAACAATGTGTTATTCGTTACGGGAAAATAATTCATTATATTATCTGTTATTGAAATAACGACCATTACTACTTTTAAGACAGGAACAGAATGAAGTTAGGCGCAGTACTCGTTTCTGAACACGAACATGTCTCTGAACTACGTCGACGTTCTAAGATTACCAAATTGACAGCCAAAATAAAAGTTCAACGACAGCAGTCATTGAACTCATCTGTCAATTTAGGCCGTGTGTCTTTGTACTGTACTTAATAAAAGAAACAATTATTATTATTTATTTCTTTTATCTTATATATAAAAATGAATCGCAAAATGTGTTGGTAAGCTCATAACTCAACAACGCCTGGACCAATTTGGCCAATTCTTTTTGATGTTCGTTGAAGTTCAAGGAGGGTTTTTAAAATGAGGAAAATTCGAATAATTATCGGAAATACCCTAAAAACAGCCCTTTTATTTTCCCATGCAAACGTTTTCTAACTAAAACGTACAGTCGAATTGAGCTTTATTGTTATTGTATAAAGTTCATATTGCAAGCACTCACTGTTGTCTAAGCAATGAAGGTGTGTTCCTGACATCAAAGAGTCAATTTGCGCTTTATTAACGCTACATATAGTTGAAATTCAATCATATCTATCAAAACAGTGTGCGTGCGTGCGTTGGAGCACAGAATACATCGTTGGAGGATTTAATGTCACGTTCCAAAATTGAATAGCCACAAAATGTAATAGGTCATTTAGCGATAGCTTTTTTTGCGATTTGGTTGGCTATGCGACATTATCTATAAAATAATTAGGAACAAAAAACTGCCACTGTACAAATCTTTTTGACAGGACGAAGTCTGTCGGGTCCGCTAGTTTTATAATAGAATCGTACAACTCCAAACTCAACTGACTTCATAAAACTCAACTGACTTCATAAAGAATCATGTATGTATTGATCACTATGCTTAACAAATAACTGCAAATTTATTGGCAGTATCAGGAATGCAGCTTTGCCTAAATTTTATCTGTACAGACTTGCACACGGAACACACACTTACTTTTATCAAGCCAAAACTTTGGAAAGTCCAGTGTGTATCTATGCCGTGTTGTTCGCAGCCACGTTCTACTAGAGACGGATTATATAACTGCTCGTATCACATGTTGATTGAAATAGTATAGAGCAGTAACTTAGATAATTACATTGCTGGATTATCACATTGAATGTCAATAAAGCAGCAATGTACTTGCACTGTTTACCAATTTCAATAAAATTTATTTTATTTTTGCCATACAGAAAGAGATCAAAGTAATTAAGCAATTATACAAACAAGAAAATACCCCAGTAGTACTATCGGGGACACTGGCGCCTTACCAGTCCTAGAGCGTTAGTCGCTTGCACACTGCACGATGCTACGGCTACAAGTACAAGTTCATTCAACTATTGTGCTCGCGCGGAAACATGCAAGCGAGATAGCGATAAGCGAGCGATATTAAAAAAAAAATATCTCTATGGAAAAGGTATTACAAAAGAGATTTCGAAATCGTTTGTTTGAAATCTCTTTTGGTATAATGAATGGTCGTAGTAAATCGTAGTAAAATACGTAACCAATCAGGGATAGCTACGGATCACGTGGTCGCGCCCGGTGCGAGCAGCAATACACGAATATTTCTAATAAGTGGTAAGGCGCGAGAGACCCCGATAGTACGTTTGGTCTGGTTCAAAACATGTATCTTTTACGATACAAATAAATGTTACAGATATTTATCAAACATACATAATGATTAGCATTATAAGCTCATTTAATTAACTTGAATATTTTTTACGAAGAAGATATTTTTATAAAATTTTATGTAAATACCAAAGATTTATATCATAAAATAAAACTAGTCAAATACTAAATCATATTTTAATATCAACAAACGAATCAAATTCGTATTTATTATGTCATTTCATGTATATAATGTACGGTTATAGATAAAACATTTTTTAACTTATATAATAATAACATAGTATTTTTATATATTATAACTTAAAAAAATGCATTAATAAATGAATAAAATATTATCTCATCACTCAAAATACGTAAAGCTGCAACAGTTTTTATAAGTATTATTCAAAATAAGTTATAAAGTTTTATATAAGGATTGTAAGTCTTGTGCTCCTGAAGAATACATTAGTTACTTCTTAATACTTAAGTAAGTATAAAATATGAATCCCAAAGTATTCGATACTATTTGACAGTGTTACCAAACTAGACAGAATAGTATTTCCAGGATTTTATGTTATTGACAATATTATAATAATAAAGGATTTTATGACAGCAAATTAAAAAAAATAATTTGTGTAATAAACCGCAGGGTATTTTTTATTACGTTCGAGAACTCTCATCCTTTTTTCTTGAGATGTTTTACTGGCCTGGAGAAATCTCATCCAGCCAGATGTTAAGCACAGATAACGCGTACGGTGGAGCGCGAATACAGACAAATAGTAAAGTAAATATCTTTATAATAATCATAGAAAATCCCTTATTATGCACGACCCAACCAAACGGTTCCTTAGTAACTATAAATAAGAATTTATATATATTTTCACAGTATCAATTTTAACAACCATTATAATCAATCTATTGCAGTATATTTTCCTAATTATATAGTTAGAAATTATAGCTGTGTTTATATTTAAGTATGTGTATAAAATTGAAATAAATGTATACTGTAGTAGAATTACGCTTAAGACACTATATTTTGCAATATACGATTAATATATTAAATAACTACAGATTTATTTATTTTTATAAATTAGAATATAGAAGTTTTTGCGGGTTGGTTAGATGTTAGGTTGTAGTTTAAAAGTAGTACAAGGTGGCCTAAAACTATAGTTATTTGTATTTGCTTACAACATTAAAGCGACGAAATTGATAGATCCAGTTCATGTATCAATCGATATTCAGGGCACGTACTTTTAAAAATCGCGATGTACGATATATCGACGTCGCTTCGCCACACGTCTAGTCCTAACTTCACTGTGTATGTAAGTCAGAGTATGACGCGGTCAGAAGACGAATTTTTGAAACAATAGGAAACCAATTCGCATTCGAAATGGTAAGATTCGTATACGAATTACCGAATTCACTATTTCTGAACTTTCATGTCGTGCGTCGTGCAACGAGTGGTTCAACCCACTCGTTTTTTATTTCTATTAGTAAAATATCCAACGCTGTGACCTTGACAGTGATCCGTTTCACGTGTGGGTCAACGCCGATTTTTTTTTTTTGTTGTTGCGGTTTTGAATTTTTCTGCGCGAAACGGAATTTAATTAAGACTGTTTTTAATGACAACACTGAATTCGAGTGATTCAAAATTCTATAATATTGTAAGCAGTAGAAAATAATTTCGCGCACGATTTGTATTCATATTCGAATTACAAATTCACGTCTAATGATTCAAAAATATGTCTCCTGAACCCTTAGATAATTCGATAGAATTCGTTTCGTTTTCGAAATCGTTTCGATATCTATTTACCGCGAATATCAGGCATGATACTTTGACTACTAGTTCTTGGGAATTCAATCCGCAAATTATGTTTGCAAAATAGCACAATGTTAAGTGAGATTTTTGTAAAAAACATAAAATTGACGACTGTAACGTGTAAAGCATTCCGTATATTCTAAAATTTTCGCCGCCCAATTGATGTGGCGTTCATTCCTCTTGGGCAAAATGGGTAAAAAGCTCGGTGCAACCGGTGCAAATTGGAAAGAGAAATGCATGAGGACGTTTTATTTACTTTTAAACAATTTTGGCCGGTAAATTATGGAATTCCTCAGAGTCAAATCAGTTGGGCGAAATTGTTTAGTTGTGCAAAGGAAACTAATCTGCAAGACGAAAATCTTAAAAAATACAGGATCCACACAATACAATCGCCAAATCAATGTTTTTTCATAAGCTTTTGCCTAATATCTTGTTGTTAGCACAACGATGTAAATATCCAAGAGGCAGGCTATCGATTGATACATTGCTTCTTAAGTCTGTTACGTTCATGAAGCAAGTTTAGTCAACATTTTTTTGGGCCACTTTGTACAATATCTAACTTATATTCATGTGAGCGCAATCAATTAAAAAATATGTATAATTTATCAGTGTTTGTAATATACGTATTAAAATCTATAAAAATGTAACAAGCATTTTTTTCTTATTTCAAGAACATAACACAACAATCTATCAAAAAAATCTTTAAATAAACGTAGAGGAGCGATTTAATATATTTAAAACCGATTTATCGACTAGTCGATTGGACCTACCAAAAGTCGACAAGCTGAAAGTCAATTTTAACCGTCTAATCGACAAGTTATTAAATGGCACCTCGTAACAAAAATTGATTTTCATTGCTGCACTCAAATATAAAACTAAAGTGCAAAAAATGTATAAATATGAAACGGAAGAAAAGTTTTGGACTCGACCTAGGCCTAGTACTTTCTTAAACCATAGTTAGAATTATTCGCTACACATTTTTTTTTATTAGGACGGATAGTAGTCTGTGGTCGAAAAGGAACACTGCTTGTGAAAACGCTGGGTTTCGAACGCTGCATGAGTCAAAAACCACTTGTAAGTTATTTTTTCATATTTATACATTTCATAAAATCGAAGTCACAAAAACAAAACAAAAACGCAATATATCACTAAATTGTAGTGCAAAATTGCGACATTGTGTATTATTGTGATTTCCCAGAGGATAATTGTGCAACCAAGCTAATATATTGTCTAAATAAACGTTCAAAAACAAATTGATGAATTGATGAACATGATTTCACTAATACTTTTTTAATATATTATATTTATTATAATCGTAAGGTTGGCACTATTTTACTCTAGGACGGTGTAATTTATCTAAAATTGTGATAAAATTTTAAACACTTTTCTATCAGACATAATGGAAGCGAGTCAAAATTGCGGTCCAAATTTTGCTATCGGCGTTCGATTCACAATAGCGCATTTACAATCTGTCTGGAGTAATCAATGACGTCATCGGTTACTGCTCACAATTGAAACTTTCAGTTTGGCAGACTGCAAATATTTTTATTCTTTAAATATTAAGAGAATACATTAACACAATAATTGAGAAATATTATAGAAGTACACTTCAAAAGTGCCGCTGTAGTGTACCTGCGATTTTGAAGAAACAGCGACATGTTTCCGGTGTTGTCATGGATCAACCAAAAACGCTCTATACTAAATACCAGGGATGTTAGGGAGCTCCGTAACCGTAACCGAAACTATCGGATATCCGATCCGAAAAAATCATCCGTAACCGTAACCGAATCCGAAATGAAAGTTTCGGATAGTATCGGATAGGGGCGGAGCCTAATTGAGACACGTTATGACAAGTTGTTTTGATCGGCCGGCCGCTGCCAGTGCCGACACACAAGCTGCGCGTATTGTTTGTTTTTTTTCTTCTTTGACAAAGTGTTGGTTGTGTTACGGAATCGATTGAATTTGTACAAAATGCGTCCTAAGTCGAGTGCAGTTTGGTCGTTTTTTGATGAAATGACCGATTCCGCAAAATGTAAACAGTGTGGTAAAAGGTTTTCAAAGAAAGGAGGTGGGACTACATCGCTAAAACTTCACCTTAAATCACAACATAGTGATAAGTACGAAGAACTTTTGCTACTGGAAAAAGGTAACCAACAAAATAACCTACAAATAGCCAAGCAGCTGACACCTTTACAAGAGTGTAAAAAACAGTTGACACTCAAACATTCGTTAAAAAAAAAGGTGCCTGGGATGAAACTAATACCAAACAAAAAGAAATTGATAAATTAGTGGCTGAAATGATAGCGTTACAAAACTTGCCAGTTAATTTTGTAGAAGGTGTGGGATTTCAAAGATTAGTGCAGGCAGCCTTACCACGTTATAATCTTAGAGGTCGGCAGTACTTTACTAATTTACTGTGCAATGATATCTACAACAAAATGAAGTTAAAGATTCTGGACTTATTGAAACAATTTGAGAAGTTATCATTTACTACAGATGTGTGGTCCGAGCCCAGCGCAAATGTCTCGTTACTTAGTCTTACTGCTCATGGCATCACGAATAATTATGAAAGAGTTTCTATAATAGATAGATAGATAGATAGATAAACAATTTATTTGCATCTTCAGTTTACAGATTTTAGAACAAATAATAGTTATAATTTATATAAAACAGAGGAAATAAAAATAAAAAATAAAGTTTTTTACAAATTCTTGTGTGTCACAGCGATGCAAATAGGCTAAAGCTCAGCGATTGTATTTGCATGACTAATGCAAAACGCTGATTTTCAGCTTCTGCCCAGATAATCATCATCAATCATAATACTCAAATGTGAACAATTAGAGGGTCGGCACACAGGTGAAATTATAGCGAATAATTTAAACAATATTTTGCAAGATTGGGGCTTAAGCAATGAATCAGTTCATTGTATTTTACGCGACAAAGGATCAAATATGATAAAAGCTATGAGAACGGCCAATTTCCCTGATGCAAACTGTACTATTCATCAACTTCAATTATGTGTTAGGTCAGCAATGGAAACCGAAGAATTTATCTCGCCAGTGATTACAAAGTGCAAAAAAATTGCTACTCACTTCCATCACTCACTAATTGCTCAAAATGAATTAAAACAAATTCAAACAGAAAGACTGAACCAAACAGAGTTATGTATCGTTCAGGATTGTTCTACAAGGTAAGATATTTCTATTTTAAACTAAAATAATTTTTTATAAATGTTTTTTTTTCTTCTGTACGTTGTTTAATTTCACATATGTTTTATTTATTCACAGATGGAATTCGACTTATTATATGATGGATAGAATATTGAAATTAAAAGACTCCTTGATACTGTATTCGGGCGCGCATACTATACCGATTCCTACTGCTGATGAATGGCTCGACTTGGAAAAGTGTATTGCAATATTAAAGCCATTCGAAGAAATTACACAGGAGTTAAGTAGTGCAACTGCGACAATAGCTTCAGTGATTCCTTTAGTCTATACTCTTAAAAACACATTAGAAACAGAAAAGACTAAACAAGACACATCAGTTTAATTAATTAATGATTACAAATATGGTCCATAATATCAGCGTCAGATTTCAGGACATTGAGAATAATAAAATATATACAATAGCTACTTATCTAGATCCACGCTACAAGCTCAAGTTTTTCAATGAAATTACTAAGGAACAAGTACAGACAGAGATTCTAGGAATCGTTGGGTGTTCAAGAACTTCTCATGATGAAGGTCCTTCTTCACCAAAGAGATCACGGACTCAGCTGCCATCAACAAGTTCATACATTCAATCTTGTCTAGCTGAAATATTAAGCGCAAGTGACGAAGAAGAGCACGTAGGTGGTGATGAGGATGATACAGTACCCAATCAATTAATTGTCAAAAAAGCATTGTTAAATGAATACAATAGAGAGAAAAGGTTGACACTCAGTGAAAATCCACTTTTATGGTGGAAAATGCATACGAAGTACAACAGTTTAAGTGCTTTAGTCAGACAGTACCTCTCTCCGCCGCCTGGCAGTGTACCGAGTGAACAGCTTTTCAGTACTGCTGGGTTAATTTATGATCCTTTAAGAAATAGACTTTCTGGTGATAAGGCTGCGAAATTACTTTTTGTCAAGTATAATTTACCTTTGATAAAATTTGATTATTGAAAATGTTTAATGTTATTATAAATTAATGTAAGACAATGTATGATTAAGTTCAGAATAAAAAAGGAAGATATGATTGTTATGTTTGCACAAATTATAAAAAAGGAAGCTATGATTGTTATGTTCGACTTAAATTATAGTTATAGTAAACTTAATTTAATTCTGATTTCAATATTTTCTTTTAATACGAAATTACTGATTCAGTATAAGTAATAATTTTGTTATTACATTTTCATTTTAGTGTTTTTTGATCTAAATCATCTAAAATTTAGATAATACTCAATATAATATAATTATTTATATTTATTTTTATTTTAAATAGCTGTAATAATTACTCACAGACTGATTGTAATTCCTGCCAAAAACGAAATAAAACTACTTTATTACCTATTAGTATTTTACTTTTAAAATTCCTTAAAAATATAATATCCGTAACCGAAACTAACGGATAATCCGAAATAATTATTATCCGTATCCGTAACCGTATCCGGTATAATAATCATTCCTATATCCGTATCCTATCCGTAACCGAAATTTCATATCCATAACATCCCTGCTAAATACACAGTAAACGTGACGTCATAATTTGGCAGACGGTTAATTTGTGTAAGCAAAATTACCAATAACTTTGTTCGTTTTGTATGTTTATATGTATACTTTCTATATTTAAAAACATGTAACATTTATATTGAAAAAAAGAAAAACTTTAATGTGTTCGTTTTACTCAAATTATGTAAAAAAAAATATAACAACATTTAAAATTAATTTAATAAAAATAAACTGAAATAACTATTTTGACATACATTTTATAAGATCAAAATTCCTTATATAGGTAGTTATGGGAAGGCATCTATACACGCACATAAACGAAATTTGAACCACAATCTTCACAAATTTGCCTCAATTTTGTCACAGAGGTAAAGAAACTGTTATTTTTCTTATTTCAAAACCTACTCACATAAGTACATATTCGTACTGTATAATAAACGAAAATATAAGGCACTACAGTTATAAATTTTCTTAAGTTATATTGGCAAACGAAGAAAAATATACATGGAACCTTGCCTACGTGTATAAAAACAACATTTTTAGAAAAGAAATTATAGTAACAGTTGGCCCTCAAACCATTACAATTCGGAAAAGAAAAATTAACAAATTTTCTAAAATATTTTGTATAACAATAATTGTTTCCTATGATGTTTCATAAATCATTGACATATATGTCAATAAAGGAGTGAAAATTTTTTCTTTCGCGTTTACAAATTCGATAATAAGTACATAATTTTCTAAATAAAATCAAAAAGTTAAAACAAATTCTACGTAGAGGGTGTTCAGTCTTTCTAGATTTAGACAAGTGATAGGAATTATACCTGCCAATTCATTATTTTAGGAGTTTTATGTGTATAAAAATAGTGTCATTAGGACCAATTTATGCAGCAACTCGTGCGTTTATACCTTAAATCATAAAAATCGAGATATTATTAAATTCTCAGAGTAAAACTTATTGCGTTAATATATTCTTAATAACTAGGGAATGCATCTATGTGTCAGGTGCGGTGTGTTTCACTTGAATAGTGCCGTCACCTCCTCTATAGTTTTGTTTTTAGTTTCGGGCAGTTTGAAGTAAGTGAAAATAAAGAATAAGAACAGTAATACTGTGTAGGGCAAGAACACATAATTCCCCAGAGCGTCCGACAAAGGAATGAAGGTCAGACCGACCACGAAGTTGGCAAACCAGTTAACTAAAGCGCCCACGCTTACCGCGGCACTCCTCGCCCCCTGCCCGAAGAGCTCAGACAATATCATCCACGGAATAGAGCTGGGACCGACACCGAAGAACCCTACGTACAAGAATGTAAAGATCACAGCAAAAATACTCATTGTTGTATTGTTCTCATAGGTAAAGAAGGCTATGGTCATCAGAATGGAGAAGCCCATCATGCCGCCAAGCCCGCAGAGCTGCAGCGTGCGCCTTCCAAGCCTGTCGATCAACGGAATCGACACCAGTGCCATCACGAATAGAACACTACCGACGCCGATCGTCGCCAACCTGGCCACCTCCGGCTCGAGGCCTGCGCTTTGAAATATCGTCCCCGAATAATACAAAACAGCATTAATACCGCCGAGCTGCTGTGAGAGGTGCATGACGATCCCGATAACCAGAGGCTTTCGCAAAGAGCCAATGCGGAAAAGATCCAAGATGCTGAACTTCTGCTCCTGTTTCGCTGCGTGGTCTTCGACTTGCATGTCGTTGATCTCGTCGTTTATCTCCGAAGTGCCTCTAATTTTAGTCAGCGCTATTCTGGCTTCTTGCTCATCTTTGACAGCTAGCAGCAGGAAGCGAGGTGACTCAGGAGCAAACGGCACCATTATGCATTGGAGGATAGACGGAATGACGGCTAACCCAAGCAACCAGGGCCAGCCGTTATCACTGCCTAAAATCACGTCAATGCCAAGAATTTGTGAAAAGATCATACCAAAAGCGACCGCAAGCTGGTTGACCGTTCCAAACGCTCCTCTCAATTTAAGCGGGGCTACCTCGGACACATACGTGGGTGATACACTGGTGGCGTAACCGCAATTAATACCTATGATAAACCGGCCGATAATCAGCATTTCTACGGAGCCGGCAGCTTTGCTGAAGCCCATCAAGATAGCTCCGATGACGCCGATGATGGCATTGATCATAAGGGCTTGTTTGCGGCCGCGTGTCTCGGCGACCCAGCTGGCGAGCGGGCAGCCTATCATTCCCCCTACAGCGAAGATGCTGACGATGACGCTGAAAATGAGGCCGGGCGAGGCGGCGGAGTGGGCGCGGATGAAGTTCTCGATGAAGCTGCGCGGTGCATTGATAACTCCCGTGTTAAAGCCGAACTGAAGCATGCCCATGACGGCGGCACTCACCGCATACAGCAGCGGCCCCGTTGTTCCGCCGCCTCCAACCTCTACCATTTTGGATGTGCGCCTCGCCTCTGAAATTAGATAAATAGAAATATTAACACAAAAAGCTTTCATAAAAATGATCTCGTGTTATAGTGCATATCTGCTGTCGTGATAATGTGGTCGTATTTAAATCAAAACCTAAAAACATTAAGTGCAAACTGTAGCCTATCACTCAAACTGTGCCAACTGATATTGCACTCGCCCACACAATGTTAAATGACTGTGATGTAGCAGTTTTGGTATAAATGAACGTTTTTAATATAATAATCAAATCATATGTCAATTATAAAAATCGAACTTTTGGTGTTTTTATTAAAACATTTACTTTGAAACAAGATTATCTAAACGAAGATTACTTGAAGAAAACCGATCTAATCCAAAGTACAATTTCAATCGTCTAAAATAATACAAAAGAAAAATTTTATTCTGTTACGTGCCATTTTGTTTAATCATAATGATAGAGACAAACTCATTAGAAAATTTAAAATTGCTTATTATTATAACTTGCATCTTATCCTCAAAACACGTCACCGAGCCATAGTCTAAGCTAAAATAGTCTAGCACCATACAATTAATGCCAAAATTATTCAACAATTTAAATTGATTATAAATTTGATTTCGACGAACAAATTCCTAACTTGTTTTATGATAAGTGAACGGACCGCCACATGAGCCTGATGAAAATTCGAAAAAAATTAAAAAGAAACTACCATTCTATTCTAAATATTTTTGGGCTCCGTTGACAATTTTAATTATTCATTCTAAACCATTTAGAAATTGACAAGTACGTATACAAGTACGTATACATACAACATCCATATATTTAATATTTAAACGAAAACGCTTACGAAGACAAATAGCCAAGTTTTGTTACTTACGAAGTTAAGAAGCGACGAAATTGATGTCTTACACGTTACTACAATAAAGTTTACGAATTCCAAAGTACATTTATCATAGGAGATAACAAAATCTGATATAATATGCAAGATAACTGTAAGATAAAATAAAATAGACTTATCGTACAAAATCTTAAATCCTAAAAATATGGACATATTAACTGATAGCAGCTATACCAGCTATGAAGCTATAAATTCACATAGTGAATCATATATTGATGGAATGTTTATGAATAAAGAAAAAATTGTTATTTCACTTGCACAAGCTCAGATTTCTGTATTTATACTAATACAGAGCGAAGTACAATTGCCAATTATTTAAGTAACTATTTCACTAGTATAATCACGATATACAAGCTGCTCCCTAGCACAATTTAATTTAGTAATAAAAATTTGAAATCTGTTCTAGATATATTATAAAATTTACTAGGTTTATATCTTAAGAGATAGAAAAAGAAAATCTTCAGCGGATGGAACATAGCCTTGAGGAACATAATAATAGAAATACTGATACATAATACTGATATTAAAATCATCATTATCTTTATTGCTCATATATATATATATATATATATTGGAACCAATATAGTCTAAAAAATATATGTACATCAATACATGTTTGAAATGAAATAAGCAGAAGAATCTTAAATCCTTTTACATGAAAACTGTCAAGGAAGGAAAACAAACTGAAGGATCCTCACAGACACTTTCTGAGTCGAAACCAAACACTAATACGGCAATATCGCGGATATCAAATATCTATCAACTAAGGCAATTTGTTTACGAATACACCATATTAAGTTACAATATATTTTATAAGAACCGTGGAGCCGCTGGAATTCTAATGAAGACATCTAGTTTTTGATATGTAAGTACATATATCCGATGCACCTTTAGTGAAGATGAATATTGTAAAACAAAACAAACAACCTGCATACGTCTGCGAAGAAACTCGAAGGTCAAGGTCAAGTCGACCAATCCATACTGCATCAGCGTGGTTGATTAATGTCTAATCGCTTTTCAATTCAATACAATTCAGATTTAATTTATAATTTAACACGATTCATAATTTTACACCAGGGGAAGAACGTAGGATACTTTTTACTACGAGAAAGAAAATCCGAAATATAAAATAACGCAGACAAAAATGCGTTTAGAAACGTCTATATCGACCCCTAGCTAGGGGTCTATGATACGAGTAACTAGTGCTCGGAATAGGTAGTTTAATTTTATGTAGGTACTTGCGATTTTGTGACATCAATAGTATGGATATGCCTCGGAACTTATTATTTTCAGAGATTGTAAAAATATTATATTCAACTTTCAAAATAGTATTTCATTTTTTATCTTATTGTTGTAATAAGTTGTAAACATCAAAGGAGATAATTTTTTCTTGTATGGAGAATAGGCCCACTACAAAATGTAACGTTTATTAATGAGACATACGTTAAATAATTTCATATTAACCCAAGATATTATAAGGAACATAAGCTTGTTTTTATCTAACGGGAATATTGAGAAATCAATTAAAACATGAAGATTAAATAACCTAATAATTCTTAGTAGTTAGTATCTTTATTTTGATTTGTATTCAAATTGTTTTATACGTAAATACTATTTAACACTTTTTTATTCTTAAAAAATACAATCTTCTTTCGCCACTACCAAACGCTAAATACTGGATACGGGAAAGAAAACGAAATCAAGCCGTTGGAAACGTAAACATAGAATTCGGTTGAAAACAAACCGACGTCAATTGGATGTCAGCGTAGGTACCATTCTGTCGCTGTCAAAAATGATGACGCGTTCCGTTTCACGACGATACTGGACTGACGAACTAATAGTTAAAATAATTATTGAAAGTTCAATACTTTTAAATAAAATAAAAAAGAAATAATACACTATCCTTTATCTATTATTATATTTATATATTATTTGTATATATATTAAATCATCTTTCATTTTGATTTAAAAAACGTTAGTTCCTTTAACTCAAATGTCAAAAGTCATTACTAAGTTTAATTAATTGATTTTGTTATTCCCGTTTCATTTTTACTCATAATATCGTGCAATTGCTTTTAATAATAAATTGATATTTTAGAGTTCAGTAATATCAATAAACGTTGCCGTTTTCTAGTGGGCCTAAAAAAATTATCTCCTTTTACAATAAAAGCATAAAGAAACGAATAGCAAATAAAAAAAGAAAATTTTAGGTTTATCTACGTTACGCTTCTATTGAATTTCTTTCTGCAATCACATAAAATCAAACTATTCCGAGCACTAATGATAAGCAGCAAGGAGCACGCCAGCGAAAAAAAAATTGGGGATCCATGAAATGAAAATGGGGGCCCACGATATTAGATCTCATAAAACACTGATAGTACCTATTTAGCATTATACTATCTTCTAATATATAGACATATATGTCTTCTTAGGTATTTTTATAAATAATGTATACATTATGAAGTAAAAAAGTTATTATATATGTTTATAAAATTTTGTAACTTGTAGGATTGTAGGCATTCAATATCTGGTAAGTAGGGGGTCTATTCAAAACCGAAAAACATGGCAAAGGGTTCTACTACGACACAAAAAAGTCTGGGAACTACTGCAATAGATTGTCTAACCTGGGGCGTTCAAAATCGGTCAATTGGTGTAATTTCATTTAGTCGCATAGTAATAACGAGTAAGTAAAGACATAATTTTGCGGTGCCATGCTACATTTGACTAGCTTCTGTTTCGTTCACCAATAATCTTGTAAAACGTTAAAAAAATACTACAGATAGGTAATACATGAAAAGCGAGGTCAGTTTTTAAACGTCACGTAGTATGGATATGCGTTATCTATAGCAATTTAATATTAATCTAACAAAATATATTACTAATAATAAGAAATAACAATATACCTACTTATAAATAATATATTTTAGTATCAATATAATAGTTACTAATTACGCAAATAAAATAGACTCGCTTTTCGCTTTACGCGCCCTTCTCTTTTATTTTCGTCGGAATCCAGTATAAATTGAGATTTCCAACTGAGTTGAGTATATTTTTTTATATTACAATTTTTATAAAGAAGACATTTAAAATAATTAATTTTCGCTAATATTGTACTTGCAATAACGTACTGACAGAATGCATGTCGATAAGTATATGCTATATATTGTTTAACATCAAAGACACGATTAATAATGATTTAAAATATTCAAAGGAATAATGTTTTATTGTATCAAAAGAGATTATTAGTATTAGATAGTATCTGAAGTATTCAAATATACAAAGTTCATGCTGTTAAACTTTTTAGACATCTGTAAATCAGTTAAATATATTTACAAATAACAAAAAAACTTAAAGAACGAAGATATATATTTCTATTAGCCATACAATAAAATAAATTGCAATCAAATTTCCGTAAAACTTAATGCAACGTTAATCCCATCGCGTACGCGACATTATATGCAATTGTGAACTTCATTACCGTGTCATAAACAACCTGTTGTGATCGATTAGACTTCCTTGAGAATATCGTCTCAACTTTTTTTTTTCAATTCCTCAAGTTGTAGTTATAGACATCAAAATAATTATCAAAGTATATAGTAGCTACTGAAATATGTATGTATCGACTACAAAACACACCAATTAAAATCAACTAAAGTATACCATATTACACACAACGAGTACTTGTAGTACCATAACTAATAACACACGGACGGTACACGTTGAGGAAAAAATACGACTAAATTGTCAATCACATTCACTCATGCTTCAATAAGTGACGTCATAGCGACTCACCGATCTCAAAACGGGTCCGTTTAACAAAACACAATCCAAGAAAGCCGACAGTGGTGCGACGATAGCATTTTTCAATCAGGTGAGTGTCTCTCGGTGTCGCGATGTTGCAATCACGCGATAGGGCGTCGTAAGCGGCCAACCGAAACGCACTGACTGCAGCGAAGGCTGACGGAGGCACGGAGTACACAAGCCACTCACTAAGGCGCGTACAGACTGGGTACACAATTATCTACACTAATAATATAAAGGGAAAAGATTTGTATTTTTCTATGTAACGAATAAACTCAAAAAGTACTGGACCAATTTTAATATTTCATTAGAAAGCTACATTATCACTGAGTAACATAGGCTATATTTAGTACTAGATTACTATGGAAATCTTTAGAAATTCTTGTTAAAACCGACCGAAGGTGTAAAAAAATTAGCCATAAAATTTCTTTCATCGCATACGCTGCGAAGAGTATTAATTGATAGGACCACAAAATGTTCGACTATATTATAGAATATATAAATATCTACAACAAACTTCGCGAGACCATATGTAACTATTGTAGTTACGTCACTATGACTACTTTTTTATATTTAATCTTATATATAAAAATGAATCGCAAAATGTGTTGGTAAGCTCATAACTCAACAACGCCTGGACCAATTTGGCCAATTCTTTTTTGTTAATGTTCGTTGAAGTTCAAGGAGGGTTTTTACAATGAGGAAAATTCGAATAATTATCGGAAATACCCTAAAAACAGCCCTTTTATTTTCCCATGCAAACGTTTTCTAACTAAAACGTACAGTCAAATTGAGCTTTATTGTTATTGTATAAAGTTCATATTGCAAGCACTCACTGTTGTCTAAGCAATGAAGGTGTGTTCCTAACATCAAAGAGTCAATTTGCGTTTTATTAACGCTACATATAGTTGAAATTCAATCATATCTATCAAAACAGTGTGCGTGCGTGCGTTGGAGCACAGAATACATCGTTGGAGGATTTAATGTCACGTTCCAAAATTGAATAGCCACAAAATGTAATAGGTCATTTAGACTTTTTTTGCGATTTGGTTGGCTATGCGACATTATCTATAAAATAATTAGGAACAAAAAACTGCCACTGTACAAATCTTTTTGACAGGACGAAGTCTGTCGGGTCCGCTAGTTATCTATAAAATAAGTAGGAACAAAAAACTGCCACTTTACAAATCTTTTTACAGGACGAAGTCTATCGGGTCCGCTAGTTCTTAATGAAACGAATGTGAAAATAATTCTGACTGAGCTTTCTGATACGTTTTAACATCAAAACTGACTGATGAAAAAAATAGCTCCGAACATTGCATCGCCAACTAGTGCAATAAGAATTTAGGTCGTAGTCACGTTGTGACTGTAACCACAGCTGAGTATATACAAAAAAGGTTAGTAAATATACATTTCAAAGTATTCATAATGTTCGATTTTTTTTCCTCCTCACGAAAAGCAAAGACGGCACGAACGACAGTTGTTCTCTTTCGCGCTCCGACGACCTACATTCACGTGTCATTATAGAATATCCATTGTCATACATATAATATAGTGAACTAGTTGGTGCTCGCAACTTCGTCTGCGCTGGATTAGTATTTATTGTAACGTATATCTTCATAAATTTCGTTATTCTGATGTATAAGCTATATTATTTCAAGTTTCATTTAAAGTCCATTCCGTCGTTTTTACATGAAATAAATCACGTTTATTATATTAAATAGGGGTTTACCTTCTTAACTAGTTTCAATATACATTAACTTCATCTCATATCACCTAAAACCTATGATAATTGCACTTTTGATTTTATAGTCAAATCAAGCTCCGACGACCTACATTCACGTGTCATTATAGAATATCCATTGTCATACATATAATATAGTGAACTAGTTGGTGCTCGCAACTTCGTCTGCGCTGGATTAGTATTTATTGTAACGTATATCTTCATAAATTTCGTTATTCTGATGTATAAGCTATATTATTAGAAGTTTCATTAAAGTCCATTCCGTCGTTTTTACATGAAATAAATCACGTTTATTATATTAAATAGGGGTTTACTTTCTTAACTAGTTTCAATATACATTAACTTCATCTCATATCACCTAAAACCTATGATAATTGCACTTTTGATTTTATAGTCAAATCAAAAGTTTTACTTACACTGTTCATGATCGAACTCAGTGCATTGGACATAAAGTTGAAAATCAGTTAAATAAATTTATCAGATTCTCGGCGCTTAACGCTATTGAAACACAAAAACTTGTGACGTCAACACAATACTACTTGAACATTGTCTATGATTAAGTGATCCATGATTTGTCAAAGACAAATAGTCAAATAGAAGATGAACCAAAAATAAAGTGTTAAATGTAAAAAAAAGAACGCAAAAAGAAAATAATACTGAAAGGTACATTGCAGGCGTCAAATGAGATAATAATAAATACACATTCAAAATAAAATATTTTCAAAGAGCATAACTGTCCCAATGACATTACATCTTTCGTCCTGTGCTAATCATGCGAGTGCGAGTAAGAGCACACGAGAAAGAATTTGTAACAACACAATTGCACGTACGCTCAAATAAAAGTAATGGAAAGAGAATAAGACGATTCTAGAAAAAAATCATTGCCTGAATTATGAATCAATTTAGCTAATATGTTCCAGAACAGACAATATATAATCAAATGCATTAAACGTTACGTTTCCAGTCTACACCCGCCATAAGAAGACATAGACATTGAAATAACCTGCCAAGAGAAACTCGAGCGCATACAATGTTGAAATTACCGAGAAATCTACGAGACTAATCGCATATTTTTCTTATGCTCAAGAAATTAAATAGTTTATCGTTCTCGCGAGATAATGTAATACATTGTCGTAAAACAAGTAAATTTAAAAGCGTTTATTTATATTATCCTCAAATTCGAGTTTAGCTAATCTTCTACTGATAATCTAACATCTGTTATATTTTTCTACAGATATATCTAAGGATATTATTTAATCTAATGAGCTGCTTCAAAATTTATACATAGACCCATTTTAGAATACATGTCAAATTGTATAAAAAACATATAAATAGATAAGGGTAGATAAAAAACTATAGTTACAAACCAAATCTATGGTTTATTCCACTATGTAAATAACGAATTATATAAATTGACACAGTTTATTCTGAGAACATAAAATCGATGCTAAGTTCTACCAATATAGACAACACGCCCTAATACAACAATGCAAATTCAGAAGGGAATCATATTGGTTTTTCCCGTCAACACACAACTCTCGCAGATTGCTATATGGCGTGACTTAAGGGTGAAGCATGGAAAAATTAGTCCAACGCGAATACTGCGTTTCTGGCCATATTCAAGATTACGAAATTTCGAGATTTACGCGTTATACGCTTCATTGACATAATTAACGTTTAACTAAACAAAAACCACTTAGCTTTTTCGCGGAAGGCTTATATTAGAATACAGCATTCTTGTAATATTTTATTTTGTTAAATGTTATATTATTTTATTTGATATGACCAGTTTTATTATTATTATGTAGCTTAAATCACGTGTCTTTATAAGACACGGTCCTTTATAAGGCTTGCGCGGGGAATGGGGATACAGATCCAACGCGTAGAGGCCATTAAAGCGAAATTTAATGACAGTGTGCGTGGAGTGTACCAACTGGGTCTAATCTCTATCTGCACCATGAAAAATGCAGTCAAAGACTACACCCAGTTAGATGCACAGAAACTATTGTCATTTGTGGTCAAAACGTTTGTGGCCTATTGCATTTCGATTTAGGTGGTAATGAAAACCGGGCTATGGAAGCGACTCCGGTCACCTTCCTTCTCAAAGCCTCCTAATTGATTTAAATATGGCATATTATTATTACTTATTATTTTAATAAAATTATAAAAACCTGCTCTTAATCGAGTAAAACAAAATTGTTACCATTTGAGGGTTGAGGGTCTGTTAAGTCTTTATACTTATACATTATATTATATATATAACATAACATAAATAAATATGATAAAAAAAATCGTGTAGTCCCATCACATAACTCAAGAACGGCTGAACCGATTTAAATGATCCATCTATTATTTATTGGATTCGTCTAGATGAAGATCAGTAGAATAATTATTAAAATACTAGAAAATAATGAAGAAAATTTATTTATTATGATACAGGATTTCCGCATTCCCATATCCGCAGTTGACAGTTCACGTCATTCGTTTGACAGTACGAAGTTCGCGCGCGTCAACTAGTAAACACTGGCTAAATGCTCTAAGCGAAGCCATGAAAGAAAAAGAAAAAAAAAAAAAAAAAAAAACTAGTAAACAAATGAAAAAAAAACGAACATACATTACTGAGACCTCACTTGTTAGTTTTTTTCTATGTGACCATAGAATATTGGGATCAACAGACGAGGCTCTAAATTAAGAACTGTTTTAACAACAAACAACACTTGCTCCTAGAAATCGAATTTTTTTTTGCTTTTATAATGCTCATATTATTTTAGAATCAAATTTTCAGATTTATACAGCCAAGTACTTATACACGCACTGATAAATAAAAAATAGGGTGGAAATGTGATTATGGGTAATGAGCGGCGCCAGGAATGTGGCGAGACGACCCGTGATAATAATACTGTCGGGCATTCCTATATCATAAGTATATGCTTAGATGACGCAAATGAGGGAAAGGCGAACTAAATGAAGTTATCTTATATATAAAAATGAATCGCAAAATGTGTTGGTAAGTGCATAATTCAACAACGCCTGGACCATTTTATATATATAACACTTTATTGCACAGTTAGACATAGGTAATGTATAATATATAGGAAAGAATATGTACAATGGTTTAGACAGTAACAAAAAAATGGCCCTCTATACATTGAAAAATCTGAAAACGAAGTATCTAAACATCAAGTTTATTGAAATAAGTACGTTAATCGAAGGAAATTACATTTGAAAAGAGAGTTCTCGTTTATTTAATTTATAAACGCGCGCGATGCTGCTCTCCTTAGGGATGACGCGCTCGCGCCGGGGTGCGATGCTGCTCTCCTTCGGTATTAGCGCTCGGCCCCGGCGTAATGCAGCTCTCCTTGGGGATTAGCGCTCGCGTCTAGGCGCAATCGGGGGGGGCATCGGTGAGATATGGGAATAGACCGGATTATGTCACTGAGACTGACACTTACTACCTGGGAGTGACAACTATTGGAATGTCAACCAGGACAACATAGTATATGGGACATGGGATAATAAACTTTGAACTTTTGACACCAATGCGGCCGAAATGATCCAAAAGAGCACATTACACCATCTGCAAGACTTGACAGTACAGAAAAAAAGATTATCTTCCTTGTCTTTACTTTCTAAATCTGCTTTGCATCACGAGATGCTGCGGCGCAAACCGAACGCGGTCTGCTGTGTAACACGACTAGGTTTGAAACCGAACTGTGTCTCAGAGAATGGAATAAAATACCTTACACTCTGAAGAATTTAATTCGTCACCGTATCAGCACTAAAAGAAGGGTCGTTAGAAGATACTCGTACTGCCAAGAGAAGTACGTACAAATTTGCTGCGTGGAAACAAGTTTGGGATTCTTTTTGTCTCCACATTCTCCTTATGCCTTTCACCGTTGTGGAGCATATCTCTATATGTAGGAACATAGAGATTTTTCCCGGCAGTAATCAAATGATCCCAACGTTGTTGAGACCAAAACCGCGAGTATTTGTCTGAATCAATTTTCAACAAATATTGACAATAGCAATTCCGCGTATGGTCGTCGATCTCTAAAAACTCTCGTTACTCAATCCAGTGGCTTGGAGAGCTAACACAAATATCTATTAAAAAGGTCATTTTTCTGACACCCTTATGATACCGTTTGAAAAGCTTTGTCATCACTTGGTCTCCACAATGCGCTCTGTATATGACGAGATTGTTGTAAAACTAATGTGAAAGAATCAATTTCATATAAATCAGAAACAAAACAACAAGTGTTTTTTTAATTCAATAGATTCCAATATTCTACAAAATTTTACTATAATATTAACAGTTACCGTTATCGTTTATCAAATCGACTATATCTTAGTTTATGGAATTAATTTACTTTTAAAAATATGAATTTTTATCTTCATGAAATGTGACATTATTTCGTAAATTTTAACTTGGCGTTTTCTATGCAAAATGAGAAAATAATAATTTGTAAAAGAGCGTGCAAAAGAATTTCCTTTTCAATTAATTTTCTAATTAATACATGCCTTAAGAGAGTAAATATGATTTACACTACATGAGTCTAGTCAATTTGAACACACATTTATAGCACGAGTAATGAAAAAATGTAATTCGATATTCATCTACGGGCCTGTAGGCTATTAACAAAATCAATCAACCACACTTCAAATCACTTGTTTATCTTGGAGGGTGCGTTAGGGAGTGAGAACCATTTTTCAAAATCATAATTAACTTTATTCAAATATGACTTTATAGAAAGCTCTTTTGAATCGTCAAAATTTCTTTCCCTACCATTGGTATATAACTCTAAAGAGCCACGTAGTATTGAACGAATCCTGTTTTCAATGCAGACGTATAATGTCAATTTATCGGAAGCATTTGATAAAATAGAGTACCATATGTTGCTGTACATATCGATTCGCTAAAATGATTGCAATGTATGTGAACATAATCTGAAGCCAAAGCTGATGCTATTAAAGGCTTTTCGCGATTTCAATATTCCTTACTAAGGATTTGTATAGAATACACGAAGATTAATCATGGTTCGAATAAATAAAAATAAAATTACATGCATCGCCAGATATTGTGACTTGTGATTGAACCTGTTGGCTTTTACTTCTCATAGTCTTATTTCATATAGTACTCATATTTAGAAATGTTCTCAATCATTAATAAATACGAAATAGAATACACAAAGAAATCCTGACAATAGTTGCTAGAGGCGCTATTAGTAATCGAAAAAAATAGATATTTATTTAATTGTAGAGACAGAAATTTCGATAAATTTATGTCAATAGAAAATTATCGCTTAGTGTAGGAAGTAGGTTAGTAACTAACAACACGGCTGCGGCATCGTCTATAATCATCGATACTCTACTCTTAAAGTTTGTGACGTGATATTTATAGCATACTAGCGGACCCGACAGACTTCGTCCTGTCAAAAAGATTTGTACAGTGGCAGTTTTTTGTTCCTAATTTTTTTATAGATAATGTCGCATAGCCAACCAAATCGCAAAAAAAGTCTAAATGACCTATTACATTTTGTGGCTATTCAATTTTGGAACGTGACATTAAATCCTCCAACGATGTATTCTGTGCTCCAACGCACGCACGCACACTGTTTTGATAGACATGATTGAATTTCAACTATATGTAGCGTTAATAAAGCGCAAATTGACTCTGATGTTAGGAACACACCTTCATTGCTTAGACAACAGTGAGTGCTTGCAATATGAACTTTATACAATAACAATAAAGCTCAATTCGACTGTACGTTTTAGTTAGAAAACGTTTGCATGGGAGAATAAAAGGGCTGTTTTTAGGGTATTTCCGATAATTATTCGAATTTTCCTCATTGTAAAAACCCTCCTTGAACTTCAACGAACATTAACAAAAAAGAATTGGCCAAATTGGTCCAGGCGTTGTTGAGTTATGAGCTTACCAACACATTTTGCGATTCATTGTTATATATAAGATTGCCTTACGCCATAATTGGGGTATCCAACACAAGTTCTTCCATTTCTGTACGGTGGAAAAGCGGTAAAATTTTAAATAAAATTGAAGTTTCTTTGGTTCAACAAACTAATCAAACTCTTCCGCTTTTATCTCTCTTTATGAATGCCGAAACTTAAATCCACTTTCACAAATGCTAGGCCGCTCCTAATCAGCACCCTTAATATTGCGAAACAACATCTTACTTCACTTAATTTACGATCAGTTTTTAAGGAGCGACTTAATAATTTAGGATATTATTTAAGTAAAACCTAGAGTTTATGACAATTTGCATAAATAAATAAATAAATTATATGTGAATTCGGAACGGCATACCGAAAATTCTTTTGCGAAACCACTGTTTGTGAACAGAATCAGTCCTTAGGACTGACTGTGGTATATTATTATTTACCATAGAGGGATATGTTAGGTCCTAGCCAAGCATCAGACCCTTAGATATCTGATAAACCATACCGATATTTTTGTGATAAATAGTATGAAAATATATCTTAATACTAAGCAACTATTGAAAACACCGTTGACGGATCTGACCGTGACACGCTTTCTTTTAAATAGAATGTTTTGTAGAATGATCGATCGAATTATTTTATAATTAGGTCCGTGTAAATTAGCACAGTGCTGCTATTTTATATCCCTTTCTGAAAATAATCAGCAATAAAATCTATTTTAGATACGATGCAAAAAATATACATACACCTCTGTATCAAGAAATAACACACAGAAATGAGGTAGCAAACTCAGCTCTGCAAGCAGTAATTATTGATGTGATACGTCTTTAAAATCGCGCCGAAACACACGGGTAGGTACCAGGTTTAAAAAGTAGACCGTAACGAAAAGGTCTATATCATCGTACCTTAATAATTAAAAAACTATTAGTCTTAGAAACAAAAATGTGGTGTGAATATTTCACTTATACAGTCAGGTCGCTGTTATCACATTGAGTTTTTTATTAAAATACTTAAAACACCGTCAATCTTGTTTTTATTTCAATCTTTAACTTTAAAAGCGATTCCCTAACATAGACGTTTCACGTTAAACCCAATGGCCGTGTGCCCCGGCACAGCCCCACCAGCTTTTTTTTTATAAAATATAAATCGATAATAAATTCGTTATAAACAAACGTACGTTTTAATGTCTACAACACAAAAAATATACATAGTCTATGTCAAGAAAAAACAACATGCAGCAATGAGGCAATGAACTTAGCGACCTTGCAAAGTTATTATCAATCAATAAAAACCTGCAATTACGTTCGCTTCTGGCATACCTACTTAATTTTAATTAATATATATATATATATATATATATATATATATAATATATATATATATATATATATATATATACATAGCACAAGAAATCACGAAAAGATCAGAGACCTGAATTATTTATAGTACATGTGACTCTATAGACTTAATAGAGTTCTACAGTGACTTGTTTTTGAATAGATGCCGTTTTAATGCCGTATGCTAATTTAAATTGTGCTAGGCTTGATGCAAGCAAGATAGCAAATGATGTGATTAAAATTGAAGGTGACTGTGTTTTCGCAATTTTTTGCTCTTGACAATAATACAATATTTTCTGTGTAAAAATGATATTAAGTGCTGTAAAATTGAGAGAAAGAGAGAGAAAAACAATGTTTACAAGTGATGTAACCTCGCTTCATTTGCCCCAACTTATCAAAAACCGACGAATTTTTTTGGAAAGGGTAAGTAATTGTGTGAAATATCGTCGTGTTGTGGTTGAAGTGGTAACCGAGGATCTAAACATATTATTTGGCTCATGCCAATCAATTTTTATGGATTTTGTTGGTATCTCCGTGCAATAACGTGTCCAAAATTATTTAAATTTGATCGGTAGCTGTATGACATAAAAATCTTCAAAAGACTTGTTGCTCGATGTCAATGATGATCCTGATCTGCTCAAATGGTTATGACTCTTGGATATATGTTAATAATATCGAAACCAAAACACAAAATTAAGAGACCCAAAGAAAGACGAAGTTGTAGGTTAATTCAAGAGATTAAGGGCATCTCTGGAAGTATACAATACCCAAAAATACATATCAGAAGTTTGAGACTAAAAAAACCGGTACAAGTGCTTTGAATCAGAGAGAGATCATTTTAATGGGGATAGCATCATTTTGAATGTATATGTATAATTTTTTTTATAATAATGCAAAATCCTCCTAGGTGTCAAATTTCAATAAGAAGTTCTTGGACTCTGAGCCAATTCTTTAGCTCAATGTCGCAGAGATATAAAAAAATACAAACAAATAAGTCAGAAAGTCGACGATAACTTCATCGCATGAGATATATACGATGCCAAACATATAATTAATTTCAAAAATAAATCTCCAGACTATGTAAACAGTTACTATGTATCAATCGATAATAACCTTGTTATTATCTAACGTTAATATTATTTACTAGCTTTTGCCCGCGACTTCGTCCGCGTGGAATAGTGACTTCCGGCAGATTTTTGGTTTTTCCCACATAGTTCCCGTTCTTGCGGGATTTTCGGAATGGTCGAGTTTCCGCAGAATTTTTAGTATTATTATGTTGATACAACTTAAACAAATTATTTCGACCAAATTTGGTACCATAAAAACGGTCATTGTGACTAAACCTTAAAAGATAGACATATGCCGTCGCGGACTTTTTTTTAGATCATGTATAGAGGAATAATTCTTTCATACATATTTTTTGTGTATCTTGAACCGTTTTCGCAGCGCACGCAAAGAAAGCCTTCAAAAATGAATAATTTTCCCCGTTTTTTACACATTTACCGCTCTGTCTTTGCTCCTATTGGTCATAGCGTAATGTTATTTAGCCTATAGCCTTCCTCGATAAATGGACTATCCAACAAAAAAAGAATTATTCAAATCGCACCAGTAGTTTCGGAGATTAGCGCGTTCAAACAAACAAACAAACAAACAAACAAACAAACAAACAAACTCTTCAGCTTTATTATATTAGTATAGATATACAGCGTACGAATATGAACTCAAAATACGAGGTGTTCAATAGTTTGTAGATTGAAGCTACACACACCTACAATGAACCGAGGTCAGAAGAATGAAATTCCAATAAATTCCTGCGATGCCACCAATGACCCACTTCCTGGTTAGTGAGAAATTGAGAGTAATATATACGGCTTTCATTGAAAAGGTGAAATTTAATGGTAGCATAAAATATTTCATTAATTAATAATATATCTTAGCTTATATTATTCTTTATCACAACTCATATACGTCTTTGCCGACGGGAACCAGCCTACCCTAAGATAGGCTGACGATGACAACCACGCTCGTCTAGTGCCTTACGATATTGCCGAACGTGTAAAAACAAAATACAGTTCTGTTCTCTCTGTGCTTAGTTAATAAATCCATTTTGAGTTGAGTCTTCATTACTCTGGTAGCATTTAAAATTTATACAATATTTATATAATATAAGACTTGCTATCATACTATCATAAATATTCCCGAATTTGGTTACCCCTCTGCAACTAGAACTAAAGTGTAGCAGCGCCACTAGGTGCCCTATCTTTCAAGCGATGGTTCCACCCTGTACCCCGCATCATTTTCAACTTAGCATCGTACAGCAAAATATAGATGCAAAATATATTACTTATATAATTATACAGTATTGTATATAATTGTATCAATATAAACCACCTTAACACTGTTGAATTATAGACAAAATTTCATTAAATGTATGATTTTTTTACTATTCATTGGTTTAAATTAAATTAGTAGAACTTTAAAACAGGACGAATCTCAAAACTAATTTAGTTTTGCTCGTGTCTTGAAGCAGTGTATATACATAATTGTCATTGATCGATAACACTATAAACACTCAGCTCAAGCGAATCAGACTTGACCTGCAACCCGCTCTACCGCAAAAAAAATACTACGAATCTTGTTGCCATAAAATCGGGACAAGACCATGCCCCAATATTTCTACAAAGATTGCCTGATCTGGTTGCTGAACATATTCAACGAGAAAAGAGACGAGGGTGTGCCATTTCTTCAACGATAGACGCAGAAATACGGTAGGTACATATTCATAAGTCTACTGATTTCTGCCTGCCCAGCAATGACAACAATCCATTCATTCATTTTATGATTGCTTTATTTACAATTGGATCATCACATCCTAGCATCAGAAGCTTTTTTCTGGAAAGCTGAGCATTGTCTATGGCTTCATTTAGTTTCGAAAAAATATCTTTAGTAGTTGTCTTACCAATCAAAAAGGTTTCTAAATGACTAGTTATTATTATATTCTTTACTGGAGACCAATATTTGATCGCCACTTGCAATTTTTTTTGATGCAGCTTTACTCATCGAAACATAAAGAGAAATAGGAATTGGTACAGTAATTTATTAGTTCCTTTTTAAAATATGGAGCTAACGCATCACAAATTAAATATTGTGCTTTTGTTGTTGAGATAGAAAAATCTGATGGCACTGTACACATTGACATGAATAATTCTTTTATTGCATCACAAGATGACTCAATAGAATAATTAGATGCTACTATTTTCATAGCCCATAAATTTCTGCTCTTGTGGCCTCATCTTTGACGCTGTATATTTGTATATTTTCATCTTTGGTACTTGATGTACTGGGTAAACTGTATTGGTCAACATTAGGTCGGACAATTGCAAGATGCAATCAAGAAACTATCAACTTTACTTTACATTTCTCTTTATGATTTGAGTTGACGCATGTCGCTCAATAGCTTCGTAAAAATATCATGATGCATCAATATTATGCTGCTTATGCCCACAACGTAATAGAGCATCATTGGTGGTTGCCCTCAAATCATCACTGGGCAAGTGGGCACTAATGATTACAATTTTAATAATTCAACCACCACCAATTATCAGATTGAACTAGGAAAACTTGTAAAAGCCATGCATAGTTAGTTATTTAAAAGGCAAAAGTAATTGAAGGAGTCAATTTTTATCCAAATCAACAAGACTGAAAGAAAAATAGATCCCTTCACAATATCATGATACATCAATATTATGGTGGTTATGCCTACATCATAATAGAGCATCTTTAGCGGTCGCCCTCAAACCATCACTGGGCACCTAATGATCAAAGCAATGTGCGCACTTGGGCATGCATTATGTTCACACTAAAAGAAAACGATAGCTAGTCAATGATTCATAAAAAAATAACCCATTTTGTCAAAAAATCTGACAAAACTGACCATTTTCCAAAAAATCGGACTTTAACTGACCAATGCCCAAAAATCTGACTTTATCTGATTTATCTGACTAGTTTCGGACCCTGTAAGATGTTAAATGAAAAGTAATGATATAAATGTCCATTCACACTGCCTTTAAGGCTTGAGAGAACTAATATTTAACTAAAAAAAAAAAAAAATTTAATGCAAAATAAAGTATAATGGTTGGTACTGTTTTGCAGATGCAAGTTTATGGATGTTAAATTTTGTTCACATTTTTAGTCATAGCATGGCTACCCTTCAAAAGATCAGTTTTACTTCTGCAGTGGTCATGAACATCTCTTACAGTTACAAAGTTGACATACTTTATAAGTGACATAAAATATGAAGCTTGCATGTAAAAAAAAAAACATACAGAAAAACAGTAGAATCTTGATTTGGTGTTACTAAAATATAGGAGTGCAATCAGTGTAGGTATAAAAAATTAGAGGACTTATTTATTAATCACATTTTACTTAAAAATGTCACAAATTTTAATACACACCCTGACCATGAAGCAGTGAAGTTGTAGTATCAACTTGCATTTTACCAGTCAACTGAACTCAATTAGCCTTTCCTAACTTTGTTTTTCTCGGCAAACCGGTTTCTTCCTAACGCAAGAATTTACACAAATATACAATTCGACGCCAAATGAAAAACTAAAATAACTTATTGACTGTTTGGAATGTCGTAAATATAGTTTGACATGCCACATTTGATAGAATTATTCATGTAGAACAGTCAGTCAGTTTTCAATTAAAAATACCGACACCTTTTCGATATAGAAGAAAATCAAATATACATACCTGGATATACGAATACCGCTCAATTAATGTTATCCACTATATATTTTATCTATTACATAAAACTTAAAGAGATTAAGGCTATTCATTATTATTTAAAAGAATTGCCTCTAATTGTTTAGTTTGAGCAAATTCCAAGCAAAATATTGTCTGGTCGATTCACAGACTAGTTACTCAGGGTCGATTGAAGTGAAATCACAGATTAGGTACTAGTCTAGTTACTACTACTGAAAATCAAAGTCCCTGTGACATGTTTAACTATTATTATTTTAGAAATCTTTATAATAAGATAAGCCTGTAAAATACAAACTCTAAATTTTAATATTATTAGAACTTAAAAATAATTATAGAAACTTTCATATATCATTTATAGACAAATGGATTGGAATTATAATCGGAAACGGAACATACAATATGATAATATTTAGAATAGGAAAAGATTACGGATCGTAATAATAAACATTTCTTAAATCTAGTTTAGTTAATCAAAGATTTATTATTTTGCTTACTTATGATATTATTTTTCATTTCACTGCCAGAATATGACTGGAGTCCGTAGCGCCTAACTCAAATCGTTTTAGCAAACACTACTCTTTGGTTTTAGCTCTCGCTTAAGCGTCATATTTGAATTTTCGTACTACCTACAATCGCTTTCACAATTATTTGACAGTTGAACAAATGACTATGTATGGATTTGACAGTTAAATGGTACCGCTTAAAAAAATCAATCAGATCAATCGCTTTAATGACGTTAATACCATAATAGTTTATTCGTCATTAAAACAGTACCTCCAGAGTTATATATTTTTAGTAAACACCTATTAATCTTTATTATATTTATGTAGCTGTAGATTTTGGCTATATGTTGAACATATCTACTTAAATACTTGTTTACATTTTTTATTAAAATTAAAAATATAGAGTCGGAGTATAGTTTTTTTATGCTTAGCAATAGCGAAAGTTCTTTAAAATATCTAATTTGTTTAAAAAAAATTATTTGATTGGTAACTAATAGCAGATGCTTATGTTTGCTAAATAAAACAATTTTGTATGTAAATAAATTTCAAATTTAAAACATAGTGAAAGACGTAATGTTTATTATTAGCAAAACGTTTTTTTTTTGTGACAATATAAAAACTAAATTGTTTTCAAATATATTTCTTATACTCTTTAAATTACTATTAGAAGAAGCATTTTCTTTTGTTCTGGCAAAACTAAATTGCGAAAACTCTACGTTTAGTTTTTGCACCCTACTAATTGATAGTTTTTGTTTAATATATTTTTCCCTCAGGAGAGAGAGATCTCACTAAGATGCAAGAAATGTACCTAGGATACCCCCGTAACGGCAAGTCTCACGGAGGTTATATTGGACTCCACGCGACCAAAACGGTCTGGCCACGTGCCCTACCAACTAAACTCAGCCTGTGCCTAAGTTCTAAGAATCATACAGGCAAATCGTGAGGGCAACCGCCCCTCAGGAGAGGAACGATGCAGCGCAGCTTTTGGGCATCATTTATGGGTATAAAAGGGGTCCAAAAACGCTAGAAGAGGCGCGGGAAGCTCAAGTAGCGCCGGCTTTATCGTGAGGGAACCTAGTTGTTACAGTATATCCATAGTCCTGTTGTTGTCTATTACGATCGTCTCTTGATATTATTGTCAGACAATCTGCTTTCATATATAAAATGTATTTTACTATAATAAATGTTTTATAATTATTAGAGTGTCTCTATTCACACCTTAATATGGTGTCAGGTGTGTAAATCGTCGATTCGTCTGTATAAATACTGTGAATTCGTCTAATTATATAAATGTTTTATAAGAAGTTATTCTTTGGAAATTAAAAATGTCAATGGGAAAAAGTACTGATATTAACACTTCGTCATCATCTGGATCTGGAAGTAAGTTCATGAGTAATGCAGCAGGCCTTGAACCTATTAATATTAATGGAAATAACATGCCACAGGTATGAAATAATTTTAAAACAAAATTTACCATATATTTGAGGGCGTACAACCTTGAAACAGAAACGGAATCTCGCAAAGTAGCTTTGTTTTTACACCATGTTGGGAATGAAGCCTTGAATATATTTTATAGTTTTAATGTAGATATGGATAAGATTACTTTGAATGAATTGATGAATTTATATGAGAATTACTTCAGTCCTAAGGTAAACATAACAATGGAAAGACATAAATTATTTAATCGCCGTCAACATCCCGATGAGGACATTGATTCATATGCCACAGATCTAAAGAATATAAGCCTGTCATGTAATTTTGATTCCTTGCGAGATGAGATCGTCAGAGATATTTTTAGCTGGAATTTAAATCAAGCTAACCAGTATATCAAGGAAAGGATATTGCAACAAACTCCAAAGACCCTGGATGACGCGATTGGCCTTGCAAAGTCAGCCGAGTTATCAAGGATACAGGCTAAGGAACTCTCTCATAATATCAACGCCAACATAATGTCAGCTTCACGTCAAACGAAGATACATTCAAGTGATTCGCGCAGAAATCAAATGTTCTTGTCACATAGGAATAATTCGCCGTACAAAAATTCAAACACTCGTAATCAGTCTTTTCACAGGAATACTCCGCCTAGGTCCGTAGTACTCCGTCTAGAGCTGGTTCTCCATTCTCACCAAGACTTTCTTCTCAACGTCCATGTGGAAACTGTGGTCAGGTTCATCGCTATCGCTGTCCTGCTCAAGGTATCAAATGTAGCAATTGTCAACGGTATAATCATTTTAGTAGGTACTGTCGCCGTCAGAATATATCAGCTACATTTTTTGACAATAATAATGATGAGAATAATTTTTTATTCTTCGGATCTATTAGGTGTAATAATATTAATGAAAATAGACCCTGGACAGTAAACTTAGAGATTCATAATATTCAGTTACCTTTCTTGATTGATTCTGGGGCAGACACGAACATTATTTCATATCATGATTTTCAGAAATTAAAACTGCCATTCCATCTAATCATGAAAAGTGATTTTAAATTATCAACTTTGACAGGTCACATCATACCCACAGTGGGTCAATGTGAATTGTGTTGTATTTACAATGGGTCTTGTCACAAAATACTGTTCTATATTGCTAATTTACAATGTCAAAATATTATAGGCCGTGGTATGTCACGCCCCTTCCGTGGCCGGGGGGCGTCGTCGGTGGAGGAGACCGGGGGAGGTAGTAAGCCTCCCCCGAGGAGGGCTCCCCTGTGTCGACGGGGGAGCGGAGGCTGGGGGTTCCCGGAAGAAGCTTTCTGTTCCCGGGGGCTCCCTACAAGCCTGAGGAAGGCCATCCCTGAGGTTTTTAGTGGGTAGGCCTCCCCCTTCTGGGGAGGAGAGCCCCACATAACCCCGGCTCGCCACAGCCGGGGTATGCAATTTAATGCATTTTCCTCAGGGAAAAAAAAAAAAAAAAAAAAAAAGGCCGTGGTATGTCAGAAAAATTAAAATTGATCAAACGAGTTCGCAATGTGAGTTTTGGAAGTCATGAACAAATTACTGATAATTTGTTTGAACAGTACAAACGTGTATTTGAAGGTATAGGTTGCATTAAAGATTTTGAATGCCATCTTGTACTAAAACCGGACGTCGAACCTAGTATTGATGCGTGTAGAAGAATCCCATTTAAAATACAAGAAAAGTTTTCAGAACAACTATTAAAATTACAAGCACAAAACATTATTACTAAGGTTGATGAACCAACGTCTTGGGTAAACTCAATTGTTGTATGTAGTGTCAAAGCCTGATGGGAGTTTACGTACATGTCTAGACCCGCGAAAACTTAATAAGGCAATATTAAGATCATATTTTGCGTTTCCTAATATTGATGAGATTAAGTCTGACTTGTCTGGCTCACACTTCTTTACGAAATTAGATGCAAGATCTGGTTTTTGGATGTTAAAACTTGATGAAGAGTCATCTAAATTATGTACATTTATAACACCATTAGGAAGGTTCAGATTTTTGCGTTTACCGTTTGGAATAAATGCTGCACCGGAAATATTTCACGGTGAAATGGTAAAAAGGTTTTCTGATATAAAAGGCGTAAAAATAATGATGGACGATTTTTTGGTTCACGGGAAAACTAAGATTGAACATGATTCGAGGTTAAAACAGGTACTCGAACGTGCTGATCAAATAGGACTTAAATTTAATCGCGAAAAATCTGTTATGTGTGTCTCTGAAGTGAAATACCTGGGACATATATTTAATAAAGATGGAGTTTCAGTTGATCCGTCAAAAGTCGAAGCTATTTGCAAAATGTCTAGTCCAACTAATATCTCGGAATTACAGCGATTCCTTGGTATGATAAATTTTTTAAGTTCATTTATTTTAAATATGTCTAAAGAAACTACTCATATGAGACAGTTGTTAATTAAAAATACAGCTTGGTTGTGGACTGATACACACGAAAATGAGTTTAATAATTTGAAAAAACTAATTAGTTCAGCACCAGTCTTAACTTATTTTGATGAGAGTAAACAATTGATTTTATCAGTTGACAGTTCTAAGGATGCCATGGGGGCTGTTATCATGCACGATAAGAATCCTATAGCATATGCATCAGCATCTCTTACTAAAGCTCAACAATCCTACTCACAAATTGAAAAGGAATTGATGGCTATTCTATTTGGGTGTACCAAGTTTCATCAATATATCTATGGCAATAAGGTGTTAGTTGAGACAGATCATAAACCAATTGTTAATATTTTCAACAAATCTTTATATGATATACCACCAAGATTACAAAGAATAATGCTTAGGTTACAACCATATGATCTTCAGGTCACATATAAAGCAGGTAAATATTTGTATGTCGCAGACACATTGTCTCGTGCTGCTCTACCTGAAAATGTTCTGACAGATTTAGATAAAGACATAGATATACATGTTAATTTGTTGATTGCGAATTTGTCACTTAGTCCTAAGAATGTGTGCGAAATCGAAGAAGCAACTTCTTCCTGTCATGTTATGAATAAATTAAAGTTCTATTGCGAAAATGGGTGGCCTAATTGTAATAAAAAAGTCGAGGCAGAAATAAAACCCTACTTTCCAGTCAAAGATGATATCCATTGTACCAATAATATAATGTTCATGTCTAATAGAGTTATTATACCACCAACACTTCGCAGAAAATACTTAACGTTACTTCATGTTGGTCATCAAGGTATAAACTCATGTCAAAGACTTGCCAGATGTTCAATTTATTGGCCAAACATAAGCAATGATATACAAAACTACATAGGTAACTGTGAAATTTGTCTCCCGTACAGGCGAAATAATTCGAATGAAAGTTTGTTACCACATGATTTCAAGTTCTTACCGTGGAATAAAGTGGCTATTGATTTCTTTGATTTCAATAGAACTACATATCTTGTTGTAGTGGACTATTTTTCAAAGTTTGTAGAAATAGCGCAGTGTTCAAAATACACTAGTGAAATAGTCGTAACCCAACTGAAATCTATTTTTGCAAGACATGGTATTCCTGCTATATTCATTTCTGATAATGGACCGCCAATGAATTCTAAAGCTTTTCTGGATTTTATGATAGAATGGAATATTGAACATGTCACCTCTAGTCCGTATCATAGTAGATCAAAATCAAAAATATGTTAAAGAAGTGTCAGGCAGATAATTCTAATCCTTACTTAGCGTTATTACAATACAGGAATACTGCTAAAGAGAGTCAGTATTCACCAGCAGAGTTGCTGATGTCTAGATCTTTACGTACTAAATTACCGTGTATAGAAACATGCTTGAAACCCAAAATTTGCGATTATAATATATTAAATAAATATAATGACAATAGAATTAAGAAAATGGCTGAATATTTTAATAGAAATGTTAAAAACCTAAAACCGTTAACTAAGGGAAGTCATGTAATGTTTAAAAAACATCCAGATTCACCA
Source organism: Scirpophaga incertulas (assembly GCA_036419045.1). Classification (NCBI taxonomy): domain Eukaryota; kingdom Metazoa; phylum Arthropoda; class Insecta; order Lepidoptera; family Crambidae; genus Scirpophaga; species Scirpophaga incertulas. The sequence continues at coordinate 34,525,602 of CM071630.1, forward strand.
TGGGTTTCTGGTATTATTGAGGAAGTTTGTTCTGAACCGAGATCTTATATAGTTAAAAGTTCTGATGGTACGTATAGGCGAAACAGACAATATATTTTAGAAAAACCTATGTTTATTGATCCTTCGCCTGAATTCAGTCCTTCTAATACAAGTAGTACAAGATTAACTTCTGTTGATCAAGGTTCAGTTGAAACTGCAGGATTGGATCCTAATAAAAAATATACTCGGTTTGGTCGAGAAGTTAAGAAGCCTAGTTGTTACGAATGTTCGCTAGTACATACAAATGCATTTGCGTAGATATATAAAAATATAAATTTTGTATGAGTATTGTCGCAAGTATTTTGTTTTTTGTTGTGTTGTGGTTAAGTAATATGTTTAATTTTTTTGTTTTCGTTCGGAGGGAGATGTTACAGTATATCCATAGTCCTGTTGTTGTCTATTACCGATCGTCTCTTGATATTATTGTCAGACAATCTGCTTTCATATATAAAATGTATTTTACTATAATAAATGTTTTGTAATTATTAGAGTGTCTCTATTCACACCTTAATACTAGTCTTGACGATGCTCAAGGTTGCCGAACTAAGGGATCGTAGGAGGATTTGGCGGCGCAGATGCCGCTGGCAGCGCAGATGCGCCTGCAAGGACAGGGTCCTGCGTTAGTTTGTTATCATGGTCGACGAGAGCGTGACGAGGTCTACGATATCGGTGACGCGAGGGAGGCGCGGGAGTGTAGTCCACTACCTTTCTCATAAGCGGATTGGGGTGTTGCTCTGCGGCTTTGAAGAAGCGTTCAAGCAAGATCGGAAATGTTGTATGGTCGTTAATTCGAGGTTCCTATATGGATATCGGCATTACGATCATAATAAGGACAGTTAGTTGCGATACGGCAGAATTTATTTTGAATTATTTGTTTTCGATTAAGGATGTTTGGATTAGCGTGAGCAAAAACAGGACACGCGTAAGACATGACTGGACGTATGCAAACGATGTAATGGGTCCGCTTGTTTCGTAGGGACATTTTACTGTACCACCCCAATATGCAGTGGAGAAGATGCATGCAAAATCTGGCGTCTTTGGTTACCCGGTCAACGTGCGTTCTAAAAGTGGGCGCACTGTCGAGGGTACCCTAGGTACTTGGCAGATCGCTGCCATGGGTGATTTCATTATTATAACTGAGAAAGTCAGTATTGAAATTAAACGGAAAAATCGTAGTGTAGTATTCGCTAATAAAATATATACACTTAACAGATAATACTGTTAATGCGATATTTTCTACACAAATTATTAGTTTGATGCGAAATAATAGATTGTATCTTATGTGGGCAAAATAACATTTTTACAGTCAGGGCGTTATAATGAATCAAGAACAAAGCTAGATTCCGTGTATTGATTACCTTATATTTAAAAATTATCCTTGCTTACACTACGATTTATAAAGACATTGTTTTACAAATTATGTGTTTTCAAATAATATAAAAAAATATTTCATGCCTTTTTTATATATAATAAAATAAAATAACCTTAGTCAAATTTAAGATTGAATAAATTACGGAGAAGGCATTGCGTTACGATTGTCATATGTGCTCTGATAAATAAATTGTACAATGTTGTATATGAGGATAAATGCGTTAGATTCATAGAAACATTATGTTACTGAAAAGATGTACGTACTGATTAAGGTCCCATTGCCTCCAAAAAAAATATGTACTAATTAATTAAAAAATCAATAAAAATTGAATAAATGTAATTTGTGAAAATATTTTGCTGCGTAATAAATTTTGAATAGTTGTCCATTGTTGTATATTACATTCGAATCTTTAAAATGAACAGCAATACCTTTATGGACAAAGTGAAAATATTTCTTGGCATTCGACAGGAACCGCTGAAAAATGATTTTAGGAACCCTATTTGGGGCACTGACGACTATGACGACGGAGATGAACTGTACACAGAACACCATAATGAATCGTACGTAGACCCTATAGAAATGCACAAAAATATTACTAAACAAATGCACGAAATGTTAAAATCATTCGGAGCAATGATGGGTGATTTTCAGACGTTATTTAACGAAGACCAGTTCGACTCTCTAACCGGTTTCGCCGACACTCCCGAATCTGACAACGATAATAACAATATTAGAGACTATTATTTGAAACCTGGATATCAAAACCGAATACACGATGTACCCAAAGATATGGATCTCGATGGTGAGATGTCCACTAACGAAATCTCGGATCTACTCAAACAAAAGGACATTGATGCCGGTAAAACTTTTAACGGTAATTTTATTCCAGGGGGGTCTTTTTGTCAAACTATAATAACATCAAAAGTAACTAAACCAGATGGAACAGTTGAAACAAGAAGAATTGTTAAAAATGGTAACAAAGTGGTTGAAGAAGTTACAACTACCTCTGGGCCAGACTCTATAGTACAAGTTAATTCTGGTTTAAATTCTTTTCCTACCTCTGGTTTAATATATAGCAGCATCATGTCTGAATTATCATCTCTATTTAAAAACTTTCATTAAATTACATTTATTGTAATTTACTTCTATAAATTATAATTACCAAATTTTGATTAGGAACTGCCCCAAAAGACAATATTCCAACATAGTATTAATTATGGACACTTCATTGTTATAGTATGGCAATATAAATTGTATGTAAGGCATGATTATAATGTAAAATTGTTTGTTTTTTAACTTCTATCTAATATTTGAAATAACTGAGCAATCTTTATTGTATCAATTTAGAATATTTAATGTTTCATGTAGCACGAGTTTAGCAATAAATTATTGAACTTACTTAATTATTATTTCAAAACTCCTAAATCGCAACTTGTTTCTTTTAAATATTTTTTGTGCCATTATTATTACTTCATAAATAAAATATTTCATAATCTCACAAAACAAGAATTATTGCCCTTAGTAATAATGAAGGCAGCCTTGAGTAATAATGAATTTTAAAATTAATACATTTTGTATTTTCAAAACCATATGTATCATGTTGGTAAGTACTAAAGAGGACAGATTTTATGGTTTTGATAGAATTTACTGTGAGTTTCACAAGAACAACATGTAGTTTAGATAGTGTACCATTCTAGTCTACTTGTTTCTCAATTAGAGCTTTTAAAAAAGATTGGCTTAGTACCCCAGGCTAGCCTTCAAGGGTAATTTTTATTACAATGTTTGACTAACTTTGGTAATACACTGTAGCTAAAGACCAAAAACTTGCTGCCTCTAATGTGAGTCAAACCCTGGTCCCACCAATCAACATCTAGTGGTGTCAATTACTAGGCTATATATTTAATAATGAAAGAATACTTACTACTAATAATACTTACATATATACTACTAATACTTACATATGACATAAAGCTTTTGGCTGTCATTGCACCTGATGGTAATGACAGTTGGGATCCAATTTAATTTTGAATATAGAAACTGTCATCGAATATATATACTTTGCATGCATAGCATCTGTCATGCTTTTAAACTCATGAAATTCCCTCAACTTCCACAGTAGTTGGGTGTAAATTCTGTGTATGAGTAAATATTACATTGTGTCATAATTAAATGTGTCTTTGTTTTTTGTTCAGTTATGAATATCCTGTTATTTTAAAACATACAATCATTTTAGTTACATAGTTTAAATCTCATGACTGGCTCAAAACTTGTATATAAACATAAATCTGAATATGATAATTAAATTTTAAATACATAGCGGAAACAACTACAACAGACAGTAATAATAATAAACTAAAATAGAAAAAGTAAAAATGTTAAGAAATAGCCACAATAGAGATACTAACTGTACTTGTTTAAATTAACTAATAGCAATAGGAAAACATAATAATTAACTATAAAACTTAAAAAAAAATTGTAAATATAATAATAATAGAATAGTTCTCAATAATAATTAAACTGTATGAAAAATAATTTATTAGAAACAAATGAACAATAATATATATATATATAATAATATTAATTTGTAATAAATAAAATGTATACTAAATAATAAATAAAAAGCAAAAACAATATAAGTATAATTAATATGTTAAGGAATCATATTAATTTAATATATATATCTATATAATAGATATAACAGTCGAATACTATAAGTAACATCAAGGAGATGCCAAAAATTGGAGTTACAGTTTTCCATTATGGAAGATTTCGCCTTAAGGCGGATTTTGAACATAAAGAGTTGAGGTTTAAAAAATTTTGAGTTAGAGAGGTAAAATAATAATTCACTTAGAGGTGAAAATATTTTTATTTATTATATCATCATTATTTCAAATCATTTTAAATATAAATATGGCATTAAAAGTAGTATTTTTTGTTGTGATGTCTGATTCATTTTTTATTATTGTTGAAAGGAAAATTTATACTTATTGGCAGGCCAAATTGTTCAGCAACATCTTTCTTTTTTTGACACCTCTTCACAGCTTCGAGCACTTCTAATTTTTCAGCAAGACTCAAAGTTTTTAGTTTACGTTTCACAGCACTCATGTTAACTGTTGTACTAATTGATGTGTATTGCAGTAGAACCAAACTACTTCTGACAGTATTTAAGTCGAAAACAAATGATTTGCTTAGGTAAATTTCAAAGGAAATCAAAATTGAACACCTGACACAAAGCAAGCAAACACGTGTTTACGTGAGTCATAAATTGATTATAGTATACTACTCCTAAAATGTTTTCTAAGAAACAATAGTGTAACCTACTCACATTGTCGGCAAGTTCTTAAAGTCGGTAACTTATTATTGTTCGAACAATAGAGGTAATAAATTCCAAATGATCAAGTTGTAAAGGTTGTAAAATAAAACGATGCTATCTTCGAGATACAGAGGTCAAATTAAATTTTTCGAGTTATAGAGTGAAAATATGTACCAAAATGGCTTGGAGGGACTCTGTGATTATTTCGACTAACAGAGGGTAAAAATTTCAAGTAATGGAGGTTTTGGTGTAATAAGGGAGGGGAACAAAAGATTTTTTCGAGATTTGGAGGTTTTTGACTTGTCGAGGTTCTACTGTATATATATAATTTTATATATTATTCTATAATTATAATATAGTAGAATATAGATATAGACGGCCTATGACTGTGGGGGACGGGACCATCTGTTCCCACAAAACAGCGAAAAGACACCTCCGAACGGAGAATTGATCACAGATTATACATAAATAAGGAAATGTAAAAAACTAACACAAACAAAAAAGAGTGCAGACCAAAGAGTTCGCAGAAAATTAGACAAATCCGTATAAAAAAAAACCCTACTAAGCTAAACTATGATCGAAATAAATTACAGCGGAACACCATATCAAAGTTAATGAGACATATTAATGATTTGTCAATCCTGTTCATAGATGACATGTACATACCTAAATTTGAACCACATTTCAAATATTAAAAACAGTGTTCATAGATTATGTACAATGCACATTTTTGAATTATTTAAAAATTCTACTTGTGTATGCCATGGTTAAATATGTTAAAATACAACAGTAAAAAACAAATAGTAGGTTTTATACATGCTATAGCTATATTTTATAAATTGCATTATATAGTAGTTATTGTTTCATGATAACATAATTTTGATGCAGTATAAAGGCGTCATCTGTATTTTATAGCATGCATTGCAATCTACCATAAACCCTGACAATAAAACCTCCCTCTTGAATCCCTATGCTGCTTGGATCTTTAGGAATTGATCATTTCTATTTGCACTAATTTCTGCAATTAAACTCAAATAAGATCATTCATTAAATAGATCACATGTGATGGAACTCAAGCCAGCACTCATGCAGTCCAGACTCCACCCCACATTTTCATTCGTGGGAGAGGTCAATGACCAGCAATAGGTGTCTCACAGCTGAAATGAATTATCAGTGCATAGGTATTACTTGCTATAAATAGAAGAAGTTGGATAAAAACTGAAACAAAATATTGCAAGATTATTGCTTTACTTATAAATATGAAAAAACAGGTATCCCCTTTGTTTCTGTTTAATATTTTTAATAAATTATATTGTAAATGTTAACAATAACAAGCATCCGTTGTTAAGCTTTTGATCCAGGTCAGATAGCGGTTGACTCTGGTGTATACGCCTGGCTTGTTCGGCCTCGCGCACCCCTCACCCCATGAGACTACACCTGAAAAAAAATATTTTGAGGTGGCCAGTGATACCCAATGTACCATACGTATGTAAGCAGTAGCGGCGTTAGGGTAGGGCGCGGTTGGGCGACCGCCCAGGGCGCCGGCCACAAAAAGGGCGCCGCAGTAAGTATTTATATGTAAATTCCCTAAATTTTGGGGGTACTAATACAGTTGTAAGAAAATCTTACTCCTAACTGTCGGTGCTGTCGTACTTATCTCGCCCAGGGCGCTGGTAGTGCTAGAACCGGCACTGTAAGGTTATACTTTGGCCCGTTGAGCCTGACTTAGGCAATCCAAATATTTTCTCTTTCTAAGTTGAACAGAACGGATCCCATTCCCAATTTACTTCGAGTGAATAGCTTGGTTAAGGACCTTTGTTTGCCAATGCCTGTGATGTCCTGATGCAGTTTTCACGTATTTTCTATTCTAGACAAAATATTCTAGATAAAATAAAACTCGTTTATCTAAATAATATATCTGGAGCTGTAGGTATTATTGAATTATTTGTTCGTTGAGCGTTCGTCGAAAGTAAAGCTAAAATTGCTATAATACTAGATATAGTGATATGATTTCTGTACTTTTAGTTTTAGTTGTTAGGTATATCTCTTTAGTTCTTTGCAAACTAGTCCTAATATTTTTATTTTCTATTAAATTTATATTTATCTATTTAATACTATGACGAATGTCCTCGAGTGGCAGACATTTGCCTGACTCGGCATAGTTGGTAGGTCCCCCACAATGGACTGACGATTTGGTAAGAATAGCAGGACTGTAACTGATTTGCTCATGTCTCAGTAGGAAATATGGACGCAGAATTATAGCCCTTTAGTGTTGCTTTACTGTGTGTGCTCACAGTATTGTGGTCGTGGCTGACCCTGTAATTATAGTCCTGTATTTAATTATTATTACCTGTGTTATAATTTTGTTTTTATTATTGTTATTTCACCTTAAGATTTTGTTATTTATATCTGTACTAGCTGTTGCCCGCGACTTCGTCTGCGTAAATTTCGAGTTGAATGTTATTGATACACAAATCATATTAATATACGATTTTACCGATTAAAATATTTTTGGTATAAAGCAATTCCTTGAGGTAAAGTAAACTCAAAGAATTTCTTTATATACCACATTATTCGTTTTTCCTTCAGGGGCTAAAAAAACAAATGCTCTGCACTGCTGACTCGTGAGTAAGTAAGAATGGTGTACATTATAATTCGCAATATTATCATGCCTTGAGTTCATTAAAATGACGATAACTTTTTTTTTAATGAACCGATTTTGATGAAACAAAGTTTAGATATTATTCTGAGTCAAAACAAAGCAAATAGTGAAAGTTTCAAGCAAATCGGTTCAGTACTTTCGGAGATAAACGTGAACAAACATGCAGACAGACAGACAGACAAAAAATTCCAAAAAAATTTTTTTGCTTTCTAATAATCTATTTAAGTGCCCCTCTATCCATTTCAGTCAAAAATACTAAATGTACAGACAAAATATTTTTACTGTCTTATTATATGTATAGATAACTCCTGGAGACGTATTTTTGAATCATTCGAATTCAGTGTTGTCATTAAAACAAATCCTTTATTAAATTCCGTTTCACGCAGAAAAATTCAAAATCACAACAACTAAAACCAATGATGACCCACACGTGAGACGGATCACTGTCAAGGTCTCTTCAGCGTTGGATATTCTACTAGTAGAAATCAAAAAACAAGTGGGTTGAACCACTCGTTGCACAACGCACGAATTGAAAGTTCGGAAATAGTGAATTCGGTAATTCGTATACGAATCTCACGATTGCGAATGCGAATTGTTTTTCTATTGTTTCAAAAATTCGTCTTCTGGTTTGATTGCATTTCACTTAGTGTGTGTTTGTAAGGCACGCAACGCTACGCTACCCGAGGCCGATAGATATGGGAATTCTTGGGATCGTAGGTACGTCCAGTTGTGAAAGTCTCTTGGCTAAAATGATGAATATATCTTCGCATAAAAAGCGAATCTATAAGCAAATGACTAAGGCCGTAGCACGGCATGATAACTTGCCTACGGTATCATATCGCTCGTTGGCACAGTTGACGATGTGCAGCGGGCCGCCCGAGTCGCCCTGGCAGGCGTCGCGGCCGCCCTCGGGCTCGCCCGCGCACAACATGTTCTTCGTGATGCGGTTGCGATAGTCCGTCTTGTGGCACTCCTCATTCGACAGGATCCTCACGGACACCTGCGGCGTGAATCATGTTGCTTTCATGACAGATAGTGCAGATATAATTCCTGCTTTTTGAAGATTCATTGAATCCTAATAAAACAGCAATGTAACTACATTATCTGTTGATTTCAATCAAATGTTAGCAATAAAGTTATTTAATCTGTATTGTTTTTATGTCAAAGATATACTTCTTCGATAAATTAAAACACAGTGACAGTCTAATGGTCCTCAGTGTTGTCATTATATAAAAAATATGTATGTATGTACATGTATAGTTTAAGAAAACATCTAACGTGTAAAATTTTCTGTCTACAATTTTTTAGTAATTTTACTAGAAATTATCAAAAATATTATTTAAAAGAATTTATAGAAGTGTTAAAATACTGCTGTGATACTAAATCTACTGCTAATAACACTGTGCTCTTCACATAACAATATTTGAAATAACGTCAAACTGATTTGACATTTTATCACAACTTTTATTTTTTAATATTTTTACACCAAATTTTGATAATCTTCAAAGTACCTACTCTCCACTGACTACAACGCACTTGTCAATCGTTTATTCTTCCCTTTTTCAAAACATTTTTTGAATCGGGGTACAAAAAGTCACAGCAGGCGAGATGCAGTGAATAGTGGAGGTGAACAATCCGTTAATCGTTACAGTTAATTATGGATCATAAATATAAATAATTAAGCATTGTCGAGTAAGTCGTAATAATCAACTCCCATGTTAAGTATTTTCCCTATATGCCACGGGTCAGACTGAGTTTAGTCGGTAGGTCATTCTGGTCGAGCCGCCTCGATCGGTCTTTTGCCGACAATCACCGTGGTACCTAGTGGCGATGGTTTTCATGAGGATTCCTCTCCAGAGGAAACAAAATGTTAAGTACTACTGGGGTAGAGAACTCAGGGGGGTTTTAGTGGGTGGGTCTATGACCGGAGAGCCCCACACATAGCCGCGCCTTGCCAGCGCATAAGGTCGCATTTCCCCTCAAAAAAAAAGGTAGTAAGCCGTATACTTATTGTTACAGTTCTAGGTATGTTTAATCTACGAACAATCTTTTATTGATTTCATAATCATCAAGCATATTAAAATAGATTTAAACCAAGAGTTAATATTGTGATTACTTAAACAATATGTAATCTTAGAAGTTGATTTATAATATCACTTGAATAGGTAGTTCTAACGTAAACAAATGACAGTACCCTCTGCAGTCAATTGATGATTAAATTGATGTTAAATCAATAAATCGTAGTTCCAATTTTTTGCATTTCCTTTTACACGGGAGCAGTGAGAGTCCTCATAATAATCGGCGCATCAATTAACTACCTGCTACCAATATGTATCTAATCTCCACTACTACAGAACTACGGAAGTTTCTCTGCACATTTTATAACTTTCCGAGAAAGCCATAAGACGTGTCGTATTATGGAAAAAAATCGCAGTCACTCTTAAAACCTAAAGTCCATGTCACATGTGTCAAAATCGTTGAAAATACGCGAATTATTTAGTTGAAAACTGTAGTCACACACAAAATTCATAACTCAACGAAACATTCTTTAACAATACAATACAAACTTTATTTAGGGGTAGCCTCCGGCTCACGTTTTACACTTGAAGTGTTTGTACTAAAATCCGTAATCCGTCCACTTTGAAGAAATATTTGGTTAGATAATTGAGCGCGAAACTCAAATCTGTCCCTGTTTAACTGTACTCGAAAAGAGGTATCAGTGTCACTCTATAATATGGGACAATAACAAATTATTAATTAAACGTATGCAATCTTATTTAGTTCTCATGCATTCTTAATGACTTTCATTACAGCATCATATCCCGTTATGCAATATTCTGAAATGTTCTTATATAGATATACAGTCGGGTCAATATAATAGGCCACATTTGACATTTGTTCATAGTGAGGTGACCTGCTTAAACACTCCGATTATGGTGAAAAAATCGATATTTACTTCAAACATATGTGAATCGAATACAGTTATTATGGAAAAGTACTTTTTTTATAAGATCCCTATCTTATAAAAAAAGTACTTTTCCACAGTAACTGTAATAGGCAAACGAGCAAATGGATTACTTGATGGTAAGTGATTATCGCTGCCCGCAACAACAGATGTGTTGCCGGCCTTTTAAATGTGAATACGCTCTTTTTTATAGGTACTGTATTAATATATTTTACGAGTTTAATTGCCCAAAATTTTTTAATACCAATTATTTCTCTGTTAATGTAGTTATTATTGTTTTTTATTATAAAACAAAAGAATAACATGTTTTATTTTAATAAAAATTTGACTCAAAAAAAATCAAAATCAAAATAATCTTTATTCAACATAGACCTTTACAGGCACTTATTGACGTCAACAGACAAAACAAAAAAACAAAGCTTAAAAAAGAAAACAAAAACCTTGTCCGTACGTACGAATAAGGAAAAAAAAGAAAAAAATAAAAATTTGACTCGACACCTGTTCGGAAATTGGGAGAGCCTTCTCCAGAAGAACAGGCAAGAAACTCTGAAGGTCTATTTTTTATCTCCTCTTTACAATGTTAATAATTACAATAATATAATACAATATAGTATAAGATACAATCATACCTAATACGATTACAGTCGTATGTATGTTTACATACAAAAATAATACAATAAACTAACTGACTGACTATTAATTCATGGTGAATAATGCCTTCACAAGTAATCATTGCATTCATTCGATTTATTGAGGGACATCACTTACGTATAGACTTCACTGAACGCAACATTGTAACAACGGTCATTTGTGCATTTCCAAACTAAAAAAATATTGAATATTTTATGTCCGCCATTACAAGGTTAGTTGAGGAATTTTAATGAAATGTCAAATGTGGCCTATTAAATTGACCCGACTGTAGTACCTTTTGCAAAGTGTTGGAGGGCGCGCCCCCCTCCATGGTGGTGCCCCAGCCGACGGCGATGCCGGTCTGGTTCCGGAAGGACTCCCCGCGCTGCGGCAGACACACGGGCCGCACGCCCACGTCCTCCATGTCAGCCTCCACCACGCTGCCATCCCGCAGGTGCTTCAACCCAGTTGTGATATCCACCTACAAAATCGTTTAAACCTGACTGAGTTTAACTACTATAGCCGTGAAATGCGGTTATATATATTTGCTAAACTAAAAGCTGTAATTAAAAAAAAACCTTTGATTGTCACCTTAGCCTAACATATTTGTACTTTTTAATTAACACATTAAAATGTAATTATTCAATACACCATTCCTAATTAGTAACAAATAGTTTTTTTTTATTATATAACTAAACCAGTCGGACACCACAAATGCATAGGAGCATTTCAACATGTGTGCACTAAATGGATTCAGGGTTATAACAGGGCTAACATTTGCTCTAATAATTCTGTATTATAATGCAACGATTTAAGTTAATAATACATTTAGGTTTCATCATTCAGCAGTAAATCTTCAGTTTACCCCATAAATGTCCCTGGTGGGTAATACCTTGGTCAAGGACCTCCGTCTAGTAAATAGTTCAGGAAAATCCAATGTGTCAAATAATTCTCTATCTTTCTCTTTTTAACGTAATAAGTTAAAGTGGCAAATTACGATGTGACGTCAAAAGTAGGTTATGATGAGTTTCCTGGATTTATTTCCACGAAACCCCCTTCTAAGGGCGATACCACTCAGCTTAGTAACTTTGAAATCAGGTAAATTATAGATTATCTTTTTTTTTTTTATTGCTAAAGTTGACAAACAAGCAGGCTGCCCACCTGATGGTATGTGGTAACAGTCGCCTATAGTACATGTGGTTCCCACGAGATTCGCAGCAAATCTGCAAACCTCATAAGAACCACAGTGTACGTTGCCAACTTGTGACATAAGATGTAAAGTCACAGTACCCAGTAATTTCACTGCCTATCTTACCCTTCACGCCGGAACACAGCAAAGCGAACCCTGCTGTTTGGCGGCGGAAATAGGTAAAACGGAGGTACCCATGCAGACGACCCTGGTACAGAGTTCTTCACTCATTGGTTGTAGAAATGGTAATTGGTCAACAAACAATAGCAATTAGACCTTGTCAAAAAACACATCTGCACTTTATGTATGGAGTAATGTCAGCTGTGAATGCATGCTGGTAAAAGAAGAAAGAAAGTAGGATCATTACATTGAAAATGCAAGTTTCCTGTGACGATATAAATTACGAAATAGTGTGATAAGGGAAAAGTGTGGTAAAAGAAGAGTGGATTACGAAGAAAGGATAACTGAAGATGGGTGACGTAATATTAGTAAAGTTACCTGAAACTTACTCATAAAGAGATGTCAGGATGAGGAGAAAAAGATGCTATAGAAGTATGTTAGAACTAGGAGTAGAAATTAACACCATGGAAAAAGCCATGAGTGTATATATTTTGAGCGGATCTTGTAATTGAAAGAGAATCGACAAATTTCTTGGCTACTCATTCTTCGACCTCTGCTTTCTACGTCACAGAAAGGAGAGACCGAAGAATAAACTTTAGACGTTGTTTCAACATACCGGGGAGCTCAGCTTCATGATGGCAATATCGTTGTCGAAGTTGTATGCGTTGTACTCGTGGTGCGGGATGATCTTGGCGACCTGCCTCACGATAGGAGTAGTTTCGTTGTCCGTCGACCGGTCGTGCTCCAAGAAGTGCACTGTCAACTTTTCCTTCCGGAAGCTGGGTAACAAGGGAATATGTCATTATATTCCTACTAATATTAAAGTTTGTAAAACTATGGAATGGATTTTAATGACGTAAAACCTTTACATTAATATAGCTTATACATCAGAGTGTCCTGCGCAGACCAAGTCGCGAGCACTGGCTAGTAAAGTATAACGTATAAACAGACATTTTTGATTCGGTCTTTATTTCTTTATTTTTTTTTTTGTAACCTCTCCGGCTTTATTTCACGATGGTAGACGCTCAGTAAAGTCGAAAGTGCAAGACTATTATCACAAAACCATTACTTCAGTATAGACTGAGTTTAGTCAGTAGATCTTTCGAGTCGAGCCGCCTCCATTCGGATGAATACATGAAGATTCTCAACCTCTACTTTTCAGAGCGGAAAAAAGGACTATTATTTTAACGAAACAAAATTCACAAGAGCTGCATTATTAATTCATGAAACTAAATACATAATGTCTGCTATTTTATATTTGACTTTACAGAGTGGCTTGAGGTTGAATGTTATACATTTGGCTACTGTCGCATATATGCAAGGCGCAGGTAGCGAAAAAGCTTCTCGTACGAGGCGGCGACGGTCTGGGACGCTCCCCTCCATTCGACATCCTGGCCGACATGTACGCGGCGACGTATGCATCGCGGCGTGTCGACCGGGGGAGCGATGGGGGGAGCGCCCTGGAACCCGCGCGCGAAGTGCCTAAGCGGGAGTGGCACCGACGGATTGTGGCGGCCTGGCGTGCGCAGCTCGAATTACGGATCAGCGCGCGCCAGCGGGCCGTCGGTGCAGCGGGCCGTCGGTGCCGTACTCCCGCACCTCGAAGCTTGGCTCCACGGGAAGGAGGAGGTCACCTACCGATTGACTCAGATACTCACCAGGCACGGCTGCTTCGGTGAGTATCTGTGTCGAATAGGACGGAAGGGATCGACACATTGCCACCACTGCGCATCCGACCTCGACTCGGCCCAGAACACGCTGGCGGAGTGCCCCACGTGGCCTCCGATCGCCGAGTCTTGGTCGCAGAGATCGGGCGATCTGTCTCCGCCGGCATTGATTGCGGAATGCTGCGCGCGGACGAGGAGGTTGGAGGGCTGTAGCCTCCTTCTATGAAGCAGTGATGCTCAGAAGGAGGCCCCGCGCGGGTCGGAGATGACCGATCCCGCTCGAAGGAGCGGCGCCGGTTCGGTAGCATAGCTGCGGCGCTGCCGCGGGTCGCCGGCGGCCGCAAGGAAATCACGCCCGCGGATACGGCGACCTGGGAGGGACCACGCCCCTTCCGTGGCCGGGGGGCGTCGTCGGTGGTGGAGATCGGGGAGGTATTGTAGCCACCCCGAGGAGGGCTCCCCTGTATCGGCGGGGGAGCGGAGGCTGGGGGTTCCCGGAAGTAGCTTGGTGTTCCCGGGAGCTCCCTACATGCCTGAGGAAGGCCATCCCTGAGGTTTTTAGTGGGTAGGCCTCCCCCTTCTGGAGAGGAGAGCCCCACATAACCGCCGGCTCGCCACAGCCGGTGTATGCAACTTAATACATTTTCCTCAGGGGAACAAAAAAAAAGGTAGCGAAAAAGCTGAAAATTCCCATGGGATGCAAGTAAAAGTTTGCTCTTATGTGAATGGTTTGAGATTCACTATCAATTTTCAGCAGTTGTCAACTCACCCAGAAGAACAGTGTGCAGCGGTAAGAATGTATAAATTGTTAATGAGGGCGGCGCCACAGTAGAACCGGCCGCTGTATTTAAGTGCCGCCATCCAGGGAAACTCCAGCACCGCTGTCTCCGTGCCGCCTATAATACGCCGCCGAGTACGCGCTACTCCGCATTCTGAAGTGAGTAAAAAGCTTTTTAGGTAGATAATAAATTAGCTTTGCCTGACATTGACGATGCTCTTTACTAGTAGTTACCAACTTCCCGCCTGTCAATTAGATCAGCCATTTACCGTCTGCCATTAACAACAACATTTATTTATTTAGTTATTTTACAGCAATTTAAACTTATCAAGAAACAGATAGCCAATTATAAGCCATCCTCATATCTTTCGTACTTTCGCTGTCTTCGCTATTTTGACAAGTGACAGAGGAAAGTGGAAAAGACATGTTGCGCCGAAGGCAAATAAAATTGGGAACAGGCAGAAGAAATAAGATAGCCAATTATAGGTCCTTATAAATAGATATGGCTAAACGTAAACTACATGATATTTCAATACATAACATAGTAAAACAATTAACAATACTTAGCTATGAACTAGCGAAAATCGACACTGCACTACAGTTAAATACATTAAAATTGAACTGGTTAGAAAATTTATTTAAACTGTGAAACGCTCGCCATAGAAAGGTATTTTTCCCGAAAGTTTGAATTTGACTAAGTCTGAAGCTTACTAAGAAATATTTATAATAAATATTTTATTAGAATAAAAAATATAAAAATAATACAAAGCAGTAAAAAGATCTGTCTCTGGGAAAAAGTTTCATTTTCTGCATTGTGAATTATATTACAAATATTAATTGCGGTCGCCCTCACGATTTGCCTATATGGTTTTAGAACCTGGGCCAGGCTGAGTTTAGTCGGTAGGTCACGTGGCTGGACCGTTCCGGTCGCGTGGAGTCCGACATAACCTCCGTGACACTTGCCGTTGCGGGGGTATCCTGGGCACGTTTCGTGCTCCTTGTGAGGATTCTCAGCCTTCCTCTCCTGAGGAAAAAAAAAACAAATATTAATTGAGATAAATCACTCGCACTTGTCTGAATCACCACTATCACGTAAACAAAGTTTGGCAAGTCATTTCTTTTATGGTTTGACCACGATTTGACCTTGGTGCTTTAAGAGATACGGAAGATTTTGCATCATTAGTATGACGTGTTTTATTTCTCCTGCATCTATCTTTTATTATCAAAGCATTTAAAGGTCCGTGAGGTATGAGCCTACTCTTAATAAGTCAACCTCCCCAGCCCAATGCAGATTGGTGGACTTTACATAAATCTTTGAGTTTCTTCGCAGATGTATGCAGGTTGGTTCACCATGTTTTTTTCTGATGTCGGCTAAATGAACAATAAACTTCATATTTATGTTAATTACCTAATACATGGTAGAAAGTCAATGGGGCGAGTATAGCACCACTCACGTTTAGTGCAGCAGTTAAACGTCTGAGTGTTTGAAGCCTAAGCGACTGGTTATTCTAAAAAAAAATATTACGTTTTATCTACTGCTACTGCAAAATAGTATTTTTGTGTCCCAGTATAAAGGGTAAGATAGGTAGTGAAATCACCAAGTGATGTTACTTTACACCTTGTGTCACATGTTGGTATATACACT
The DNA here is from genome assembly GCA_036419045.1 of Scirpophaga incertulas. Classification (NCBI taxonomy): domain Eukaryota; kingdom Metazoa; phylum Arthropoda; class Insecta; order Lepidoptera; family Crambidae; genus Scirpophaga; species Scirpophaga incertulas. Next base: position 34,541,982 of record CM071630.1, read on the forward strand.
GGTTTTTGAAGAGGTTGCAGATTTGCTGCGAATCTCACAAGTACCACGTATACTATATGTTAGAGGCTTAAATTTTTGTGGATGGTTTGGCTGTTAAATTAAATCTAAAAATGAGAATTGATAGATAAATTGGCCATAAATTTAGGCTAGGATGAGATGTTTTGAATTTTGAAATATTATATACATTTTATTTGGAATTGTTTTGGTTAATAATATTAAAATAAAATTATAAGATGGAGGTTGTATGTATAGAAAATGTTGGAAATGGAAAATTGACGACCTCCATAATAGAGTGGTTGGTATACCTGTTTCAAGGTGTCACCATCTCTGAGGTCCCGGGTTCAAGACCCGGTGGGGGCAAATGTTTGCGTGATGAATGCGAGCAATTGTACCTTGGTCATGGTTGTTATAATATATTTCTACCAAATTTATTTATATATGTATAATATATGTATGTCTATCCGTTACCCTAAATCCCATAACACAAGGCTTACGGACCTTACTTTGGGCTAGGTTAATTGGTGTAAGTGTGAGAAATATTTATTTATTATTTTATTTATTGATTCGTGAGAAGTTTTCCCTATAAGATAATAACACTGCAGCTGGGCAGTCTGCTTGTTTGTCAATATATATACAATATGAAAAATGTACTATAAGTCTTTCTCTAATCAGTTCAGTTTCAGGAGACGTCCTGTATTACGGGGAATAACTCACTGCAAACAGGACAGTCAGACGGTGGCACTATAGGCTCCTCGGTCACGGGTTTGGCTGTGCTGCTGCCCCCTCCTAGCAAATTGGACACCCACTCAATGAACCCCTTATCCTTAGGTCCAGGGTTGTTGAGCGCTGCGGGCTCTGTGCTCGACACGCTGTGGCTGCTTACGACGCCTGCGAGCAACGCAGTCAACAACAGCAAGGCTTTCATTATACTGGGAAAACAATTGAGCCTAAATTAATTTAGACAGCATCTAATCTTGAATTAAATCCGACCGCGACAAAGGGAATTTAATTTTTCACACGAAATTCATTTGTGTAGTAATTAATTAACATAAAATAGCTCGGACCTCTTGGGAAAGGGCCTTCTTAATTCTTATATTAGGTTCTGATTACTACTATTATTACCTAATTCTGCATAAATCAAGATAAATTTATAGATGATAAAGTGTATTTACTATAGTGTAGCTGCAATATATTAGTATAAAAGAACTGAATTCGCGCTAGTAAAATATAATTTTGTTGATATTTTTAGTATGTTAATGTGATGCTGATGAGATGGATGATGCGAGTAACGGTCACCATCAACTGCGCCCGAAGCCGTTTGGCACCGTTCACTGTGTCCTTATTGTGCGAAAGGTATTTCGGAGTGCAGTTTAAAATCATACCCAACACAATAAATGTACATTGATTTTATGGTCCCAGGGTCGCCGACGTGTTTTATGGGGTAACGATGGCACACTTCTGACAGATAAGTATGTGAATATACATTATTCTTATAATATTGTGTATTTTTGCGCGACCGCGATATTTTCGCCATTCAGAGTGGTTATTTAGTAACGTCTCAATGGACATTTGCTCGACGCCTCAATAAAATTAAAAATTAATACCGAAATATGGAATGAAGTTCATCGGATGTTAATTAATTTATGCATTTAATATATAACCATTTTAGTCTTTTTATATAATAATAGCCGCGATTTATAGTTTTTTTTTTTAATATAACATGTTGATTAATAGGGAATCCTGATAATTTGTTCAGTGTGCACTTAATTACTTATAAATTATATACGTGAATTATATGAGAATCGATTGTAGAAAATAACATATTGCAACGATATAATTGTAAACAGTAAGTTATTAGTAACTAGTATTATAAAGGAAGAATTCAAATGGAAAATTTCTTATGTGACGATGCAGATTGATATTCGCGCGGCGTCCGCTTCGTCCCGGTGACTCGTTCTAGGCCTTAGAGAGCTGTTTTCCTGTTACCCTATAAACAACATTACAGCACGCAATAGAAAAGAAAGTTTATATTGAGTAAGATCAGCGAAACAATATCTTTAATTGAAGTTAATGAGTAAGTAATTACATTTGGTTTGAAGTGATTCTACTAACAGTATTTGGCTGGAAGAAATCTCTCCAAATGTAACTCAGTTTTGTACCCAATTTTTCAAAGAAACTTCAAATAAATTATGTCTTAATTGTTACTAATGTGTAGTATGTTTATCCATTTATCATTTTTGTATACACAGTGATATGAATTTGAATTAGATTTTTTATACTAATCAGTTGACATTTGAGGATTTTTATCAAAAGTCAGAGCGTAACATAATAAAATAGTTATTTTTTTGGTATTGGAATGAAGAATATTGAAAAATTTCAATACCAAAAAAATAATAAATTACGAACATGCAAAATGAGTTAAGTTTATCAGTTCATATTTCATGTACTTACAAAGGCTATAGGTAATTTATACAATTAACGTTAGAGCAGCTCTTATGCTGCTAATAATAGCGGCCGTTTTCGTTATCCAAAACTAATGCTTGACATGTTACTGACTGTACCTACATCAGTCTAAAGCACAACAGTCATATTAATTTAAAAACTGTATCGAACGATTAGAAAAATCGATAACATGCTTAAAAAAACAACATATACTAATCTCCTAGTATACTACTATCCACAAGAAAAAAAGCACTAGCCTACCTTAATTTGATCAAAGATGGGTCAACAAATCAACATTAGGAGAAAGTGGTGCACACCACGACTTGCAATTCGTATTCACCACACTATTCCGTCTCGCGTTATCGATTATCGATCACTGACTTATCGAATTTTAAAATCAAACAACTCACTGGCAAGGAGGCGGCCGTGCTCTGATAAAGAAGGACTAGTTCCGACTCACGCGCACAAGCCAGCGACAGAAAGAGAGGTATGCCTACTTTCACTTGAAGTCGAACCGCGGACTGTTCAACATTACCCTAGAAGAAGGATCTTGGCAGTGCTGTAGTCTTGCCCGCATATGCTGTTTTATGGAATATTAACTGCCTACGAATTATCTTCGAAAATGCCATAACATGCAGCAATTTTAGTGGAATTACTCTTATGCAAATGCTATAATTATGCTTATTATGCATAGCTGTTCATGGGGGATCTAATAGGTACGGCAGCACGCAAGGAAGTTTTGTATTGTCAACTTTCAATCATTTCATTTGCAATGCAACTAGAGTTGAGTTCATTGTGATTCTGTTGTGAAATATTATCTATATCTATAAAACATTAATAGCTGACTTATATAATTTATCAATTTCTGCTATCGTAAAATTTCAGATGCATTACAACTAGCAACGTCAAGTAAAAATCTATCGAATATGTCTGATATTAAAATTTAAATCTGCATTAAAGTTGAATTATATAATAAAATTACCATAAAAATTAGTCAGTTGGAGTCGGATAACCTCATTTTATGTAAAATAATTTTTATTAATATTAGAGTGATGGAGGATGTATCTTTATAAAAAGCAAATGCAGCAGTGTATAAGAAATTCTATAAAGGCATGGATTTAAATTGAAGCTAGCAAAATGGAATAAAAACATCGAAACAAAATTTTAAATCCGAAATTCCAACGGGATTACACTTTTTTTTGAGAAGTTTGAAATATCCAATAACACTTTTATAGCTTGACATGACAAGTGTATATGTCATGTCAAGTAATTATACAGGGCGTCCCACGGCCATGCCACACGGAGGGAAAGTATATTAAATGTTGAACGTAGGATATTTAACTAAAAGAAGACATCGTTTTATTTTTAATAATAAGTAGAACTGCATTCACAGATTTTTTGAAAATCGCCTACCTCAACCGGGAATCGAACCCGCCAAATGTGATAGAAAAATTACATGTATTTTATAATAGCGTTTGAAAGGGCTACTCATAAGCATTATTTTTTTCTAAATAACCTAGCATATTAAATGAAACTAAGATCACAAAATTTATCATTTTATTAAAAAAAAAATTATCAAATGCTCAAAATGTGATCCATTCTGTTGTATACAAAGTCTCACTCTTTTGACAATTTCTCTCCCTGTCGATTTACTTCTTTTTGCATGGTGGATGTTTGAAATAATACGTCTAAGTTCATTTTGTAACTCCTGCACACTGTTGTACCGGTTCCTGTAAACTAAATCTTTTACATAACCCCATAAAAAAAAATCAAGTGGGGTTAGATCTGGGGATCTCGGTGGCCATCTAATCTGTCAAAAGTGCCAATCCAGGAAGGAAAATATTCATTAAGAAACTCGGCTATTCTCCTACTGTTATGAGCCGGAGCCCCATCTTGCTGGAATATGAAATTTCGTCGATCTGCATCAGGAAGATTATTAATCTCATTTCTTAAAATCTCAAGTATTTCTAGAATATTTTCCGTGTTCAGAGTTCCTTCGTAAAAGTGTATTAAGAGAACCCGGTTACTTACAATCCCACACAACAGTTGAAAGAAAAACGCACTTGATCATTAGTCTCGCGGCGCTTTGTAAGGGATTCTGTCTGGACCAAATGCGATTATTACGCCGGTTGTACATACCGTTGTTACTAAAATTTTACTCGTCTGACCAATAATGGTGTTCAAAAAATGTTGATCCTCAAGGATGAGTGTCTCGATATGTTGGCAGAAATTAAATCGTCTTTCAGCATCTCCCGGCCGTAATTTTTGCACTAATCGCCCTTCAACATAACTTTTAAACTTGTATTTTTTCAGATCGCGATGTATTCTACTCTTTGAAAGTCCAATTTCTTTTCACCTTCCCTCACTGAACTCTTCGGGTACGCTTCAAAGTAAATCAGAATGTTGAGTTCATCATCGCTGACGTTTATTATCTGCTGCTGTGGTTTCTCTAAGCGATGATCAAAACGTTAAATTATCCACCATTCTTTTCAACACATATCGAGATGGTGTGCGTCTATCGGGATATCTTTCGCGGTACCACCGCAAAGCTAATGAAATGTCTTTGTGATTTAAAAAGTATGCTTCTATTAATCCAAATTATTTTGGTACGCCATGGTAAGTAAATTAACACAAAAATTGCTAATAGACGAAAATGAAACTTACAATAAACAAAAGAACAGACGTTTGAAAATTTACGTGTTCCATTTTCGAATTATTTATTTTTTCTAATATCAGCCAGTTGCATGGTAATTGTGAGCACATGAAGAATGCATACAAGTACACTTCATGTATTACTTTATTATGTACTCACACCACGGAAATCTCATATCTCAAGTGGGTAGGTCTTTGAAATGATAATGTTAATTGTTGGAAGCATGGCCAAGTCAGAGGAAATTCCCCTGAACAAAATTTTAAATAAAATGAAAAATGTTATAATCTTAGTTTCATTAATATGCTAGGTTATTTAGGAAAAAATAATGCTTATGAGTAGCCCTTTCAAACGCTATTATAAAATACAAGTAATTTTTCTATCACATTTGGCGGGTTCGATTCCCGGTCGAAGTAGGCGATTTTTAAAAAATCTGTGAATGCAATTCTACTTATTATTAAAAATAAAATGATGTCTTCTTTTAGTAAAATATCCTACGTTCAATATTTAATATACTTTCCCTCCGTGTGGCATGGCCGTGGGACGCCCTGTATATCATTAACATTAGCTCCCGTGATGAAAAGTCATCTTGAGCTGTGTTTCGGCTAGTACAAGTGTTTCCTCGGGTTATTTTAATGTCATTTTGTATTGACAGTAGTTAGCCAAATGGCAAGAAAAGGAACCCTTATGGATTCGTCACGTCTGTCTGTCTGTCCATCTACATATAGACATATCACAGCGACTTTTTTCCGAAACTATAAGAACTATACTGTTGAAACTTGCTAGTAAAGTGGTATTGAGTTTTATATAGAAAAAGAAAACAAGAAATTTTATACTTAGAACTGAAACTGAGAAATTTGTTCATACGTATCAAGTCAAGTATAAGTCTTCAAAAAAGATATTGAGATTTATAATATATATTTTTTGTAAACTGAATAGTTTGTGCGAGAGACAACCCCCTCCTTATAACGACTAAAATAAAAAATGATAAAACTAAAAAAAATATATGATGTACATTACCATGCAAACTTAGAGATCTAATAAGTAGTTTTTTGTAAATACGTCATAAATCGTTAATTTTACATGCTGCTACGGAAACTTTCATGGCCGAGTCCAATTCGCACTTGACCGGTTTTATATACTCAACGTAAATAACGTAAATAAAAATATTGCTATTGTATAGCTCGAACGAATAAAAATGATTGAAAGACGAAATTTGTAGTTTCATCACATTTTTATTCTTGTATTTCTGTGTGTGATTTTTTTTTAATAAAACGTAGTGCCAATTGAATCAATAGAGCCTGCATTCTGAACACAAAAATCGTCGTTGGCGTACACTGCTCTACCTTTTATTAGAATATAAGATTAGAGGGTGATTATGTGGCGCTGTCGATGATATATCGTAACTTCCATTTCTTCAAAGCCGCAGAACAACACCCCAATCCGGTCATGAGAAAGGCAGTGGACTACACTCCCGCGCCTCCCTCGTGTCACCGATATCATAGACCTTATCACGCCCTTGTCGATCATGATAACCAATTAACGCAGGACCTTCTGTCATTGCAGGCAGCATCTGCGCTGCCGCATACCGGCGGCATCTGCGCCGCCAAACCCTCCCACGATCCTTAATTCGGCAGCCTTCAGCATCGCCAAGACTAGGTTCCCTCATGATGCTCCACGGGAAGGAGGAGGTCACCTACCGATTGACTCAGATACTCACCGGGCACGGCTGCTTCGGTGAGTATCTGTGTCGAATAGGACGGGAGGATCGACACATTGCCACCACTGTGCATCCGACCTCGATCGGCTCAGCACACGCTGCGGAGTGCCCCGCGTGGCCTCCGAGCGCCGAGTCTTGGTCGCAGAGATCGGGCGAGATCTGTCTCCGCCGGCATTGATTGCGGCAATGCTGGCGGACGAGGGAGGTTGGAGGGCTGTGGCCTCCTTCTGTGAAGCAGTGATGCTCCAGAAGGAGGCTGTCGAGCGGGGTCGAGAGATGGCCGATCCCGCTCGAAGAAGGCGGCGCCGGGCTCGGTAGCACAGCTGCGGCGCCGCCGCGGGTCGCCGGCGGGCGCGAGGGAGTCGCGACCGCTACGGCGACCCGGGATGGACCACGCCCCTTCGGTGGCCGGGGGCGTCGTCGGTGGAGGGAGGGCTCCCCTCTAGTTAGGGGAGCGGAGGCTGGGGGTTCCCGGAAGTGGCTTGATGTTCCCGGGGGCTCCTACATGCCTGAGGAAGGCCATCCCTGAGGTTTTTAGTAGGTAGGCCTCCCCCTTCTGGGGAGGAGAGCCCACATAACCGCCGGCTCGCCACAGCCGGGGTATGCAATTTACTGCATTTTCCTCAGGGAAAAAAAAAAGGGTCGAAACAAAGGGTGTCGACGCAACTGGAGCGCGCCGTCCAGTGGCTCGAACGCTCAAGATCGCCGTGTTATGGAGGGTGAGAATCTACCCGGTACGTGACGGTACCAGGTATATGTTTGGCGGAATATACGGACTACAAGCGAAAATGTTTTATATTAACTTCAAACCTGCAAATAAAATTCCGCAATCCTTTCTATATTAACCAGTGCCGGTTTTAGCACTACCAGCGCCCTGGGCGGGATAACTACGTCAGCATCTCCCCGTTAGGAGTTTGATTTTCTTACAACTTTATGGGACCATAGACTTGAGTAAACAGTTCAAATTTCAGCTTGATACCTCCAGGCACCTTTGAAATACAAAGTCTTGCTTGACATACAGATAGACATACGGATAACAAAGTGATCTTAAAATGGTTCTTTTTTTTCCTTTCGGGGTACAGAACCCTAAAAAGGCGAAGGATATAATAAAATAACCATTTAGTAAAAGAAATAACTATTTATTAATAAAAGATTAATAAAATTTTACTTTTCTTGCCTTTTTATAGGCGAAGGTCATCGAAGTCAACGTTTTCTCGTTTTTAAACAAACAAATGTTACCTGTTTATTGTTATTAGTATAATATATGTATATAAAAGTTACAATAAACTTGTACGTACTTACCTAATTCAATAATACGTCAAAAACAAATATTTGCTTTCACTATTTTTTTTTCTTGTCTTTAAACTATTTCGATAAAATTAGTATCACTACAAAGTTGGAACAAAGACTGTCAAACTTTGCATAGAAACTTAGCGAGAACCATCTGATTACTGCATTTAATTGCAAAATATTGGAATAACTCTTTCAATATACACCGATATAATGAAATGAGCTGCCAATTCCGTTTCCTCAAAAATGAAAGTGTTTCTCTATAGTCTCTTTGGCGGGCATTCCCGCATTGCAGATGAATGGTGCGAAACATTTGAGTGTTGCCACCATAATGATTTTCCCCAAAATTTTGGGAATTTACTTATGAATACTTACCGCGGCGCCCCTTTGTGGCGCCCTGGGCGATCACCCAACTGCGCCCTACCCTAACGCCGCTACAGATCTTAACTTATCTATAACAGTTATAGGCATCGTCATGGTCAACAATAATTGATAACAGCGCTGTCTACACCTTATAACGTGACTTCAATTGTGGCGCGTCCTCCACGATTATATACAAAGAAAGAAAAAGAAGCGTCCCATAATACATGACAAAGAAAGAATCCTAGAGTCTTCAAACGTTACATAGGTATTTCTTATAAATAAAACTAGAGAGTTTAATGTTTGTATACTCCAAAATTGAGTTTGTTTTACTCACTAGCTAATAACGATGTCTGATTGATAGATCTAATGCTAAACGTGTCAAAAATAAAAATGGTTTAAATACTATTTACATTTTTTAGACCTATTTGTTTCACAAAGCGTTTGTGATGCCCCTAGTGTTGCAAGCGTCCATAGGCGACGGTGACTGCTTACCATCAGGCAGGCCGTAAGCCTTTTTGCTACCGTTGTAGTATAAAAAAAAAATAAAAAAAAGTAAATAACACAATATAATGGTGAAAAATCATATCTTCATAACCAGATTCCTTTCTTAAACGACTGACTACTTACTAAGAATACTGATTGTTTAAACTAGAAGAACGACCAATTTACAACTTTGCTCAACTTTTTTCGATAGGAGCTTAGTGTTTACTATACAAACATCGAATTTTTTACACTAAATGTTACTGATTTGTTGACAAGTTAAATACTATCATAAAATGTTCACACGTGGCATAACTACATCAGACGCTGACAGAATGCATTTTTACAAGGTATTTCTTTTGACTATAATAATATGTTTGTTTTCTCGAATCATAGTTAGGCTTAGGTAAATGCAATCCACAACCTACATTTAAATACTTAAACTCAAGTTACATTTCATCGATAAAAAATAGTATTTTACAATAAAGTCACAGGTCAATATAGTTGTTTTTGTATTTTCTAGCAATAACTACTCTTCTATTCTCCTATCAACAGTTGAATTCTTTTGTGATCACTAGGTAAGTGTAATTGAATTGAAGATAGGAATACTTTGTTTTACGAAGTCGCGTAAATTCACAATTCCCTATACAAATGTATATATTGCAATTTAATTTGAGTCATTCAGAATATGAGACAAGGAATTTATATAATCAAGAAAGTCGTAGCATAAATTCTCATACAAAATCACTGACTTACAGACAGTCGATTAAAAAAAAATAACATGATACATGGCGCTGACGTTCTAAGATGAATCAACATTATGTTAATATGTCTCGAAGCAATCATTTTCATGATCGTATTATATTAAACATAAATTTTATACATAAAGCAATGTATGTATTTTAAAACCGTTGCGCAAACATGCAGAATTATTTAATAATACAATGCACATATATATACAAACTTATAAATATTGTTTTTAATCTATGAAATGTGGCTTGAATTTAAATAGAAACGTAACGCGATCTATGAACAGGCTTGGAAAACACATTAGTCTGTCACTCTGAAAATGCATTAATTAGTAAGTGATATCAAATTTAGCTCTCAACTGAAACACAAGTTGGTGTCGTAATTAACGATTATACTTAATTTAGGTATTAAGTTAAATCTCAATTAACGATGGTGGTAAGGCCCATGAACAGCTGATATACGATGTAGGTCAACTGTTCAATACACGGTCAGATGCATGCAACACAATGCAGGCAAGCTCGGCAACTCGTCAAATTGTGCCACCGATGCATCTGTTTAAATTAATACAAAACCATAAATAAAATTGAATCAATACTACCAATGTTTCATTAATCACTATCAATTCGATTTTATATTTTATCGAGGGTTGTAATATTATCATTATTTTAATTTCGTTGTTAGGATAATGATAAATATGGATATGACTTATATTACTAACGAGAGACTTCTACGTAACAATAGGCCATGTGATATGGGGCTATGTGAACTAAATCTATCTCGTGGTCCTATTAATGTATTTATAAATATGTGAAATTAATTTATGGATGTGTGATTTATTATTCTTTTGCATATTTTTTACGTTGAAATAGAAACCACCCCTTCGCATCATGTGAAAACTTACGTTTATTTATACAGAATGGCGCTGATAATTATTATTGTTGTAGATATAAAAAAATACTATTGTTCTTATAAGTTAGTAAAAGAATAACAGCAAATTATTAAAAGACTCGTTTGAGTCTTATTAAAAAATAATAAAATTAGACTAGTACGAAGATCCATAATATATATATTTTAACTACTCTGTACAAAGTACTTAAAAAGTCTACTTATCCACAATACCTTCGAATCCGGTTTCATATGATGCCTCTCTCCTCTGGTTCAACTCCCTAAGTGTAACACAAACTTCCTGCTCAAGTTATTTACCTTCCGTACTGCCTAAATATGGAATCATCTGCCCTCTGTAGGACCAACGTTACCAACTTTCTTGTTATACTACCCGATGACAATTACGTTAATGCAAAATAAACTAATCAAATTAAAAAATCAAATTGTTCAGGACACGAGGTAAACTGATAATAGTTTGACATGACAAAGACTTAGTAGTTTTAGTCATGTCAAAGTATTTTCAGGTTTTCGACTAAATTTCCATTTCTCTTTTAATGTAAATAAGTGAAATAAAACTTCAAGCAATTTAATTGCGTTTTTATCTCGTGTCAACTGTTAGTTTAGTTTATGGTAGTTAGTTTTATTGGCAAATTACATTGACAAAAATTAAGATTGAGAAAATTACGAAACTGCTGTATTAAATTTATTTCTAAATGGAATTTAGTTATGTCAATGTGTGATTTTAAATTTGGCAGATGGAATAGCTTTTAAGAATCACAAAACTATTTCTATGTTCAGATATGTACTCTTGAAGAATAAATGAACCACAATTTCTCAGACAAATCTCCGTAACTGCGTATATTGTTAGGGCGAATCAACAAATATACGTCGCATGTAATTATTTCCAATGCCAAATAAAAAAGGCTTTTTGTAAACTAAACCTTCGAAATTAAACCATAAAGATATGGGCTTAATAAGTATGCCACTGATAGTGGCAATCAACATATAAAATATAAATAATGCAAGATAACACATTTATGTCACATTTAAGAAGAATACACCAATAAAGCATTTCCTATTACAAAATAAATAACAATGTTGAACAATGTAGTTATCTAAATAAGTGTGCCCTTGTGTATTGTCGGCTAATGTTGATTTTTTATCTAAAGTACACTATACAAATAAGCCTGCACTCTGAACACAAAAATTTTGTTTAACGTTCTCGCGTTGTGTTCTTCATCCAACATAGATGCATGCATTAAAGAGAAATGAGTAGATATCGACAACATATCGTGAATTTGCACATATTAATAAAGTTGAACCTAACTTATTTTTCATTCTAACTTATGACATTTATTGATAATGGAACAAGACAATAATGTAGATAAAATAAAGTAGACAAAATACAGTCCATACAAGCTTAATATCGGATTAGCTTTGCAATACTTTATTTTTAATGGAGCTTTTTCAAAGTTTCATCGCATAAACGAATCAATGTAAGAAATTTATTTTTTAGGATAAACAACAAGTCTTCCAAGTTGCTACGACATGCCAAAGGATCGTATGCTGCACAGCCATTAGCTAACAAATAAATTATACTAAATTAAACTGCTATAAACAATGCAAAGTACAAAAGAATCAAATTTATAAAGAACTGATCGATAGACAATAATTTTTTGTCTAAATGTTTATGAACATTCATTTTGTTCGTTAGAATGTTGTTTTGACACTGGAGTCATGTTTGTGGAGCGGTGACCAAGACTACTCTTGCTACCCTTCTATATATTTACAATGGGATTTATATGGAGGTTCAAAGTCACCCAAAGGGCAACGGAGTAGGCTATTAGCAGTTTACAATATGACTGGAAGCGAAGAGTTAGTAATAGGCCTTTCACAGAGTACACCGACCTTTGTCGAAGACCACTTGAAAGCGCTGAACGTTAGTAACTCAAAACCGATCGGAATGGAGATCCATGAAGCCTATGTTCAGCAGCGGACATCTACCAGCTATAATAATGACAATAGAGTATCATAGACAGGTAGTGATGCAGCTCTCAGAGAAGGATCTCGGAGGAGAAGGAACCGCAAATATTTGGTGATATAAATAAAGTCGATTCTTCAGCAATTGAATCAAAAGCACAGAACTAAAGAAAAAGTCTCCTCATTTTTTATACAGACATAAAGATCTTCAAACTTGACAATTTTTATGACCTACCTTAGATGGTCTCTTCACTTTCTGGACAATCTGGTTAGCGCGTACAGATCTACGTCTGCCACCCTTGCCCACGACCAGTAAACTGAAATGAGGAGCACGCATGTTAATCATCAGCTTAAGTATTATTTAAGAGAGCTGACTCATTAGATACTAGCTGAGAGACAAAACAAATTTGAAAGAAAACAAACTTAACGCCCCTGACTACGTATGCGTCATATCAAAATTTTCCTAATCCTTTTCAAAAATCAAAGTTGCATATATTACTTCTTGTGACAGCTTTTTTAAATAATGTTGCTGTTTGTTTGTTTGCAATAAACCTTATGTCGTAGTGGTTGACCGTTGCCAACGCCGTGCAATGCTTGTCAATATCAACTTCCCTCATGACGAGAACAGAGAGTATCTTGACTTGGCGGTAATATGTAGCTTTTACAGATATTCTGGTTTCTAATACAAAGGCAAGATAATAACAAAAAGCGTAATTTTTATTATTATTATTATTATTATTTTATTACTAAAGTTGACAAACAAGCAGGCTGCCCACCTGATGGTAAGTGGTAACAGTCGCCTATAGTACATGTGGTTCCCAGATTCGCAGCAAATCTGCAAACCTCATAAGAACCACAGTGTACGTTGCCAACTTGTGACATAAGATTTGACGACCTCCATAGTCGAGTGGATAGTACACCGGTTTCAAGGTGTCGCCATCTTTGAGGTCCCGGGTTCGAATCCCGGTGGGGGCAGATGTTTGTGTGATGAATACGAGCATTTGTACCTTAGTCATGGTTGTTGATATATATTTCAAATACAAATTATTTATATATGTATAATATATGTATGTCTATCCGTTGCCCTAGATCCCATAGCACAAGCCTTACAGAGCTTATTTTGGGCTAGGCTAATTGGTGTAAGTGTAACAAATATTTATTTTATATTTATTTATTAAGATGTAAAGTCACAGTACCCAGTAATTTTCACTGCCTATCTTACCCTTCACGCCGGAACACAGCAAAGCGAACCCTGCTGTTTGGCGGCGGAAATAGGTAAGACGGAGGTACCCATGCAGACGACCCTGGTACAGAGTCTACCTCCTAGGGTAGGGTAAATTTATTATTTTATCATTACAAACAAACATTTCAAGTTTCATCATACATGATATGGTATTGTCCACATATATCAAATTGACCATGGATGGCGTGATGATCTAGGTTATAATACGGTTGACTGACAGAAAATGTCATTTAGCATTAAATCCACTACGTCCACACTTGCAATTGTGCAAAAATGATTTACTAAATAAATAAAGTAATTACACCCATTCAATTACCGTGATATACTGTAACAATGCGAGCTCAAACTCGATCTTAACTCATTCTCTACGTATTGGAACCCATGGTAACGGTCAGCTAACCGTGACATAATCAGAAGGCTGCCCGTGCGCCGGCATACGGGCGCACTTCGCCTTGGCACAGTTGTCACGATCTTCGCCAGAATCAATGGATAATTACCGAGGATCTTTCCAATCAGAACTAGGGCACACACAGTGAACTATGAGCTGGAATCTAGAATGTCATTGACAAATCTGAGTAGTGCTTAGCTACGAGAAACTAATTCTTCTTTTTATTCTACTTCTACGTCCTTCTAATAATATAAACGCTTTCACGTAAATATTACTTATATATTTTAATGAAACTCTACAATAATAGAGGTTATACATCAAAATAACACATAGGCTAGAATTTATAAAGATATACGCCACGCTTATATTAACTACTAGCTGTGCCAGCGACTTCGTCCGCGTGGAATAGTTATTTTGAGCATCATATTTATTTTTGCAAACAACCACCTCATGCAGCTGTTACCCGATCTTGACAACGCGACATATCCAAATTTGATCACCATAAAAACGATTCTAGTGAGTTAACATTAAAAGATAGACATATACTGTCCCGGACATTTTTTTAGATCATTTTAAGAGGAATAATTCTTTCATACATATTATTTTGGTATCTAGAACCGTTTTCCGCAGCGCACGCAACGGAAGCCCTCAAAGATGAATAATTTTCACCGTTTTTTTCCACATTTTCCATTATTTCTTGGCTCCTATTAATCGCAGCGTGATGTTATGTAGCCTAAAGCCTTCCTCGATTAATGGGCTATTCAATAAAAAAAATATTTTTCAATTCGAACCAGGAGTTCCAGAGATTAGCGCGTTCAATCAAACAAACAAACTCTTCAGCTTTATAATATTAGTATACATTATTGTGAGTCAACCATAAAAGATAGACATATGCTGTTGCGGGATGTTTTTAGACAATTTTATGTAGAATATTTCCGTCATACATGATTTTTATGTTTTTAACCATTAAAGCTACACACGCGACGGAAGCTAAAAAAAATGGAGTTTCTTCTCCCGTTTTCCCAAAATTTCCCTTTACTACTCTGCTCCTATTGATTGTAGCGTAATGCAAAGTTCTATAACCTGCCCAAGAGTATGAAGAATAATTTTACCAAAATTCGTTAAAATCCGTCTAGTAGTTTTTGTTTCTATAAGGAATATACAGACAGACAAAAATTTTTACAGATTGCATATTTGGCATCAGTATCGATCCTTAATCACCCCCTGATAGTTATTTTGAAAATATATTTCATTGTACAGAATTGACCCTCTACAGATCTATACATATAATAAGACAGTAAAAATATTTTGTCTGTACATTTAGTATTTTTGACTGAAATGGATAGAGGGGCACTTAAATAGATTATTAGAAAGCAAAAAAAAAATTTTTGGAATTTTTTGTCTGTCTGTCTGTCTGTCTGTATGTTTGTTCACGTTTATCTCCGAAAGTACTGAACCGATTTGCTTGAAACTTTCACTATTTGCTTTGTTTTAACTTAGAATAATATCTAAACTTTGTTTCATCAAAATCGGTTCATTAAAAAAAAGTTATCGTCATTTTAATGAATCTATACTAATATTATAAAGAAGTAAAGTTTGTGTGTTTGTATATTTGTAAGGGGTAATCTCGGGATCTACTGAACCGATTTTAAAAATTCTTTCACCAATAGAAAGCCACATTATTGCTGAGTGTCATCATCATCATCATCATCATCAGCGGACGGCGCGCGATGGCTTCGGTTTAATTCCGTTCGCTTTCGTGCTCGCTTCGGGGATTATTAATATTATGCCCAACGAAGTGGGCGCGGGTCAGCTAGTTTATTATAAGTATAGATTAGTCGAAATACTAATCCTGCGCAGGATTAGTATTTCGACTAAGTATTCGATAAGTTTCGGGCACCAGCTAATGTAGAATATAGTTTTTTTGAGGAAAGATTATAATGAGCTTAGGTTGAGTTATTTTTCTATCACTTTTGCCACTGATCTACCGGTACCTGGCACCTGGTACTGGTAATTTCACTGAATGTCCCTTTTAGTTTACCGAAATCACATTTTATTTCTCTAATTTTGAATGATTCAACTGATCAACAAGTAAAAAAAGGGAAATACGAGACATCCTAAAAAAGGCGAAGTCAAGATCGAGTACCAGTTACCGTAGAGCATAAAAAAAGTATTTCATAAATATTTTTTAGTTGAGGAAGCTAGGGACAAATGTTTGTAAATAAAAGAGAGAATGTGTAAGTATATAGGTACTATCAGTGACATCAGTGTATGTGTTTTCATTTCATGGACCCCCAATTTTTGTTTCGCTGGCGTAGATCCCTTGCAAATTGTCATAGACCCCTTAGGGATCGATATAGACCACTTTGAGAATCACTGATGTAGACCGTAGATGCTTGTCTAAGATCTAAAAACCAAGTACTTTCCAAGTTAATTACTTAAAAAAAAATGCAAAACTTTTGATGGCAACCCTAGTTAGCTGTTAACCCAAAAATGCCTTAATTGTACACAATGACGTTCACTAGATTACTGCGCAATATTCTTCTTACGCTAATGTAGGGTTTTCGATACCTCGGATTATTGTAAAATAATTTATTTAGTTTGTTAGGAAAAAAGGAGCTTTATTAGCGCTATTACTTTTTCTACAGAATCTTCATTTCTGATACACTGATCTGATACCAATAAATATTATTTCATATATAGTTAGTTGTTATTTTTTTAATATAATTTTTTAAAAAATATCTGCCCCGTGCGGGCAGATTGACGATGGACAAATTGAACCCACAAGCATCACTATTGTGGACAAAAACAACATTTCACCAAAACTGGAGTTTGGTAGTAATGGTTATCGACCACAGCAATATAATTAAAAAAAGATTGTGTGTCAGCTGTCGGAACAAAATGGCTTCTTACACCGTGAAAATTTTAGCGCTAACAATAAATCAGATGTATTAAACATCCTTTAGCCGTGCGAAATAAGAAAGTAGAATGGCGCCTGCTGATTATTTTGGCGGCTTCGACGGGTCAACGCTTATGATCATATGTTTGTTCCACAATATCGAACATTGCAAAACGCAAAAGCGCGGGTTTGATCCTGTTCTTGCATAAAGAGTTAAGCAATATTGGACAAATATAAACGAATATCGAAGCCGCTGCCCGGTAGCCGGTGAAATTACGACTTATGCAACAATGTAAGATGTAAGCTCCACTTTCTGCAAGGACTGCGTCGCACGCGCACATTGACTCGAGCCGCCTACTTTTAAGATATGGAAATTAAAACAATTACAAAATAGATCTCAGTATATCATATAAAGAATGCGAACGCATTCATGATGGGTCGTCAAATGGTGCTTGTTTGGTTGGATTGTACTAGAAAATTGTAAAACTAAATATTTACTAAATATTCACATCTTTTTTTCCCTCTGGTAAGGAGAAGGTTGAGAATCCTCATGGATACAACCGCAATCAAGAACCACGGTGATTATTTTGGACTCTAAACCGATCGAGACGGCTCCGCAGGGATTACCTACCGATTAAACAGAGCCTGAGCCTTGGCCATAAAGGCCTACGGCTTGGTTGGAGGGGACTTCCTGACCCTCATGATAAGGTCGGCGCTACTTTGGCTTCAAGCGCTTTGTGCCCTTTTTATTGGCTTGCGCTGCATCGCCTCCTCTCTTGAGGGGGCGGTCGCCCTCGCGATTTGCTTGTAAGATTCTTGGAACTTAGACACAAGCTGAGTTTAGTCATTAGGTTTGATTAGATAGGTTAGATTCTCAGCCTCTCTCTCCTGAGAGAAAAAAATTTGGAAGGGACAGTGAATATTAACATCGAGAGTAAAGTGGCTTACTTAACCAACTCGTCTGGCCAACTTATGGAAGGTTTACCGACGCTACGTTTCCGGCATATGCTTGCCACGCGGGAACATTTCTGCTACAACGACAGCCCTGCGAAGACAGTGCCTTGCCTACTGCCACTTAATTCTTGAAATACTTTAGGCCGTATCGATGAACTTGTTTCTTCTGTGGATTTTATCATTTCTGTTTCGAAGAGAAACAGTTATGTATATTTTAGCCCCCTTCATTGTCCTCTTGAGTGACTTTGAGTCTCAAAGACTCATTGTACGCGGCCATTATCAAGTTTTGCTCTCTGCTTTTACGCTACTCACTTGTTTTACGAAAACGATACTAATCTTCATATTACCTTGAATAGCATTTTATCTTTGACGTTCCCTTAAAACAAAATGGAAATAAATGATTACAAGTATGTAGCGATCTAGTGATGTGTGACACACTGACCTACATAAAAACAGATAGACCATGGAAAAGGTTTTTACGTTTACCTTGAGGTAAATATTTATTTTGATACCTTGTCTGAAAGACGAATACGCGTATTACACTTGTAACTGTTAAACTAAACAAGTTCCGTATTCTGTGACGTATTTATTTAAGGGGAAGCCACGCGATATATATTTCCATATAGTCCCCTATTTTATTCCTGTAAAATCACTCTATGAGTCTATCGTCTAGTTCCTATGTTATCCTTTGTTAATAAATTATTTACAAAATGAAATAGAAAGCACAAAGCCAGATTTTCAGATTGTCCAGACAACTACCAACATCTAGTGACCATTTCAGAAAAGCAATGAAAGCATGTCTTATTGAAGAAACTATTTAAATGGCTTCGGTTTTACATGGATGATAGGGGACTTTTGATCTATTCGTAGGTATGTTCATCAAATAATTGTCCATATGCTGTAATTCGAACACAGCTAGACAGTTCTAGATACAATAAATACTTATTTGTTCATTGTCGTGACCTTGATGTTTCCTGATAATGACCATCGGTGGCGTTATAATCTTGCCACTAGTTTTTTTAAAACGCGAATTTCAGGAGGCACCCATTCGATCCTGTCATGTACCAATATCATATAGGTAGTTAGGGTAGGTATGTGCCCTTCGCTGAGGATGTATGTGAGCTGTAATGATGATGAAGAATAATGGTGACTAGCACAAATTAATCAGAACTATCATCATCCTGAATAGGCTATTTGACAATGCGAAAAATAAAGTGTCAATTACTGTTAACAGTATAAGTAAGAGTTAAAAAATGATTATTTATTAACGTAAGTTGAAATAATGATTAATTTATTTTAAAATCCGTAAATAAAAATTGCATTTTTTAAACGTTTGCCACGTGACACAAAACGCTCCTGATTGGTCGAATTTATCATGACGTCACTTGCTTGTAAACTTCGTTTGCCTACTTGTGTGCGCCTAGTTGTGGTAGATTTATCTCCGTTATATTAAGATTTCTTTATTATGCATTGTTTTTTTTTTGTTTATTTGCACTATTTTACCAAGTACTTTCAACCATGGAACGACGCAATCATGGTCGGATTATTTTTCAAAAATAATTCTGACTTTTATGCTTCGGAGCTAAAAAATGTAAAAACAGCAAAGATCGGGAAGTACCAGCATCACACATTCTTTTAATGCGATCTGGCTGGCAATGAAATTTAAAAGAACTTTATCTTTTAAAATTTATTTTCTGACTGAAACCCATTTTTACTGATAGTATTTTGCCGTGTCATTTTCCATCTGTAACGAACAAACAAGTTTTAGTCGGGATCTTTTATGTTAGTGTATATCTGAATTATGAAATAGGACTCTGTAGCTACAAATTTTAACAAATATTATGGTAAACAGCGGAAATATTCGAAGTGAGTTGCAAAAGACATTCTGTTAAAAACATTAAGAGGTATTATAACCTCAAATCAATAACGAAAATATTAACATCTGAATGTAATTAATTATTACAAAATAAAAATATTATGTTTACTTACATCGAAATGGTCTTCACAAAAGAAAATATTTGTACTATTCGCTATGTCATTATGATCCCTCCGAGAAAGTAGCAACCACTTTCGGCGCACTTCGATATTCTTTAAAACACTGACAAATAGTTTTTCCGGAGTTTTAACGACGTATTTGTACTTTTGGAACTGCACATTTTGTTACATAAATCACTGATAAAAAGTAAATCCAATCGCACTTTCGTTTTTTGCTTACAACAAACAAATATATATGCCAGTTGTCACAGATCAGAATACAGGCAAGTGACGTCACCGACCTCATTGCAGCGCCATATTGTCAAAGTAGCGTTTTGGCACACTATTTAAATATTGAATTTTTAATTCGATGTTTTTCAGCTAATATATACCAGAATTAAAAATAACATCTTTTTTACTGGGTTCCTTAGACTCTACTGCATAATATAAAATGGATTTTAAAACCTGTCAAATAGCCTATTCACCCAATTCTGGTTGTGGGCTTAATAAATGTAATACTGGAGCTGATGACAAATTTAAGGCACTTTATTATATATAAATTAAGAGTCAAAAAATAAGTTTCAATAAGTTACTATTGTAGTAGTCTTTGAAAGATAGAAACTTGAATCTTTAACCTTTTGGATCCCTGTCAACACTTTGTACATTTTAATTTTGACGTGAAACGTCTTTAACATCGCGCCGAAACATACGGGTACCAGGTTTAAAAAGTGGACCGTAACGAAAAGGTCTATATCATCGTACCTTAATAATTAAAAAACTATTAGTCTTAGAACAAAAATGTGGTGTGAATATTTCACTTTATAGTCAGCTCGCTGTTGTGACATTTAGTTTTTATTAAAATATTTAAAACACCGTCAATATTGTTTTTTTTTTATTTCAATCTTTTACTTTAAAAGCGATTCCCTAACATAGACGTTTCACGTTAAAACCAGCGACCGTGTGCCCCGGCACAGTCCCACCGATTTTTTTTGTTTGAAAAGTAGCCCATAGTTATGTTTTATTATATAAGGAATATCATACATTCCTAACCCAGTATTTTTTTATTCCAGTATTTGGGAATAGGACACTATTCATAGAGCCATGTTTGGTAACAATTATTTATAATATTGTATTATTTTATATGTGTATGTAAACATACATACGACTGTAATCGTATTAGGTATGATTGTATCTTTATACAATTGTATTTTTATATTATATTATTATAATTATTAACATTGAAAAGAGGAGATAAAAAATAGACCTTCAGAGTTTCTTGCTGTTCTTCTCGAGAAGGCTCTCCCAATTTCCGAACAGGTGTCGAGTCAATATATTTTTCTTTTTTTTTCTTATTCGTACGTACGGACAAGGTTTTTGTTTTTTTTTATTATTTAAGCTTTTTTTTGTTTTGTTTGTTGACGTCAATAAGTGCCTGTAAAGGTCTATGTTGAATAAATATTATTTTGATTTTGATTTTTTGATAACAAAGTGATCCAAATGAGTTTCCATCGTTCTTTTACTATTTGAGTGTGCGACGCTTTAAAAAAAAATGACAAGAAATTACCGTCAAATACGATTTGCTTTATAATACTTAGGTTTCCTTGTAGGTATATACTTTATCAAAAAAATTAAGTTTCTTCTGCAGTATCTTTTTTGCATTTTCATAATAGGGTAACGACTACAACTGATTATGACCGTTTTTATACTATAATATCTGATTTGAGCAATTTATATCTAATGAAAGTATGTCAATATAGAAACTTCAGTTTAATTGTTAATTTATATTGTTTTTATTAATTAATGAAACGAACACATTTCTAGCATTCTCACATTAAATGTAACATTTTTTTTATATAGAAAGTATACCTATAAGGTACAAATAACAAAGTTATTTAAAATTTGTTTAACGCTTATACAAATTTGACGAGTTTACTGAGTTTGACGTCACGATGCAGTGTTTTAGTATGGAGCGTTTTTGAGCAAGCCGCGACAGCGCCGCAAACATGTCGATGTATCTTCAAAAGTACTTAGGTGCAGGTGTACTGTTGGTTCTACAATATTTCTCACTTAAAAGAGTACTCTTATTATATATACAATTTAAAAAATTGTCGTCTACCCAATTATGCGGAATAATAAGAAACCAATTTGGGCCACTTCTTTGCCCTTTTAGATACATGATATTATAGAATATGGATTTCAAGTATGATCTATCTCTACATAAAGCAATATGTGTGCAAATTAGCAGATCAATATAAAGTAACTATTTATTATTCAAATCTGTGTTATCAAGCAACAATCACTTTTTACTTATTACTTGAAAAATAAGTAAAAATAATTACACCTTAGTTGTTTTGCAAATTGACCTCATTATTATGAGCGAATATTATCCACGGTGCATTTCGAATGTCATCGTTAATTAGGATGTCACTAACGGGATCTCAATGTCATGGAATCCACTAAACACGTCTTTAATTGAAAGGACCACCGGCAATTGCTCCCGTTCTTGAAGACAGGCTTCCTTGAATCCATCGTAAATGGACAATATAAATTAATTATGTCAAAAGCCTCCTTCAATAAGGAAGCGAATCGAGTCGACTTCACAATACATGTTCTTGATTGATTTAATTCATGCTAGCTGGTGCCGCAAGATACAATTCACACAATATCTATATAAATTGTACCCTATATGTTATTCTGATGAATAAACTATATTATTGTAGTTTCATTAGTGGTTTTTACGTGAAACAGTAACAAACATCCATACAAACTTTCGCGTTATTAATATTAGTAGGGATACCGGGGGTTACAAACGTGTGAATTAGGGTTCCCAACCATCCCGGATTGCCCGGGAGAGTCCGGTAATAATAATTAACCTCCCGACCTCCTGGAGAAATCATTGTTCTCCGGTTTTTCTAAAAATTTTATGCATCAAAACAGCAACATCGCCCACCGCTTCGCTGCCGGCCTAAACCTGCTCGTCTTAAATATTAACTTAAATTGTCACAATTTGTACGACGAGGTTGGAGTTTGCGTGAGATGCATAAACATTTACGATTTTGTGGTGAATAACTGTCAAATTCTAGATGCAGCTCGAAAACAAAATTATTATAAATATAATAATTCTACTAGACTTGGCTTCAATCCAGAAAATAAATATCTCAAGCATACAATTCTCCCGGCTTGGTCTTTTCGAGAGTTGGCAACCCTAGTGTGAATCCATCAGAAGTGAAAATTGATGTTTTATCCTAAGTGCCGAAAGTGTCATTGCATCTACAGCTAATTAACAAATCTTTTGCTTTAACAACTAACTGATAGTGTTATTTGCAAGTTGTTTTGATTTTTTTGAAAGTCAATTGAATAGGAAAATTGAATTTTCCTATTCAATTGACTTGCAAAATTAAAACTAGATTTTCTAGATTTTCCGGACTTTGACAAGCACATAAGTCATATCCTAATCATATACCTAAGCGCCAAAAAATTATAGTTTAAATAATATAACACGTAATTTTAATATATTTAATGCATGGAACTGACCAAACACAAAAATCAGACGTAGTACAATAGCGTAAATAAACATTCAATATTTACTATAATTTATTCAAACATCTATTCTAATTATGCAGATGACCAATTGACCATATTTTTATGTCACGATAAATTAACATTTTATTATTCATCGCATTATTATCTTCCACTCTGATATATATGAAAATACAGTTTTACATTTTAAAACTCAGGTTTGATGTGCCTACCATACCCTCAAGTTCACAAGACCTATTAATTAAAACAATATACCTAGGATAAAAGCTTTCGTATGGCGTAGACTTCTGATTTCAATGTTTGCTTACCATCACAAACGAGTCTGTGCCGCACTTCACTTAAATCCATTCAAGGCCTAGCTTTCGCATTTACGATATCAATGAACAATGTTGACAGTAGATGACAGTGTTGGGATTTCCGCCGAAACCCTTCCGTAACTACAGACGAAACAAAAGCTCGCTATCAGAGGTTATGTAAACAAAACACGCCTATGAGCGTCGTCGCCGGCAAGGTCGCTGCTAATCCCTTCGGCGCGGGCGCAGCAGTCGCGCTCGGCGCGCGGCCGCGGCTGCCGTGAACTTGGCCCGTCACCCTGGCCCCTTATCGCGCCGCGCCGGCCTATAAGCGGGCTGGCGACACTCCCGCCTCCAGACTGGTCCGTAGCTTCGTCAGACATGCTTCGCGCTCTGTGCATCTTCGCCGCCGCCGCAGCAGCCAGCGCCTGCAAACCCTGCAGTGAGTTCTGCTAAGTGTTCAGTGTTTGTCCTGTGTTCTTTTGTGGCAACTATCAAATACTAAAAATTAACATACATAAGTGGTGGTAATTAGAAATGTTAATTTTTTTCTCTATCGCGTCGATGTTACTCGTACAACACTTGTTATGTTGAAGTGCTTTTTTTTTAATTCTCAAATCTGTACAGTTTGCTCCCAAAGTATGTTCAAGTTAATACAACTGAACAAGTGTGTTAAGTGCCCATGTTATTTGAGAAGCCTCTTCGAAATGTCTATAACTTCGGAGATTATTTAACAACTTCCACAGGCTTCTTTTCTTCGATTCAACCTGGTTATGATCTGTATGTATAGAATTTACACAAAAACGTATAATAAGTTTTCAAAATACTTAGCCCACTTAGTTATCGACTGGTTGCAAACGTAACCCCATTTCGTACGATAAACATTCGTATTAAATGTACTTATGTCCAATTTTATAGCGTCGAAAATATCCGCAATGTCTTCTTTCACGCAAATATATGAATAATGTCAAAATACCTGTTCTAAAGAGAAACTGTATGAAGATGGCCTACAAAATAAACACATGAAACTTAAGAAGCAACTAACAAAAATATTCACTCTAATCTTTTAACGCGTAAAAAAAAATCCACGCGTAGCAAGTAATATCTTTACAAGAGCATTACTCTTGTTAAATATTGACAATACAAACAAACATCTTTTTGAACCATTTTTCGGTATAGTTCTCTGCTATTCAACAAGGAAAATTCAATTAAAAACCATGACTTTATATACGTAAATAAGTAACGCAAGCAGAATTACTGTATATTACGATTTGGATACTACATACGGATGCTATAATTCTAGATAGTTGCTAATTACATTCTTTTTAAAAGAAAGTTCTTATATTACGAAACAGTTTTCCGCCCGCATTATATCAGATTTCCAATAGGAAATATATTTTCCCGTGATAAAATGTTATATCTCATTCTATCCTATGTTTCTCCCCGGGACTAACGGCAACGTTTATTGATATTACTGAACTCTAAAATATCAATTTATTATTAAAAGCAATTGCACGATATTATGAGTAAAAATGAAACGGTAATAATAAAATCAATTAATTAAACTAGTAATGACTTTTGACATTTTAGGTAAAGGAACGTTTTTTAAATCAAAATGAAAGATGATTTTATATATAAATATACTAATAGATAAAGGATAGTGTATTATTTCTTTTTTATTTTATTTAAAAGTATTGAACTCTCAATAATTATTTTATACAATTTTAGATTATTTTAACTATTAGTTCGTCAGTCCAGTATCGTCGTGAAACGGAACGCATAATCATTTTTGACAGCAACAGAATGGTATTGTACCTACACTGACATCCAATTGACGTCGTTTGTTTTCAACCGAATTCTGTTTTACGTTTCCAATGGTTTGATTTCGTTTTCTTTCCCGTATCCAGTATTTAAAATGCAAAAAATAATACGATTTCGGGCGTTTGGTAGTGGCCAAAGAAGATTGTATTTTTCAAGAATAAAAAAGTGTTAAATAGCATTTACGTAAAAACAATTTGAATACAAATCAAAATAAAGCTACTAACTACTAAGAATTTTAGGTTATTTAATCTTCATTGTTAATCGATTTCTCAATATTCCCGTTAGATAAAAACAAGCTAATGTTCCTTATAATATCTAGGGTTAATAAGAAATTATTTAACGTATAGTCTCATTATAAACGTTACATTTTGTAGTGGGCCTATTCTCCATACAAGAAAAATTATCTCCTTTCTTTAAATTCAGTAGTGTTTGCGTGGAAGAATAACACACATCCACCCTTACATACTTTGGCGTTTATAGTAGGTATCCCAAGGTAGGCAAGTGGAAAGACGTAATCTCTGCCTACCCCCATGGGAAAAGGGCGTGAGTGTATGTATGTATGTATGTATGTATGTATGTATCCCTACTGATATTATAAACACGTAAATAAATTATAAAAAACGTTAGCATTAAAAAAATATTATTAAAAAGCGCGCTATAGAGTTTAGAGAAAAAATCAAAAATTACCTCGGAAAAATAACGAGAATTTGTCGTGCTCAAAACAATGTCTTTGATATACCCAAATTATTGTGTATTAAAAAAAGGCACTATATATATACTTTTTTTTTTAAATATGCATATAGTATTATATCTAGAGATCGGATAATCGGATGCATATTTACCTAAAGTTAGTTTAAGACAAAGTATGGAAACGGCTTTTTATTGTTTTGTTAAATAAAATTTTTCACCATTTCTGTTTTTTATTCAATTATTTAATTGATTATTGTTTAAGTCAAACTAGGCTCACTACTTTCGTATAACACTCTTCATGTATATAAATCGTACATTCATAAATCGCACGGGAACTGAAACTAAACTTCATGTAAATACGTATGCATAGTTGTATAAATGAACCCGGAGTCTCGGTCAAACAGTAATTTTCAAACAATATCACTACGTTAAATTTGCAGTCCCGTATTTTCCCGGAGATTTTTATTTAACAAAATGTATTTTAAAAAGCCGCTTCCCATAATTTGTGAGCCAAAAATTATCCGATCTCTAATTATATCCATATTTAAAAAAAATGAAATTATTGTTAATAAAAACCGGTTTGCCAATATTAATTTAATTTTGGACTAAGTGACGCATTACGTAAACCATCTGTAAACTTACGTTTAAATTTTTAACTCGTATGGTTTTATTATCAAAAAATCAGATTCAATTCACGAAGTTAATGTAACATTTTATCAGTAGAGGACATAATATATTATAAATAATACGACACTAATAAAAATATCCTAAATCAATGATAGGTCCCATTCTAATATGACGTTAACGACGAATATAGGATTAAGACACGTCGCCGACGCCACTCATATCCAGACGTTTTCACCTAGCCGAATTTTTTCGCCATTAAATACTTTGGTTTTAGAATGACTCGAAATTTTCTGAAAAAACCTTCCTCACTCGTAATCCCGTGTCTCATGTATAATGCAGACATTGCTAAATGTATATATGATGCAATTGATCCTCGACTTCTTTTCTTCATGTGCTTTACGGCAGTTTTTAAGAAGCACTCTCATCTTGTGTCTTAGAAAGAAATATATATTTTTACCACTATAGGCGATTTTAGATTCGAAGTCTTAACTAGCCCTCAATAAAAAACTATGGTGACAAGTGTCTCAGCTAACTATTTATTCTCTTGGAAAGTCCGACGATAAGATTAACTTGCACGAGAACAAAACGAAACGCAGTACTACTGAAGAACTATCTATCGTAGCAAGGCAGACCTCAAAATGTTCCAAATGTTTCATCCATCACAGGCATGAATAATCCAACTTAAACAATCATTTTCACACTCACATACTCATTCACATTTTAATACCTTAATAATTCAAGTGGTATTCTGTTCGAAAGCTTGCGGGGCCGCACGCGGGGCACGCGTCGTGGGCGGCGATGCACTGTCCCCAGGCGAGTTCCCCTGGCTCGCTGCGCTACTGCGGGACGATAAAGTGATCTGCGGAGCTACGGTCGTGGCAAAGGACCATCTACTCACCGCAACACATTGCGTACATGAGTAAGTTAGCAATGTTCATTTAACTACTTCCTTGCCGGCAACGCCGTAATGAGTAACACGAAACTGTTTTATGTTAGACCACCAACCACCACCAAGTCGTTAACTAAGCGACAAAGTATATCATAACTTACAGGCTATCGTATTTTGTTTTATCGTATTAATGAAGTTATGCGTGACTCAGTTAATCCATGTTTTTTTTCCACTTAACATAACGAAACACAACAAAGAAACGTAGATTAGCAAAACTAAAATTAAAAATGTGTTTATTAATATGGTCCTATATATAGATAAATCTTTACAGAATGTTTAAGCATTACGCTCAGCCATTGGCTAAGTAGAAACTATAAGAGATAGAAATCGTCCAATGTCGAAAGTAGGTACTTGCACGGCGCATATAAGAGTACCTATACTTATTTTTAAAATATATATTACAAAAATTTTAACTCGACTCGACGTTGAATTTACTATCGATCGATTGTCAAAAGTCCCTCGGGCTGCAATTACATGTATACAACAGATACTTTAATTGCTTCATACAAAAAATGTGAAATTCCAAATTTTTCGTCAATCAAGATCGAAAACTGTTGAGTTTACAGTAATTGTGCGTTCAAGTGGACAGATACGCATCGGTATGGAGCAAAATGTCCGCAAAGTTTTTATCGAACCACAAAAATTTATGGTCCTGCCTGCTTGCTGACTATCAAGCTGTCCTTATTACAAAATTTTACACAAATAATTCAATTATTGATAAGATGCAATCGATTCAATCATGACATTCATTTTTTCGATGCTTAGAGATCTTGGGTCATGCAGGGTCTTGAAAGCATATTGAAATTTTTGTTGCATACCTGATGTTAGCCAGCAGCTCTAATATATCACAGAAGAATTTAAGCTGAAACGTTGCGTTTGACCAATGAGAGTGGCTATTTGTAACACATCAAATCAATAAAATCCTAAAAGTTTGATTGCGTGGTTATAAACTGAGGAATGTATTTATTCTATTCAATTAACGAATTCATTTATATATCATGAATAAAAAAAACTCTTAATCAATTCATTTAATAACTGTGCTAAAATCGTTCGGACGTAGACAATAATGAAATAGTACCTATATGTATTAAACTTATGATTTCAAAAGAAAGAAGAGCAAATAGCCCCTAAAAGCCTCACATTATCACGTCATTATCAAATTTTTAATATCTTTATGTAAAATTTAGAAAATTTTATTGAAAAATCAATACAATAAAGGGTTATGTTATGTCATAAAAACAAACAATAATTACACAATCAAAATAAATAAACAAACATTCAGATACAGATCGTAGAAATGTTGAAATTATATAAAAATACGATAGTCTGTGTTAAGGTCTACTTAATTTGAAAGTCTTCACAATTCTAGAATATTTTTTGAAAATATAATTTTAACAGATAAAATATAACTGTCCTATATCTAATATCTAACTTTTCCCGCAAAAAGGCGTCATTACTTAGCCTAGAAAATGGCATTATTTTGCGTTGTGTTGTCAAATAGATTAATTTAGTCCAGTGATAGTTATCAGTTGTTTTGATTATTAGATTTAATATTTTTTTCACTTCAGTAGCTCAAACATGAAGGTTTTGCTGCTTAAAATCAGTGAGTAAAATCGATTTTTACTCACTAGTGAGACAAAGCTAACCACAGATTATAGTAACCTATGTATAGTAACTATACAGACTATGTTGTTTCGCCCTAAGATAATATGCCCATGGACATTGGATCTGCCTGACACTTCTCGTTGTTCCGTGTCACGCATAGGTACCACTTTAAACTAATGTAAAATAAATTGGCAAGAAATCAGAAAAATAATTGTTAAAAAAATGTCTCTTCGGAACGGAACATAATAAGTACTTATTAAAATCTCAAGAATGATGCGCGGAACGGAACTATTGACAGAAGTTCCTTTCCACGCATCATACATTCTTGAGATTTTAATATTTTTTTTATTTAATTCGCTTAATTTACTAACAGGGAATAATAATAACAATAATTTACTTACTTATTATTTTTGAAGACATATTTTAACAATTATTTTTCTGTTCTTTTGACAATTTATTTTACATTTGTTTAAAGTGGTATGCGTAACACGGAAAAACGAGAAGTGTCAGGCATAATTGACGTGATATTTCCAAAGTAGGTATGATATTTGTTCTCGCTGCTGAAGTGAAAAGTTATGTGTGTCACACGAGAGTAAAGTTGTTTGCATCTCGTGCCTTTGAATCCCTCGACACGCTCAGGATTCTACTCTAGAATCACTCGCTTCGCTCGTGATTCAAACAGAATCCTTCGCTTGCTCGGGACTCAAATCAGCACGCGCAGCAAACATCAACTTTGCTCACTTGTTGCACAAATAACTATTCTCTCACTCGATGCGAATGCTGCAGTTGTGACCTCGAAATTAAAAGCCAAATGTTATAGTAATTAACTTTGAAACTAGAAATCAATTGAGAGACTATTTTCAAACCACCGGGAAAAGAAAATAAAATATCCTATCTTTTTTTATTGTTTCTCCTTTCAACTAACAACTAAATCAAATATTATTTTTTGCGTAAAAGTTCGATCACCTAAGCTAAGCCTGCAAACTTACGATGCACCAAACACTCTTTCCCTTGGCTCCATAACAAAATGCTTCACGACTTTCCGTGTCCAAACAAATATTTGTTTGCCTACGTCTCAAACTTGTCAGTGAAAGTGCATTTCTACTAAGTTTAATGTCAATATTTGGACATCGGCTCAAACCTCACGTGGCTGTGAGAAAATTTCATCAACAACACTTAATCTGATCAGTTCATCTGTTCTATTCCTATTAATAATCACGTTACCGGTTCAAACAATTATGATATAGCCCAAATGATTTGTTAACATAACATCAATACATTATATGTCTATATGAAATTTATGAAAGTCCGCAGTAGTTAGTTCAATAATAATGGGAAAGCAAATGACATTTTATAGAAAGCTTGATGCATTAGCGTCTGTACCTTCATTTTAAAAAGTACTTGCACAGTACTAACGATAATAATTCTAAACTATAACTGGACGTTAACTTGTCAATATGCCAGTTAACTAACTTAACATCGTTATCAACAAATACGAATTAACTTCCGTTCTCTTTCTCATAAACTTCCTACTGTTCACCAAAAAGAAACGTCACGCGACGAGTCGCTCCGTGAATAACACGTTCTGACAAGTGCGTTCCGTCCGGTCTATCAATACTATACGATTTTCCGAGACAGTTTATCGATCGGTTTTAGAATCCACAATACACACACAGTGTGTCCCTGGATAAAGTGCAATCCCGAAAGGGGATGAAACTAGACCATGAATCATTGACTAGAAAAATATAAAAAAAAAATATTGTAGGATTTATTCGGTATTTTAAGATTTTAATGTTTCATTAAGGCCTCTATGTATAAAGTATTGATTTCTTCCAAAATAATGGGTCTATTTCTTTGAAATAAAAAAAAAACAGTAATGCCTAATACCTGGCGATGACCATGAAATAATAAATAGTCCGCAAAAAAAACTATCTTGGGTAAAAAAAATGTATTTTTATGAAAAAAAAATATTTTTTTAGAAGTTTATTTTAAAAACTTCAAATTACTAAAAAATGTGCCCTATAACTATGTAATTTAATAGCTTACTTTTATTCTTTACCATTTTAGCTTCCAAATAAAAAAAACAACAATGTTCTAACTAAAAAAACACGCTATCTACGAACTTTTAAAGTGGAGCCTAATCGTGTTACCGTGCAGGTAGAGACCGTTTTTTCCATTGTTTCCGTTCCTATCGGTGCCCACTCCACTGCCAAATGATGCTACTTGACCGACTCTACCTTCATGCTTTAAAGATACCCTTCCAGAACTAGCCCCTGCAGCCACAATTCCATTTGAATCAACACAAATAGCTCCTATCCTACTGTGTCTAATGGACTAAATTTGATATTATCGTCATCGCCAGGTATTAGGCATACTGTTTTTTTTTTTATTTCAAAGAAATAGACCCATTATTTTGGAAAAAAATCAATACTTTTGTACATAGAGTCCTTAATGAAACATAAAAATCTTAAAATACCAATAACTCCTACAATAATTTTTTTTTATATTTTTCTAGTCAATGATTCATGGTCTACTTTCATCCCCTTTCGGGATTGCACTTTATCCAAGGACACACTGTATATTCCTATCATAAAAAGCACTCGTTTACGCTACGGATAAAGACATCGCTTTACGAATAACGCTTTACAAAATATAATTACATTTAGGTTAACTTAACTCTAGTAGTTACCTAAGAAATTTATTTTGGATTCATAAACAGAGGTTAATAATATTAATCTAGATAAATCGTTTATACAATTCTATACAATATACTCAATTATTTTTTTTATTAGTAATCAATTTTTAATTTAATATCAACGTAATAATGCCTAATCAAATATTTCGTATGCTTACTAAATTAATATTTCGGTGTCTTCGCTATCTTCTAGGTAGTTTCGGTTTCGCCAATAGCCATATACATCCATTTTAATTATTAATATATATTTACGTGCACGCTCATCAATTTTTGACGTGAACACGTCTTTAAAATTGCTTCCGTAGGGACGCAAATCAAAAAATCGAATGATAACAAAATCGGGGGATACAGTTTAGTGTCGTAGCTACATATATATTATCCCCATCCAAATTCCAATTACACCACTGGATAGCTAAAGGATCAAAGAATTTATTACGCCCAGTAAAGACTGTAACACATCGCGCGCGGTGGAGGGGGAGCCCCGCCAGTTTGAAGGCCATTTTGCTGCGTACTATTACCCGTTACGAGACGTATTCACGTACAACAAACGGCCGTGTCCATAACACAGCCACACCCCCTTTTTTATATATAAATATTTTTCTTTTCCTTACCCACATCCGTGTGCTATGTCACTATGGTTACCTGTTGAAAACCAGTGGTGGGTGTCTGACTTCCTGCACATGCTGAGATGGCTACCCTTTCGGCTCGGGCACGCTTAACGCAATTATGTCATACTGAATAAAAAACTTTATTATTATTATAATAAAATGAATTCATAATTTTATTTGACACTTCAAATAGATTTATGTATTATATGAAAAGGTCGTTTCGTAACAAATCAACATAATTTTGATTCATCTTAGGATAAAAGTGCCGTCGTATTCTATTATGACAATTTTTTTTTTGTTGGCTTTCAAAAATCTATTTTCTTAGCAGACAATAAAAATTATAAGATACTTATGATTTTCTCTGGTCACTGGAAACGCAAGCTTAACTTTCCAAAGTGACATTCTCTTTAATGCTTGATAATAAAACTTTTAAGAGTAACAGATTGCAAATAGAAAAAATTACTATAAATATTTCATAAAAAGAACCATGATATTACAACTTTTAAAGTAATCTTAATCAATTACCCCATATTCTGGCTGTAATTGTGTTGTTATTGTTGTTTAGAACCTTGCCTTTATTAATTTCTCTTTCTTTAACTAGTCTTTTACAGGACACCCAAATAAAGTTTACAAAGCGTAGCAAAGCAACCCACAGGATTAAAAACACTGGTAAAAATTAAGGAATTTCTTCACCAAAACTTCTATTTAAAGATAGTTAGAAGATAGTGCCGAAACCTAGCGCATCACAACTTCCTTTTTCAAATGCCACTGTGGTAGATGATATACATAATAATATACCTTTAGATCGCGAACCACATTCGACCTCATTGCTTCAAGGCATAATACATATTGCGCAAACGACCTCACGCCGCGCCGTACAGCTGACAGCAAGATGCTGTAATGCTAAAGAACTTAGTATTCTTTTGTATATCCATAATGAGCTATGTACGACAACTCAGATATCAGTGTATATTTAAAGCCGTCCTTATGTGTCTAGAAATATAGGTTAGTGATTTTTCACTGTAAACTACGTACATTCAATAGTATTTTTTTATAATATCATTCTTATCAGCATATTATGTTGGAGGTTTAAAATTTTGTCGATGGTTTTGCTGTCAAATCAAATTTAAAATCGGAATGTGATAGAGAATTTTATATATATACTCTTTATTGAACACAAACATTATAAAAAAATATTAGGCGGTACAAACTTATTTGGTCCAAAGGCGGACTTATCTCTCAAGAGAGATTTCTTCCAGCCAACCCTAGATGGTTATGTGAAATTTTTTAAAGAACAATTTGCGGGGACATTATTTATATATAATTGTTTTTAAAATATGAATAATAGAAAAGTCATATTTATACTACATACAAAACATACATTATTAAAATAGATATGATTAATTAATTTGAAACATCACACATAATCATAAATATATAAAATACTTACCCATAATACATACATATACAGATATATACATACATACACATACACACACACACACACACATATATATATATATACAATATGATCAAGTGCAGAAAGTAGTCTAAGACAAACTACATATTAGAAAGTGATCCTTTAGATTGCGCTTAAAAGAAGCAATGGATTGACAATTTTGAACACTGGCTGACAGCTCATTCCACAATCTAGCACCACGAACAGTAAAGGAGCGGGAGTAGAATTTGGAATTCGAAAAAGGAATATTTAAAATAGGGTATGACACACAAGCACGCTGAGGCCGGGTAGAAGGTGGCAGTAAGTCAAATATACATCGTAAGTATTGAGGAAATGTAGGGGTACTAAGAATCTTATAAACAAGACATAGGATATGCATATCTCGTCGATATCTGATGGGTAGCCACTTCAAACGAGAGCGATATTCAGAGATTTTGTCGAATTTCCGTAAACAATAAATGAATCTGATTGCCAAGTTCTGAAGTCGCTCTAACTTATTTAAGAGGTCTTCGGTTGCATCCAGATAACAAGCGTCAGCGAATTTTGTAGTGTCTATATAAATAAAAAAAATATTGCATGAGAAGTTTTGAACGGTATATAATAATAATGAACGGTATATAATATACTTCATATTTAGATTTTATTTGGAACCTTAAAATGAAATTTTAAATTAGATTTAATTGTAAGATTTGTGTAGAATATATATGAAGTGTTTTTGATATGTGTGTTTAGAAATAAACGAAACGATTTAGATGAATTGAATATTTTCAAATTTCTCTTACTAAATATTAAACAAAAATAGAACCATAATTACTTTTTGCATTAAAAATGTATCCGGTGATATAACCAACTATAAATGATATCTGTCTACGTTAATAAAAACAAATATAACTATTTATCAGTGTTCATTAAATAATTCTTTATTTTTTCATAAATATTACTTATTGAAATATTCTGAACACTTCAGGGCCAAGAAAACTTAAGGAGCTATTCAAGTCTGTAATGTCAATAAGATTCACTCACACTACCATGAATACGTGCTTCGAATACCTAACATATTTATGTTAAGATGTAATCATAACTCATGGATGAATATTCATAAACACTTATACAATATGATTCTGCTGTTGCAGCATAACCAGATCCTGAAATTAATCCATTTACTAATCACATATTGACCGTTAGTAATGATAAATCTCTTTATACACAGATTACGTATTAGTCTATGGATTTTAATACACACGATTTGTAATACGTGAAATATGATCTGCAAACGCAACGCCAGCTGTGAACTGGCTTTGAAAACTCATTCATCTATCTCTTTTATTACTCAGAAACTTCCCTTGAATGTCTGTCCCTTGTATGTATTCTTAATCTGTCATCACACAGAAAATACTCTATAGAAATTTGTAAATACTATTTATAATCTATGTAACGTGGTTTAATAAAGCAAACGCATGACTTAAAGGTCTATGTTACCAGGTCATAAAATTAAAATAAAAATAATAATAAAGCAAACGCCACCTATAAACATACTTTGAATAATAGTTTGTTGACCCATCCAAACTGAAGGGTCCTTATAACCAAGACTCAGGTTCAGTTTAGTCATTCTGATCGAGTCGCCTCGATCCACCTGAAGTCCGGCATAATCACTGTGGCACCGTGACACACGGTGGCATAGGTACCTACATAAAGATTATCAGCCTCTCCTCTCCAGAGGGAAAAAATCATTAGTTGCTTGAACAATCCCTCATTCCGTTGCTCCATTATATGTTCTGACTTATATTATACTAGCGACCCGCCCCGGCTTCGCACGGGTGCAGTGAAAAAATGGTTATGGTGGGTTATCCCTAAGAGATAGACATATACCATCGCGGACTTTTTTGGGGATTTGTAAGTTATACAATACTGTAGTACATTATTTTGGTCTATCTCGTAGGGTTCAGCCAGCGTTTGCAATATAAGCGCAAAAAAACGTGCTTATTTACGACATCACATTAGAAACCTTTAAATTTATCAGTGTTTCACTACTATATTATGCATTTATTATA
The DNA here is from genome assembly GCA_036419045.1 of Scirpophaga incertulas. Classification (NCBI taxonomy): domain Eukaryota; kingdom Metazoa; phylum Arthropoda; class Insecta; order Lepidoptera; family Crambidae; genus Scirpophaga; species Scirpophaga incertulas. The sequence goes on from CM071630.1 coordinate 34,578,338, forward strand.
CATACAAACCTTCCTTAAGAATCACTCTATCTATTAAAAAAAACCGCGTCAAAATCCGTTGCGTAGTTTTAAAGATCTAAGCATACATACGGACATACAGCGAAAGCGACTTTGTTTATACTATGTATTGATATGTAGCGATCTCGCTACTTATGTGTTATACATTTTTATTGTCATTCTATAAAATGCTATAGCATCTCCATAAATTTATTCTTTCATCACACATTCCATATCATTTAAGTTATTAATTTGTCTTTTATTCGTTTGTATTTATTTTACCTTGTAAATATCCGCTTTGTATTTTATATTTTAATTTTATTAGAATTTCTACTGTAAATATATATGTTATTAAACTTGAACATAAAAGAAAGTGTATTTGACCTTCCTTATCAAACCTATATATTATATGTTTAAACAATGAAGAGTATTAACAATCTATATATCTATACATATAATAAAACAGTAGGACCCGGTGTGTCTGTACATTGAAGATAATTGACAAAAATGGAGTCAGGGCGATAAAAGAAAACCAATGAAACACAAAAAAATTTTTTTTGAATTTTTTGTCTGTCTGTCTGTCTGTCTGTCTGTCTGTCTGTCTGTTTGTTCGAGCACATCTTCGTAACTACTGAATGGATTTTTATGCGGTTTTCACTAATGAAGAATGCACACTCCCGGGCAGTGTATAGACTTTGTTTCATCAAAATCGGTTCATTAAAAAAAAAGTTATCGTCATTTTAATGAATCTATACTAATATTATAAAGAAGTAAAGTTTGTGTGTTTGTATATTTGTAAGGGGTAATCTCGGGATCTACTGAACCGATTTTAAAAACTCTTTCACCAATAGAAAGCCACATTATTGCGGAGTGTCATCATCATCATCATCATCATCATCATCATCATCGATTTTAAAAATTCTTTCACCCATAGAAAGCCACATTATTGCTGAGTGTCATCATCATCATCATCATCAGCGGACGGCGCGCGATGGCTTCGGGTTTAATTCCGTTCGCTTTCGTGCTCGCTTCGGGGATTATTAATATTATGCCCAACGAAGTGGGCGCGGGTCAGCTAGTTAATCAATAAATATTAAAATAATTATGAAGGGTCATATGAGGCGAGTGGTTTAAAAACCCTACCTAGCGTTTTTTTTACTTACTTAAACAAAATCTAACTACTCTTACTACTATGAAAAATATTCACAAACTAAATATCAACTAGACACAGTAATCTAGTACAAAAAACTATGCAGATAATGCAACTAAAGAACATTTAAAATCCTGATATTTGAAATCCTATAAAAAAAACGCTAACAAAATTCGATTGTCTTCAGCCGCGTCTTCAAGAAACCATTATGTCGCCTAAACCATTCGGAAATACTACAATCCAATATTACAATTACATTATTCATCATTTATTAACTAACTAGGTTTACAACACGTAAACGCAACACGATACAGCGATTTATTACATTATTACTTTTGAACTGTCAAAATGTAGAGATTAAAATCAAGATGGCGGTTACATGGCATGTTTAAGGCGTTGTCATATTTTGTTCTGTTGCTCAATAAATGTCAAAATGTTAAATGAAAGATTGTTTTTATCATAAAGATTTTTTACCTACCCATAGAATCGAAGTGTCCCGCCTAACAGTCTTGGTGGGTGTGTACGACGTGAACACGACACAGGAGCGCGGCATCCCCGTGGTGCACGTGACTCAGCACCCGGATTTCAAGCGCTATAACTACGACAACGATATAGCGGTGCTGCGGCTCGCGGAGCCGTTGCCTGACAACCTGTTCCGGCCTGCATGCTTGCCAGGTTAGACGAAAACAATCATTTACTTACCCACATCATTATAACACATCGAAGTATTGTTGTAATGCTGACGTGTTATAATATACAACATATACGGTATTACAGAAAGTCGAAATAATGTTTAGTAGGGTGTAATAAAGACTCTGTTGGGAATGTTATTTATAAATAGTTGAGAATATTTATTTATTTGCCTTAGGCCTGTTACACGGGTCAACCGTCAGGTGCTGCAGAGATACAAAGAAGTAAACGTACCTAAGGAATAGGGTATTTCCCTCTATATTGGAAAAGATCTAAAAGCATATAACTATGATAGCTTATGCATTAAATAGTCGGAACCATAATGTTTAAGTAAATAAAATAACAAAAATAATATAAAAATTAGTTTCAAAGTATTCACTTTTTTAATCTATACGTAAAATAAGAGCGAAACATAGGCCGCCATGTCGTGACGTCATAAGATACTGTAAACTTATGCGTGTCAATGTCATTATGAATCATAGTACGTATAAAGCCGCAAAACAATAAATAAAGAAGTTTGTAGGTTGCTTTTTTAATGTAAGAGAACGTTATAAATACGTAAGTTAAATTGAAATCGCACGTGAATCACACAATGGAAAGCAGTTTTGTAAAAGGAGATAGTACGAATTTACTAAAAATAAATGCATTAATGGTCGGAAAATTCTTTGCTGCAAATCCCGACTTTTGTTCTGCCGAGTTACGGAGTATTAAAACATCGATGTCAGTATTACTCTTTTATTATTATTCCTTTATTAGTTGTTTATATATAAAAGAAGATAATAACTCATTTTTAAATTATGAATATAATAATACATAGCATCAAACATAGAGCTTTGTTTATTATTTACATGCCGTATTGACGTCATCGCTACAGAGTAACAACTTGTGCGGCGCCTTCGTCTAATTACGCGCGAAATTTGAAAATATTAAATTTTAATGCAATTTTTATAGTACTTAACGAGTTTATAAATTTTTTATATTTTTAGTATATGGTTTACTGACACGCAAGGATCAAATTAAGATTCTTTTCAAAAAAGAGATTAATTCCCTATTAAAAACAGATGTTGATACATACACATAAAATATACATATAGAATTACACATAAAATATATATATAGAATTAATTAAAAATCCTAATAAATAAATAACATATATATACTTTGCACAATTGCATAATATTTTCCCCTCTGGAGAGGAGAAGTTGAGAATCCTCAATAAGGAGCACGTGCCCATGATACTACCGCAACGGCAAGTACTACGGTGGTTATGTCTGACTCCATACCAGCCGGAGCGGTCTGACTGATATGACCTTCCGACTAAACTCAACCTGACTCTTGCCCATATTAAGGATCCTACGGCGTGGATGGAGCATAAGGGCCCTACGGCTTAGATGGGACTGTATAATATCCTAATATCTCATTTGATAGCCAAAGACTTCCCTAGAAGAAAAGTTTGCGTAATTTATTATTAAGGCTAAGTCTGCTTGGGGTGTTTCTCACTTCCTAAAGGAGTGCATTCCATAATAGCATGGACTGAACAAAAAAGGAGTATACGGTAGCAAAATAGTGAGAGGAGCATTTTAAGAGACCATTAGAAACAGAACGAAGTTTCTTATTATGAAATGTACATAGGGATTGAATATTATTTACGTTGTCACGGTAACATAATAATTAAAAATATATAAAGTAAGACGTTACTTTTTATTTACGTTTATGTTAGAACATGAATAAACATTTTAGTTTTACAAGAAATCTTTTTACTTTAATGTGAAGAAATTATAACTAAAAAGCTTTTACAGCAACTTCACTTCTTATAGATATATATTGTATATAACATTATTTCGATATACTTTAACAACATATATATTTGCCGGATGTCGTTCTGCATAACAGCAAAGCAATTTATATATTTTTTTTAAAACGATAGCAATCAATTTAATTTTCCAAACATTTCATCTGACAATACTCCGATCTAATTATATTATCATCATTTATTTTCATTTACATTGTTTGCAGATGATGAGAATAGACTAAGTGGTGCGAATGCTATTGTTTCTGGATGGGGAAGTACATCCGAGAAAGGGCCTGCGTCTCACATCCCCATAAAAGTAAGCACAAAATTTGTTCAATTTGTCAAATAAATGTAAGTTATCTTGTTTTTGATAAATAAATGGTTTCACACTAATACCAACAAAATATCTATTTACCATAGTATCCAAATGAATATAATAATAACAATGATATTAACACTGATCTTATAATCATTTTATTTAAAAAAAATAAACGTCTTGGCACAGCCTCACGTTGGGCGCCAAGACAAAATGTTCAAACAAATAACCTGTTAACTTTTGAACAAAGCTACATGTTTATATTTTCATGAATATTCTGTATCAAAATTCATGTAAGTTCAGTAATTCAGTATCAGTTTACCCATTCACTTGTTTTTCTTGGGGAACTATGGCTTTAGCCGTAAGGAGGTTAATAGCCAGTAGCCCTAGACAAAAAGCACGCGCGTCTTTTCTATTCTATTTCTACTATTCTAATAGACTAAGCGTTTTCTATCGAAAAATGCTAGACAAAGTGTATATCTACTGATAGAATGGCTGTGTCTACCGTGACAGTAGAAAATAGAATAGAAATAGAAAATAATTTACCGTGTTTCGCCTTAATTCCTTTTGCTTAAAGAGAAAAAATGCCATTAGGAGGAATTTCAAAACATTTCAAACGTGCGTACTTCACAATTATTTACCTACATTAATTAGGACTAAATTAAACAAACTTTGGATTTGAAATTGAAAATCGTTGCGTAGACATTTATTTAGAGGTAAGAAAGGCATTTTGTCTAGGGGGGCAGGAATAATTACCTTAGCTAACACAACTATACATGGCAATGAATAATAGCAAATTATCACCCCTATTTTGAAACAGCATAGAGCAGCTGTCATGAGTACATGAGTGATGTTTCAGGCTGAGATTCAAATATGGAGCGAGGAAGAGTGCGCCGGCGCAGGGTACGGGCGCGCCAAGGTGACGCCGAACATGCTCTGCGCCAACGCTCCCGGGCGCGACTCCTGCACCGGCGACTCCGGGGGGCCGCTCGTGGTGGCCAACCCCTACTTCACTCTCGTTGGTGAGTACCTAGCTTATAAAACAATGAAATCCTTGTTTTTAACATACCTAAAGTTTATTTTTAAGTATGTAATAAATTGAATAATTTGTTAGCAGTTTCATTTTCGTTCATATATTAAAGAAAATGCGAAGTAATTAAGTTTATATTTAATTAATTAACGATCTTAAAATTATTTTTTTTGAAATCACTTAGCCAATCATAGTTCACTGCTGGACATAGGCCTCTCCCAATTTGCGCCACAACACCCGGTCCTCCGCCTTCCGCATCCAGTCCCCTCCAGCGACCTACTTTACGGCTGCCGAGTCGCGGTCTCCATTCAAGGACTCGTCTGCTCCATCAGCTATCAGTCCTTCGGCAAACGTGGCCAGCCCATTGCCACTTCAGCGAGCTTATTTTGCGAGCTATGTCGGTTACTAATGACCTCATTACGAATTCGATCCTTCAAAGAAACTCCGAGCATAGCTCGCTGCGCGACTTTAAATTTATGGACTAGCCGACCGTTAATGTCCACGTTTCGGCGCCGTAAGTCATAACCGGTAGGACGCACTGGTTGAAGACGAGTTTTTTTGCAATAAATATAAAAAATAAACATTAATACTATTAAAAACTTAAACTAGTATGCCGCCGGCAGCAAGGCAAGGCCCAAGCTACCGGTGGTTAGGGCTGCAGAGAGAGAAATCTCCGAACAATATATGTACAGAATGCAAGACAGACAACTGTATCCAAGCACAGTGATATTCCTATTTAGGCTATTTATTCGCATATCTAATTCTTTACCTAGTATCTATATAATGTATTTGTTAATTACAGACAAGTTTGTTTTATTCTTTGTTTATGGCTTAATTCGGTCAGGAGAACACAGGTTTAAAAATGAAATATAGCTTAATATAAAATAATTTTAACATAATTAGTGTTGTCAGATAGTTGTATCTTTTTTCAGGTATTGTATCCTGGGGCCGCGGTTGCGCGAGACAGGGCTATCCAGGAGTATACGTGCGGGTGGACCGGTTCCTGCCCTGGCTAAAGGTGGCGCTGCGCCATGCTTGTACCTGCTCTCCCCCACTCTTCCCATGATAGCATTTTTCTCGTCATCATGCTAAATCATGCTGATGTTATACTTCTTATTCGTACTTAAGCATGAAAGCATCAGACCTTTGGGAGTCTCACCTGATCCAAGTAGAGGCTTTATAAAACAAAGTGATATGCTTCACTCGATTGCACTTCCAGCGCTTCGACGAGTACAACCATACACTGTTTAAGAAACTTTCTTACAGACACTGAGAAAAAAATCCTGCTAAATTAACAACAAAAAGTTAATCCGGGAGAGCCGTTCATAGTGAATTGTTACCATATCAACATTTTTATTGTCAAATGAAATCGACAATTTGGTAGATTCGGCAACAATAATGTTGCTAAAATAACAATTGTGATCTTGTGCCATATCACAACCCATATTAATTACACCAACAATTTAGCTTTGTCACCATAAATATTCCCGTTTTGCCATGATTGGGGTTACCTACGAAATATCGAATTCCATTTGGAATCATTTGATCGAATATCAAAATATTATCAGTGTATTTCGATATTCGATCATTTGGAATTCGATATTTCGTAGGTAACCCCAACGATTCACTCAACCTGCTTCATGTCCGTTCTTAAATCTAAGCACTAGTTGTAAATTGCTTTTAAATTCACATTAAATAGTAGAGCAGAAGTATTTAATGTTCACAACCGTGATTAAAGTATATTCCGCCATTGTGCTACACAGACACAACACGCGCCCGCTCGGTCGAACATTCGCGAAGGAAATGGACTAGCTGAGCCTGCGTATAAAAAAAGTACTTTGTGCCGGCGCCCGAGTGAAGTGAAACAACTACTCGGAAGTTGTCACAATACACTAATTTATTTGCTAAGCAAACAATCTTAAATTTTGTTAGTTTTGTTTATCCAGCATCGTAATAAATAAACATGACAACAACTTTAGCTTTGTTACAGATTATTTTGTCATACTATAAACACTAAAGTTAATATTCGAACAACAGTCGCGGTTGCTATCTTAACAACGTTAATAAACATTGTTACTTTGGTTCAGATTTCCGAAGCCGCAGGAGCAATAAATCTCTAACAATAAAAAAATTGCAGAGGGCACTATGAGACCTTTGTTATTGTGTGTCAAGTGTTTTGTTGCAGTTACTGTAATTATTTAACAAAGCTTTTATGGACACTTTGTGACCATAAGAGATCCAACGATTAAGTGATGTCAATCTATTCTCACATGTTTCTAAAGTTCACAAATATAAATATGATAAGAAAAAGATCTACTGCACTATATTTCAATACTAATACCATAAAAACATAAACGTACCCCACTTAAAAAATTACAAGCATTAGAATATTAAACAATTGTAAAGATTTGCTGGCTTAAAGACGACCGGCTTCACAGCAGGAAATTTTAAAATGTTGATATGTATTATATACATATACAAATGGCGCCTTTTTTCGAAGGTATAAAATTTGTAAATTTATCTAAAATTTAATAATTTGATATTTTTTTTTATTTAACACTCACTCTATCCAAACTATGGAGTTTTATAAACATTTTACAACGTTTGTATTGTATAAAATGTAATGTAGAAGTCGTAGAATATGCCAGCGTCATCTATGCAAAAGCGGGGAGTCTTCGTTGATTTGTCACTCGGAATAATCCTCATTGGCCTATAATACATTTATTAAGTATTTATTGATGGCTGTACATGGCTAGCCATATTACCGCTAGTAAAACTATAGTTGTTAAATATTTTAAATGTAAGATTGCACCAAAGTTGTTTTATTTATGTTACTGGTTAAATGTATTTTTGTTAGAAGTAAGTTAATATAATTGTTGTAGTAATTTATACATTGTTATTGTTTGGTTTAAAATAACTTACTTAGTTAAAATATCGATTATGTACAATCATTTTTGTATTTTTTATTAACAGTAAGTAATTTATTAACAGTAGTTTTTATTAACAGTTTGAATGCCGCACAGTATCGAGTTGCGTCACTTATATTAAAATACCATTGATCATTGCATTGCACATTATTCTTATAATTTATACAGAGTACCAAATTTTATGTCAATTTAAATGTAAGTTAGTAAATGTAAGTTAGATAAGTCTAGCCATTTATTCGTAACTGTCGAAAACACACGGTTCACTTTTTTTCGCATTTATACATTACAAGTTGACGCATTTAATGGGAAGTGACTTTCCGAATAGATTCCGAAATCGATAGTTGTGAATAAATGGGAAGATTGCTGGCGTTGTCGAGAAAATTGGTAATTGTGGTCGCCAACAAGTCATTGGAATTCGGTATACTTACCACTACACTTGCATAGCTCACTTTCCATTCCTACAAACTGATATATTAATGTTGGAAGCAGTAAGTTATATATTAATATTTATATAATACGTTGAATTTAAATATTTGCCTCCATTTGTGATTGTGTACTCTGTCACTATCAAATTTGATTGTAACTGACAGACATTGCGATTACATTACTGATTTAGTAAGTCAAAGTCAAAGTCAAAGTCAAACACTTTTATTGCTTAGAATCACACGTGATCACTTACAATCGTCATATACAAACAAAAAAAAAACATATTATAAGCTACTTAAAACAAACAAAAGGAAAGTTATGATATTAATAACATATTACAATACAAGTAACAAAAAAATAATAATACAGCTAAATATAATTAGGATCACCAAGAACTGGGACCAGGATAATTATGCCCAGGGGCTTTTATCTTCGAGGTAACAAGCAGTGTTATAGTACGCCTTTTTCATAAGTTTACATTTTATGTATTTTTTAAATTTGTTAATTGACAAATCTCGTATATCTCCTGGTAGCTTATTGTAAAAACGAATGCCAGCGCAACCAAAGGATTTGCTTATTTTATGGAGCCTACTTCCGGGCAAAAAATCAATTTAACAATTATCTTCATTATGCAGTATTAATATGACTGATATATCTTTCAATATCAATCAAATTTGATAGCAAGAGAATAATAATAACATCTGCCTACTGGTCAACAACCAACATTCTCGATAACACTATAACATTTTTATAGATAAATATATTTGAATTTTATTTCATTTCATTACCTTCATATGTATGATACTATTAAAAACCATGGCTGTGACTATGTTAGATACTTCCTAGTTATTTAATTAATTCATAATTACTATTTATTAAGACAATATGTTTTACATGTTTTCTGAATGTGTGTATTTCATTAAAATATAAATAGCAAGAATGAAAATAAAAGATTTAAAAGAATGACACTGCGTTTAATTACTAGCCTAATAAATTCTACACTCAACAAACTCTGTTATTTGCTTGGACCACAAGCAAATAAGAGTCAATAAAATCAATGTTTTCATGTCTACTATTAAAAGATAAGACTGTAGTAGCTATACAAACTCCTTGTAAATACACGATTTTATTATTGTCTTTGTCGGATTTTGAGTTTTGTCAATTTTGATTAATATGAATAAAATATATTATTTATGAACTTAAGAAAAGTATATTTATTTGAATTATTAGTTATACACGATAAGACACCTCGCAGTTCATGAGTCTACGGCCGCAGCCATTTGTAGTTGTAGATATGTCCTTGGTCACAGAAGTTGGTAACTGAGACTACAACAGCTCATCGTGCATGCTGCAGTCGTGCTGTTGTATTTGATTATCTATATGCGATTTTTCATGCATTTGGTGCTATTTCTTCCTATAAATATATATATATATATATATAATCGTTGCATTTTCACATTATTTTTTTGGGAATTTGATTTAGTACCTATCTACGAAGACATTGTGATAAAAAAAAAGTAAGAAAGATAACGGCTGTATGAGCTAGAGTTCTATGTTGCCGAAAAATATACAGAAAAGAAAGGATAAATATACCGCGAAAATTTGACAGTTTGACAACCTGTCAATTTTATTAGGACGCCTAAGACGCTAGTTAGGTTGCTGGTAGGAAAAAATTATTTTAATCTCCAGTTTTTAATTTAATTTTCATTAATAAATGTGAAAATAGTAAACCTTGTTATATAATACGATAGTTTGCGAAGATTTAATGGTAGCTGGAATATGTAGCTATCAAATTGTTACCTCAGTTTCCCTTTGTTTCAGGTTCAAGTACCTTAGGCTATAAGCTCATTTTATTTAATTATCCCATATTGACAAAATATTTTGTAATTTTGCCAACATAAAAATGAGGGCAACTTAATGAAGACTATTGTAAATATTATTAAATAAACTTAAGGTTAACTTAATAAAAATATATACATTGTTTAGTTAATATGAACTTCTCAGATAATGAGGCAGTAAGTAATGCATTATTTATGGTAGCTATTCATAATTTGAGACCTCTGCCATTGTTTTATAATATATGTTTTTATTCCCATTTTGTTTAATTTTTTTAAAATCTGAACAAAATTCTACACCAGTGTGTAACAAACTTTTATGAATTTCACTAATTAATCTTTGAAATATTTGTCCAGGATGATACATCAAGTGTGGATAGTACATCAAATACAGATAATACATCTCGAAGTGAAACACCAACAAATTCAAGAGTAAAAAGAAGGCGACGTGGCAAAAAGAAGAATAAACAAACCAAACCACCTTACAAATTCAAGTTAGTTCAAGCAACATAATTATGACTAGCATACATTTTTTCTGATAAAATGGTTATAAAACCATAGATAACCAACATATCACCCACAATTAATAGTTCAAACCTTTATAGCACAAATTTGGTTATCTCATAAAGATTTGGAGCTTCTGCGTGCTTCCGGTAAAAATACTGGAGAGTGAAATAATTTTGTCCATTATTAACTAGATGATAGAACTGTTTATAAGAATATGCCTAGTAATCAGAAATGAATAACTAAAACCTTTTGTAGTAAGGTTAGATGAGACCCATGAAGGATTATCATGAATAGTATCATATCAAACTTATTTTCGTTGAATTCCAGTTGCAGTGCAAAAGAAGACCATGGACAGCCACTATTTGGCTGTCAATTCAACCACCATCTTGGTGAAAATGAACCACAGATCTTTGCTGTGGTCGGTAGCAACAGAGTATCAATATATGAATGCCCTGAATCAGGAGGCTTCCAATTTTTACAGTGCTATGCTGATCCTGATGTATGTAACAACATCATTACTAAAAAAAATATAATATTTTTCTTTTCCTTTTTACATTCTTTTATAGTCATTGTAATTTCACAAGAAACTATCACATAAAATAAAAATGCAATTATAGTGCCAAGACTATATATATAATTATAATTTTAAAAAATAATAACACATTTTGAATAATGTTACAGGTAGATGAAACATTCTACACTTGTGCTTGGTCTTATGAGGAAGACACAAATCTACCCTTACTGGCAGTGGCGGGATCCCGTGGCATTGTTCGAATATTCCACCCTGCAACTCAGACCTGCATTAAGCACTATGTAGGCCATGGGCATGCAATTAATGAAGTAAAATTTCATCCTCGAGACCCAAACTTGCTGCTGTCTGCTAGTAAAGACCATGCTCTGCGGCTCTGGAACATCATGACCGATGTCTGCATTGCTATATTTGGTGGTGTCGAAGGCCACAGGGATGAAGTTCTCAGTGCTGACTTTGATTTAAAAGGAGAGAGAATCATGTCTTGTGGAATGGACCATTCGCTCAAGCTCTGGAGACTAGATAAACCATCCATGAATGAAGCTATCAAACAAAGCTACAATTACAACCCTCACAGAGCTCTAAGACCTTTCAATTCGCTTAAAGAACACTTTCCTGATTTCTCCACTAGAGATATTCATCGAAATTATGTTGATTGTGTTAGGTGGATGGGAGATCTAATCTTATCTAAGGTTGGTAACAATAGGATTTCCATTATTTAAGATATATTCCCTATCCTTGATATTGTGTATATTTTTATTTTCGTTTTTAGTCTTGTGAGAATGCTATAATATGCTGGAAGCCTGGTCGGTTGGAAGATACAGAACTCCGTCCTGGTGAAAATTCTGTTACACTTGTACATCGCTTCGACTACAAGGAGTGTGAAATATGGTTCATTCGATTTGCTGTGGACTATAGTCAAAGGGTAAAAAATATTATTCTTTAATTGTCTCTTTTATAGGAATAAAAATCTCATGTAGACTTTGCAGTTCAGTGACCATTTTGGAGAGAAAATATGGGTTTTGTCTGTGTAATTACATGTGAAGTAATGATGACAAGCAACTGACACGAGAGTGCATTAACTCTACTTGTAGGATACAATTTAGTAGCGCGTCATCAGAAGCAGGGCAGGAACATCCATCAGCAGCATCGATACATAGTTCAAGTTGTTAAAAATAGTTTACATTTTGCTTTATTGTGACCAAACTATTATCAAAGCACAAAACTATTGTTTACAAGAAGCCTGATATCGTGGTGATCCATTATCCTGATATCGAGTAGTCCTGTCCATCGACATCACCACCTTTCATGATGATAATTTCTAGATTGCTAAATGTATAAAACAATCAAATGTATTGACTTATAACATGAAAGAACTGCCATGTGGAGTGTGATCATTGTTCTGTTGTGATCGTGGAACTATTTTTGCAAATTGCTTCATTGTAATAAATGGTAATGAAGCCTTTGTTTGCTTGCAGTCTTCAGTGTTTCTCCAGGTCTCGCTATGGAGTTGCTTACTTTTGTTTCACTAGAGCGAGGCACTATTGGTTCTGGTCCGTAGACCTTCATTCCTGATCCTCTTCGTGAATCTGAAACATGTACTTCTTCTGAGATTGTTGCTCTAAACACCGATAACTTTGGTTTTGGTGCCATCGGCATAATAGTTTTTAATATATAAATATTTTTGTATATATTTTTTTGTTCCACCACCAGGTTATCGCTCTTGGTAACCAGTGCGGCAAGACCATGGTGTGGGAGCTGGGCAGCGTGGCGGGCGGCTCGCGCGTGTCTCAGCTCGTGCACCCGCGGTGCGCCGCCGCCGTGCGACAGGTGCCCCATCATCACAGCTCTCCCACCCCCACTGTGGAGCGCCAGCCTATCCTACCCTATTAGGGCGATTAAGTAGTCAACCATGCTGACCAGTGCGGGTTGCTTGATTTCACAAACAAGTACACCTATGAAATTCCTTTGGAGGTGTATGGAGCTTGCCTAACGACATTTTCAGCAGATTACTTACTTATAGCTAGTTATTCGAATCTGATATGTACATTATTCGACTCGATCCGCATACACCTGCAAAGAAATTCAAAAATGTATGCAGTCATCCAATCTGCACTAATCAGTCTAGCGTGGTTGAACAAGGCTCAATCAAGGCTTGACTAGCTCGGGCCTAGACAGGCTCGAGGATACAATCAGGGACGTATATGGGTTTTGATGATGATAAAGAAATAGCTTGTTTGTTTTCAATGTAATAAATAATGACATAATGTCATATTTTAGTAAGTTTTTTTTAAATTTGAGTTCGTTTGACAATGATCTCACCTGATGTTAACTGAAAATATTGCCTAAGGTGGAACACGCAAACTCAAATACTGCCTATTTACTCTTGCCTTGAAAACCCCTTTATTATAAGTATCGGCGAAGATGCTGATGCAAAGACGCAGGTACGGAATTCCATTCCTTCGCATAATGAATGACGAAGCGAAACGAGAGGTGGAATGTCCACCACATACGGATGGAGTATCCCTGGGCGCGTCTCGTCGTCCGATGGTGGAAAAAAGTTTATTTTAAGAACATGGTTCAATCATCAAAATCATCTGGTTTAAAAATGGCATACAAAATGTTTAGATAAACATTTCTGAAATCTCACAAGGATGGCGTTATTTATTATTCGGATGACATTTTAAGAAACCGTCAAGTATGATGAGTTCTGTACCATTATCTATAAAAACAGCAAAAAAAATGTCTGTTGTATTTTTAAAGTAAATATATAACTAAGTATTTTGTGAATATTTCATTCTTTTACCTGTTACTATTTTCAATATTGAGCAAAAATGAGTAAAAAAAACCAGCAAAAGTAAAATAATACATCACCTGTGAAAATTTCCATTCGTACCAACATCAGAATCCTTTGCCGTTGGTCCGTTGAGTCATAGTAATGGGGTCCCGTTTTACTCTTTAAGTATAGATTCTTAAAATATGAGATTATGTAATTACATTATTTTAATTTTTGCTATTCTCTGACGAATCCCTCGGTACAGTATCAGAATCTACCTATTGCGATTATGCACAGATTATGTTAGTTTTAAAAACTTTACAGTCATAAATTTTATTAACACAATACCCAATTGTGACGACAATTTTTTATAATAAGAGTACTCTTTTAAGTGAGAAATATTGCAGAACCAACAGTACACCTGCGCCTATTACTTTTGAAGATACATCGCCATGTTTGCGGCGCTGTCGCGGGTCGCTCAAAAACGCTCCATACTAAAAACACTGCAATCGTGACGTCATAACTCAGTAAACTCGCCTAATTTGTATGAGCGTATAAACAAATTTTAAAATAACTTTGTTATTTGTACGTTTATAGGTATACTTTCTATATAAAAAAATGTTACATTTAATGTGAGAATGCTAGAAATGTGTTCGTTTCATTAGAATTACGTAAATAATAATTGCTCATTTTTTAGAAATTTAAAAACAATATAAATTAATAATTAAACTGAAATTTCTATATTGACATACTTTCATTAGATATAAATTGCTCAAATCAGATAATTAAATACCCTAATAGGATAGACAACTGATTATGACCGTTTTTATACTATAATTATGCTATTAGATTTTTACGGTTCTTTTTTTGTTTCAGGTTACACTGTCGAGAAATGGCAAAGTTTTGCTGACGTGCTGCGACGACGGCACCATCTGGCGGTGGGACCGCGTCAGCAGCGCGCCCAACTGATGACAGTCTTCGAGGTTGCGAAGGGCCAACTAGCTAGGAGCCCTGCAAACTCGCAACCTCGAATAAAGTTAATTTACCAGTGCGAAATGAACACATTTATGTACTAACAGTGTAGTTAAAATACTTACCCCATCTCTGTGGACGGACTCGTACAACTAATTACTCTTAGTGATAGCTTCGCTAGTTTATCTCATAATCACCAAGCAGTTTCGTATTCATATTTATGTAGGACAATTGTGTATGTGTTAATTGCTAATTGTGTATATAAAAAGCAAGACTGGTTTAGTCAAATTTTAAACTGATATTTTATTTTCTAGTAACTAGTATACTATATTAAAGTATCAAAAAATCCAACTGACTTATGGCTATGAAATATATATTTAATATACATAATTTTTTTTAAATGTGGATGGCAATATCTGAAACTATAAGTGACCATTGTCCTTTCAATATGTTTCATTAAACATATTCAAAGTCGTTCCAATTTTGATGAAAACTAAAAAATGCATCATAACATTTTTGAAAAATCTATCCCTAACCAGTATCGAACCTGTTGATTATGTCGAAAAAAAAAACACAGGGTGTCCACATTCTGGAAAGTCAGGGAAAGTCATGGAAAAGTCAGGGACGCTTGAGGTGGTCAGGGAAAGTCAGGGATATTGAGGGGCTACCTGGAAAGTCAGGGAAAATTATAGATATTTTTTGTAAAAAACAAAATCAAGTCATTGCAAAATTTATCAAACTATAAATTGAAATGAATAGTCCTTACTAATAGCCATTACACAAAAATAATAAGGAATAACCTGCTATACTGTTTATGTGTGCGTAAAATGCATGTCGAGATGGACATAGAAAACCTAAGCCATTATCGCAATAATAACAAAATTCAATAATAATAATAAATAAGATAGCTATTTTAATTGATGCCTGCTTACGCATTGTAATTTACACTGATGTTTACATTGTATATTGAGAATTATTTCATATTTTTTGAACTTATGGTTCAAAAGTTAGACACTTCGTTTTTAACCTTTAGGGCAATTATTTCAGGAAAAATAAATTTTATCATAAAATAATGTTAGAAAACCCCTATTTATATTTAAACCCCTATTAATAGCTATCCAACGATAAATCACAGAGTTAGAGTACAGACGAAAAAAAATCAGTCCCTCAATCACGTGTATCCCCCTTAATTTATATTTTTTATTTGTGCACATTGTCGGCCTTATTAATATACATATTAGTTCTAAATTTCAACTCTAGTGCTAACGGTCACTGAGATAATCCGCGGACGGACGAACGGACAGACAGCCATGGCGAAACTGTAAGGGTTCCTAGTTTACTAGGGAACCCTAAAAATGCCGACCTCACTAAGTGTGGAAACAGTGCAAGTGAATGATAACTAATTTTAAATATGGTTATAAATACGTTTGGTCAGGGAAATTTGAAATAATGGTCAGGGAAAGTCAGGGATAGTCAGGGAATTTTTTTGAACAATAGCTGTGGACACCCTGAAACAGCATGTATTGTTACACCATTTGATAGTGTCGTAAATAAGGAACACATGCTTGCAAACAAAATTACTTATAGAAGTTGTCTCACAGTGATTTTCTTCACCATAGCATTCTATACTTGAAATAATCGCTTAATTAAATATTAACAGTTAAATATTAATTAGTCAGGGGTCCTTACATTTATACAAAGGAAATTGAATGACACTGAATAATTTCTCAATACAAGCCTATAACCTAATCATAACTTTGACCACGTTAGTCGAGTGGTTGATATACTGGTTTCAAAGTGTCGCCATGAGGTCTGAGGTCCTGGGTTCCAGACCTGGTGGGGGCAAAAGTTTGCATGATGAATGCGAGTATTTGTACCTTAGACATAGTTGTTATAATTTATTTATACATATACGAGTATGTATGTCTATCAGTTCCCCTAAATCCCATAACGCAAATTTTACAGAGCTTACTTTAGGCTAAGTTAAATGGTGTAAGTGGAAGAAATATAACTAATTATTATAACTAGCCATTAACAACCCCTGCCATTCTAGTAAACTAAAATAGATATAATAATATCTCGTATCATGAAAAGAACACAAACTCCGATAGGGAACTGCTGGGAGAATGTGGGTTCTTGGCAGACAGACCGACTTCGAGGTTTCGAGGGGTTTTGACAGACTGCCTTAAAAGCAACACTTTCCTTCATAAATGGAGAGAGCTGTAAATTTCTCATTATTACTAACCCGCCTCGAAAATGTAAACCGGCTTCTTAAAATGAAACTCGCACTGCAAGTCTGTCTACTACTAATTGAATGGCAAACAGCATCCAGGTTTCCGTGATCCCGTCCGACTCGATGTAACTGGTGAATATTGGGTCACGAAGACACCCTTGAGGTGATGCCTGGTTCCACTGGAGGGATGATATCAACAGCGTAAATTTTTGAATAAATACTTTACCACGCCCCCAGCGTAAACTCAACTGAATCAATTTTTAATATTAGATTGTTATGGCTTGTATAGATTACTATATGCCAAATAGCTATCAAAAACAATAGCAAACTCATGGTAACGCCACAATTAGTATTTTCTTTCAAGGTTACATTGTAACAACAATAGATCGTTCTGTGAAATACATTTCAATATATGAAGTGTAAGGAAGTAAAACAAAATATATAATATTGTTACAAGTTTTATTTTGACCAACAATACGTCTACAATAACAAAATGAATCACAGGGGCCAAGGTGTTATCTCGTGTCCACTAAGGATACAGTCGCGAGCAATAATATGTACCATCTTGACGCATGCATGACCTAGTGGTACGCCCAATTGCAATTTGAAAAATAAATAATAATAATAAATAATAAATATTTGTTACAATAATAAATACTGCCAATTAATATTTGAAAAGAATTGCAAATATTGATTTGAACTACACCCTATCGGGACTTGAAAATAAGCGAGGGCGTCAATTTCTTCGTCAAGCCCGAGGCACACTGCGCCCCTTGTATTAAAAAAACGTTGACTGATAATTACTTTCTAGATGTGTTGTATGTTTTGACTAATGTTACATGCAATAAAGCTCTTAACAATATTATATAGTGACCATATCAATATTAAAAGTCCATAACAATCGCACTAAACAATCTAATTTAATATAATATTTATTAGTTCTGAAATACAAGTCATATCCATTTTTAACATTGATATGGTCACTATAAGATGTTGTTAGGTTGGTTAATCAAGTAATAACTTAAGACACCATGTCTCTTAAATGAGAACTGAATAAATTAATCGACTTGTAGAAGAACTTATTTGCATGACTTGGATTTGTTACAACCAGGGCTTTGAATACCGTTAAAAATTTGGTATCGTTACTTTCATGATCTATGGATAACGTTAAAAGCGGAGGTAACGTTATTCCATATAACGATACTTTTACCGGTAAATGGACTTGTTATTGATTTTTTTTCGGTAATTAATAACGTTACCTTGAAGTATCGTTACTTTTTAACGTTATCAAAGCGTTGCCGTTAATTTAATGAAGAAAAGAGGTAAAAATATTGTTTGTCTCTTTATGTCTTTTTCCTTTCTAAGCAGTGAAGCATCCTCGCGTCTGTATTTTGTGATTTTTTACATGCACGGGCTGGCAACAGCGCCTCAAGTAACGAAAAAAGTATCGATACTTTTTAACGTTATTTGTTAACATTTTAATATTGGTAACGATACCAAAATATCGTTACCACACCCAATTACCGTTATTTTTCTTACAGTTAAAATTTTACCGGTATCTCCAGATATCGTTAAAGTATTATAGTTATGAAAATACCGTTACATAACGATACTTTTAATGTGAATTTGGTAACGTTACCAAGCCCTGGTTACAACAAATATCAGGGTGTACGTATTAATGCTCTCGACCGTGTACAGAACATACATGTTTGCTCTAAATACGTGTAATAGTAGCTCTAAACACCGACATCAACGACCCTAACGTGCTACAACATAATATAAATAGTACGTAGTAGGTACGACCTACCCTCAAAGGTAGTTCATTTTTAAACTTCGCAGCGCACCTCCGTTACAGAAACTTGTAGCGACACCGTTGAATAGTTCGCACTTTTTGTACGCGCATGTCACTAGAGAATGTATCCAAAGTAACACAGTAATTTAGCTATGAAGCCATTTATATCGTGCGTGACGATCCGCTCGACCCAACGATCTGCTCCAACGCTACCTAATGGCGAAAGTATCCGCCGACGCACCACAGCTAAATTTCTGCGTTGCAAACAAGTAATTACGAACAGCTAAGAAACGAGGTCGAATCATTCGCCATTAGTTCCGAGGCGGAAGTGTGGTATCGGAACATCTTCGTTCCGATACCACAACCGCAGAGCAGTGAAATAAGTATTTCTCAGTAACGCAACTGCGCGGCCCCGTCATCGCCCGTCGTTACTCGTGCGTCTTCGTCTTCTTTAAATCTTCGTACGTATTTATAAAGTCCGCCTACTGTGTAATATTTATACAATGTGCTAGACAAATACCAACCTTATCTCTTAAAAACTAATTACATGACAGCGTAATTGAATTTCATAATCAAATAACATTTATCAATTTCAGTCTTTAAAATTTTACCATATAAACGAGCAATAAATAAGAGCGTACGTAATATAACCAATGTACAAAATTTGAAACATGCCACCATAGTTATTTTATAAAGGACAGCATTCACTAGGTACTCATAATTTTCACAAGTTCATTTATAATTCATGCGTGTAAAATATCAAAACTCAGAATTCCCTTAAGAGATATATGATGGAATATTACGACTTCATACAAATTATAGTAAATTTAAAAATGTAACAATTATTGAGCTAATTTAAGGACAGCGGGTGATTCATTTTAGAGAATCACCTCGCACTACAGATGGGGCAGTACTAATATAATCATACAATTTTCATTACATACCTACTACTTGTATGATTCTTTCTGCAACATTTGCCGCGTTGACAATCCTATAATATATTTGTTTCAATTAACTAATTAAAAGGGAGATTAATTATAACAGTTTCTATATGCCTTCCTCCATTGGAGAAGGTATCAATTGATAAGGGAGAAGAAAAGGGAACATAAATATGTAGTTAAATTGAGTATCGAAAAGGCATAATGTTGAGGCAATTAATTAGATATGAACTATTGAACACATCAGAAAAAAAGAAAGAAAGAAAGACTACACATTGCAATGCTTCCGTGCAGCAGGTAAAGGATTACGTGTCAGAATGTGGCAAATAAAATATTTTGATGAAAACTCCAGAGATGGCTAAAACTACCTACCTTATATATTATGACTGGCCTAATTACCATTTTAAAATTAGAAATCTAGAAATTGTGCCAAATTGTTAGACAAATATTTTTTATGGATTTTAAATTTAAACCCCACACAACATTAATACGTATTGGTTCTAAGTTGGTTACGATAATTATAATTTTTTAGTCATGTTTAGGGAACCATATTTAATTGGTCATTGTAGGCACTACGATAATAAATCACCACAGAGTCCGCGCACAATGTTTACATTAGTTATGCGCAGTCATGTCCTTAAACGACACCAGTAAAAGTAGTTCCTTGGAACTGTTTAGTAACCTCATGTTTAAGCATACTCACAGCGGCGCTCCCTGGCGATGCTCGCGTAGATCTCGAAATGGCTATTAGGTCCATTCTATTCCGGGGGTCCTCAGATGCGACACTCGATCCTGAGGGCCCCCTACAACGTCTGAGGATGGCCATCGCTGAGATTTTTAGTGGGTAGGCCTCCCTCTTCTGGGGAGGAGAGCCCCACACAACCAGCGGCTCTCCACAGCCGGGGTATACAATTCAATGCATTTTCCTCAGCGGAACAAAACAAAAAAAAGGTCCATTTTATATGTACGGACATGTGAACTGAACTGACATTCAAAATCAAGGTGAACATATCAAACGTCAGAAGTTCGTCCAAAACGAGTCATTCGTATAATTATCGACCACAGTACATTAATCGTAATATTCTTATGCTCGTCTTATATCCCAGCCGCACCGCCCGCATTTGTGAGTCACCGTCAGTAGAGACCGAACCGATATCGTTCCGCTGTCGAACCTAGTTCCGAAAACTATTGCGGCCCGAAACTACATATTTCTAGTTGACATATTTCATACAAATCATCATCAATCATTTCATACAAATTTTCTAGCAACCCGAGAATGAATTCTCGGATTGCTAAGAACTAGTTAGATACCTACAATTTATCAATTACACCTACAAATACTAATAAAATTTTCACACGAATGCTTTCAAGTATCGCATTTCTCGTAGGTAGGATATTCACAAGTACAATAATTTGTACGCAACATACAGACATCAGCTCGTTAATAGTTGACGTAAAAACATTTACATTAACCGATTAACTTTAAAAAACGTTAACGTTTCGTTAATCTTACACAAATACGTTAACCGTCAAACCAGTACTTACTGTTTACTAAAAATCTATGTTATGCACTGCGCTACGCTGTCAAAATCATTCTGACAAGTGCGTCCGGGCCAACAACCCGTCGCGATACGAACACGAGGACCTAATATGACTTTCAGAACACAAACAAACAGTTATAACTTGAATCACTATTATAGTGATTTTAAACAATTTTGATGACGCGTTAACTTACAGTTTTAACGTTATAATAACAAATTAATTTTTTGATTTTAACACTGCCCAACTCTGCATACAGAGTTTGCAGAATTGAAGATAATTTCTTAAGTGTTGTTATTTTAATAAACTCTGAGATCAACGTTACGTTCCTAGTTTAAAATAGTTAACAAAAGATAAACAAGATTTAACGAGAGGACCAAAAAACATAAATAACTTAAATGTAACTTCAAAGATGGATGCGGCTTAAATCTAAATACATTATTAAATTCCTAAGATACATTGGTATATTTAAGAAGTTTAAATCTTATTGTTTAGTGACAAGGTATATGTTTGTGTGACATAACTCTACAGTAATTATCCTATATAAATATTATATGCGACATGCATTGGGGCGGGAGTTATGCTTACACACTAATAAATATGACATTATTACAAATAATATATAAAACTATTTAACAACAAAGAAAAATGTGGCTACTACGTCAACATAACACTTTAAGTACTTTCTCGGTATTATATCGGTTAAATTACAATACATATACATTACCCTGACTAGAAGATAGTATATGACTAGAGTAATTTCATAGTATCCATAATAATAAATTAACACGAGCTTACTAGTTAAAATGAAATATCCCAAAGTTTGGTTTCGGTAGAGGTCCGCAAATAACGGATTTCGGTTTTCTTTTTAGGGTGTTGTCGTGCTATGGTCGGTTATGTTCGGCACGTTCAATTGTATTAAGTAATTTTATGTTTAATATTTAAGAAAATATATTATATATATATCAGAAGAATCTACCTTACCTATTTTAAGTATTTTTAAGGCGCAATCAATGTTTTTTTCTAAAATGAAGGGTGTTTAGTTGATTATTATATAGCATAACTGCGTGATGTGATTTAAGGATAAAAAGATTAAGACTGATTGAATATAATAACGTTATCTTCATTTTTTCCTCAGAACATGATCCCTGTATAGAATGGGATTTCAGTTTCAATGGTCGTAAAAACAAATGAATGTATTTTACTAAAGTGATTCGCGCAAGCCAGAACTACAAATATCCCGTTTAGTAACGTTTTCGTCCAAGGCAAAATTCCACATTCAAAACAAAATTTTGGCAACAATACTGAGCAAAAAATCGTGACAAATATCTACTGTTGCTTATTATTCATATTTGATTACATATTTAATCTACACGACTGCAAGTCACAGTATACCTGCATGTTGACCTTAAGACCGTCTCTAATCTCTGCGAAGTAAAAACTGTTTTCGTAGTTCAAGTGTTTACCTTGATGTATTGGTTACTGTATAGTTATTAGGTGTAAAGTAACAAAACAAAATATAGCAAGAGACAACAGCAAAATTTATAATTATCAGTATGCTACTTATCTTATATTGACTTAATATTTCAATAAAAATGATACTACCTACTTTTAGTGGACTGAATATTAAGCTGTAATATTTGAATTTTGGAACACTCTTATGTAGATTAAATTAACGACGGTTTTCGTAGAGCAATATTTATCAGATCTGTCAACCATCGAAACTTAATAATGGCTTCATTTAACTTAACTTCAAACTAAAGGACGGTTGATTTAGAATTGCAACAGAAGTCCTATAACAGAAACCTCTGTCTGTGTGTGTTATTTACACACTCAGACAGAGGTTTCTGTTGTTCAATGTCCATAAGTTTCAGTAAAGCCGTTATAAAAAAAATAGTTGCGAACTGAATGAGTTTCTCATCTATTCTAAAAAGAATAAACACATTTTTAAAAAGTTAATTTGAAAATATCACAATTATGTATTTTATTTTATATATTACTGGTGGAATGTTTAAATAAATAACTATTGTAAGTGAAACGTAGAAGTTTTCGACGCCAATCGATTTTATCTTTACTAATTGAAATTGAATCGATAGATCAGCGCTTAATGCTTGGTATATGATAGTTTAAACCGCACTAATTAATCAATTATAAAATAGAACGATTGTCATTCGAAAACCGTCCCATAAACCTTTGAAATATTCATTAATAACAAGATCATTTTCATAGAAACAACAATGCGGTCCAAACTTCACATTAGATTCGAATACATTTCAATTGAAAATAAGGAATGTAATGTATATGTGTATGGTGACGAATTAAGATTAAACATGTTACCACCACTTTTTCTTCCATGGTAGTGGTAAAAGTTGATTATTTGTTTGTGATAATCGCACTTTCAGAGTGATTTACTCCCTTTACGTCGAGTCCCGTTATGTCGAGTCGAAATCGTTGTCTCGCTTCTATTACCCCTATGTCGAGCAAAATTTTTTATTGCACTTCTATTCCCTTAATGTCGAGTTTCTTTACCACGTTATTATTACCTTTATGTCGAGTTGTTTTGGTAGTACAGTCACGCCCAATAAAAAGCGAATAATTTAAAATAGGCAACGGTAGCCGAGTTGGGACTTGGGACTGATGTGGCACTCGCCGCGAGAATCGCGAGGATAAACAAACATGCATTCAAAATTTCCGTGTTTTAAGTTTGAAAAGTCTATTTTAAAAAACAATAGAGACGTTACGGGTATCGATGTGTAAACAACTTCTAGTGAAGAAAAGTGAACCATATTTCGTCACACGTAGAGGTCAAAATTAGAATGATTATATTTCTTTACTTCCGGGAACTATCTCTTTTATGGCGCTAGAGTCGCAGGATAACAAAAACAAATTTGTATCGTATTAACAATATTTAAGATAAATAATTGCTTGAAGTTGGGGTTGTTGTGTCTGTATGGAAAAAAAAACCAGCAAAAATTGCCAAGCCTGGTCTAAAATGACTGGAAGACGGGAGCCGGGGGTCAGTGTCGTGTGAGTCGTGCAAGTGTGAAGTGGAAGTGATTAGTGAGCAGGCTAGTCGCTCTGGTAAGTTATTAATGTTGTAAATGATTAATATAGTCTGTGCTTCTTTAGATGTCTACTAGTCTGTAAATGATTTTAATAAAAGTAAGATGCTGCTAATTGAGTGTATTATTTAATTATTTACAAAAATAACTAAAACATGGCGCTGCGTAATTAATAAAGTAATAAAAATAATATAAATAGTGCTAAATAGTGAAGCAGTACAATGGATGGATTAGGATACCGTATTGACAGGCTGAATTTAGGAGACGGAGATATCCCTCAAAAGAAGGCAAAATGGCGTTTATTTATACAAAAATTTGAATTACATGTAAAACTACTCAATCTCAAGGAAGAAAAAAGCAAAATAGCTCTGTTTCTCACTAATCTAGACGACGCGACATTACAGATATTTAATTCTTTTGGCTTAATAGAAGAAAACTTAAAATTAAAAACTATAATTAAAAAGTTTGACGAATATGTTTCTATTCATGTCAATGAAGTTTACGAACGATATAAATTCTTCTCAATTAATCAAGACTCCTTGCCGGTGGATACTTTTATAAATAAACTTAAGACTCAAGCTGA
Source organism: Scirpophaga incertulas (assembly GCA_036419045.1). Classification (NCBI taxonomy): domain Eukaryota; kingdom Metazoa; phylum Arthropoda; class Insecta; order Lepidoptera; family Crambidae; genus Scirpophaga; species Scirpophaga incertulas. The sequence goes on from CM071630.1 coordinate 34,603,432, forward strand.
GGAATGTGGCTTTGACACACAAAAGGAATCTTTAATCAGAGACAGAATTGTTTTGGGCTTAACAGATAAAAATTGCCAAACCATGTTATTGAAAGAAAAATCACTAACACTAAATAGAGCTATAGAATTGGTCCGATTAGCAGAAATGCAAACAAAACAAATTCAAGAAATACAAGACAACAAGATGGAAATAATGGAAGTTACTAAAAAATATAAGTGTAAAAAATGTGGCTATTTGCATCAACCAAAAAAGTGTCCAGCTTTCGGAAAAAAATGTTCGGCCTGTGGCAAATTAAATCATTTTTCGGTCGGGTGCTTTAAACGGAGTCGATTTCAAATGAAAAAGACAGAAGAAGTTGAAATGTCACAGGACTCTCAGGATATTGAAAGGTGTGTGTATGTAGATTTAATAGGAGATAAAACTAAGTGGATAAAAAATATCCTATGTATAAATGGCAAAATGTTACAATTCAAGCTTGATACGGGCTCTGAAGTTAACTTGATTACATTAAATGATTTGACTAGTTCTAATTATAATAATAGGAACATACAGAAAACAAACATAATACACTTCTCATCAAAAAAATCGAAACACTTCCGTTTTCATTGTTTCTGTCCGAATTTAACACAAAAAAGAATTCATACGATGAAAAAAAAAAACATAAATGTATAGCTGGCAGTTTGGCCATTACAGTAATAAGCGAAAATTCTAAATTCAAAATTAGAATTTCATTTGTTTATCTTATAAACGAAATGAATCACTGTTTTGAGACAAATGTGTGTTTAGGGTTGGAGTACATTTAGCGTTTAAAAACTAAAAATTGGCGCCTATCCTTAAACTTTTTGTTTTTTATTTCAATATTGTGACTTTGGGACGTCTGAAAAAAGGTTATTTTTCAAAAAACGTATGGATACTTCGCCCACAGAAGCCGCCCAAGTTGTGGCATTGCTGGATTCTGGCCTTAGTCAGCGTGTTGTGGCTGCAAGACTGCATCTAAGCCTGTCATCTGTTCATAGAGTCTATAAACGTTATCGGGAGACTGGTTTGTTCACGCGCCGTTCAAGATCTGGCAGGAATCGGGTCACTTCTGAGCGAGATGATCGATTTATTGTAACAACTTCTTTAAGAAATCGACGCCTTAACGCTTTTCAACTGCAGCAGCGGCTTCGTGTTGTACGAAGGGTGGCTGTAAGTGACTCTACAATTAGAAGAAGGTTGAAGGATCGTGGACTGGTACCGCATAAGCCAGCAAATGGGCCGAAATTAACTGCAGACCATCGAAGAGCGCGCCTTAACTTTGCACGTGAGCACCTAAATTGGTCATACCTACAGTGGAGCAAAGTTCTCTTTTCTGATGAGTGTAAAATTATGCTGTATGGTAACGACGGAAGGAACAAGGTCTACAGAAGAGACGGAGAACGCTATGCAGAATGCTGCATTGAAGAAAAGGTCAGCTATGGTGGCGGTTCGTGGACGGTTTGGGGAGGAATCAGCGCCGACGGTAAGACAGAGCTTGCTTTTGTGTCTGGGCCACGTCTGCCTGCACTAAACTGTCATCGGTACGTCGAAGAGTGTCTCGAGCCTCATGTGATGCCCTATGCACATTTTATTGGCAACGGCTTCATATTCATGCACGACAATGCTAGGGCTCACACCGCGGGCGTCGTACGAGATTATCTTAACGAAGTCGATATCTCTATTATGGAATGGCCAGCAAGAAGCCCGGACATGAATCCCATTGAACATCTGTGGGATGAATTAAAGAGACGAATTCGAGCAGGAGATCCTGCCCCAGAAACACTTAGCCAGCTGCAAGATGCAATCCAAGAGGAATGGGACAATATACCACAGCATGTGATCGTGACTCTCATCCGATCGATGAAGAACCGTATGGAAGCAGTAATTAGAGCTCGGGGAGGGAATACAAGTTATTAAATAAACGTTTTTTAGCTTTTTTTTTCATTTACGTGTGTTGTTTTATCCATTTCCTTTATACTCCATACGGAATAAAAATGACTCATTTAACAAAATACGAAACCTATGAAAAATTCATTTAAATTTAGAACATTAACATTAAGATTTGATAAGCTCATATTACTCACTATTAAACGACATTTAACATTTATTCCTAAATGTACACATTTTTCTGATAATCCTGACAAAACGTAAACTTGCAAGGTGTTTCGATTTTTTTGATGAGAAGTGTATTAGTTACTTTTGGAGGGTTCAAAATAAAGCCAATTGGCTCTATAATGATAAATTGTTGTTATAAAAATAAATGTTCACTATTAGAGTTCATAATTGTAAATAATAATTGTACTTCATTGTTAGGATTGCTAGGTTGTAAAGCATCAGGTTTCATAAAAGAAATCAATGAAATTAATTTAAAAGAAACGTCTGGTAAAAGTGAATTTATAAAAATGTATAATAATCTGTTTCAGGGAGTAGGACATTATTGTGAAGAATACACCATTAAAATACAAAATGATAGTGAGGGTAAGATTTGTGCTCCACGTAGAGTTCCCTTATCATTGATGACTAAGCTAAAAGATACACTTGCTGATCTCAAGCAATCTAATATAATAAAAAAAATTGATAGACCTGATAAATGGGCTAGTAATATTACCATTGTACAAAAACCTGATGGTCGACTAAGAATCTGTCTGGATCCTGTACATTTAAATAAGGTAATAATGAGAGATACTTTTGTTACACTTAAACAAGTAAAGGATAAGACGATAAATGACCATTGTATCGGCAAAAATATTCAAAATGAGCTTATACAATTAATGGCAAATCACGCGAAGACAAAAATAGTTGAAAAAGTTAAAAATAATAAATATTACCTACTCGATTATTCTTGATTGTACTCGCGACGTTTCTCGTATTGAGCAACTTTCAATTGTTATAAGGTTTTTTAATACAAATGCAGCCGAAATAGAAGAACATTTTATAAGTTTTCTAGCTATCGAAAAAACCACGGCTGAGAATTTAACTCATTATATAATCACAGAATTAGAACAGTTAGGTATATCATTGCAAACTGCAGAGGCCAAGGATATGATAATGGTGCCAATATGCGTGGTGAAAAAAGTGGTGTCCAAAAACGTATTCTTGAAATTAATCCACTTGCTTATTTTTTACCTTGTGGGTATGATAGCTGGAATCCATCCATCCTAGGAGATGCAGCATCGTCCTGTATCTAAGCAAAATCTTTTTTTGGTTTGCTACAAAGGTTGTACACTCTGTTTGCCGGCTCAAGTCAGAGGTGGGCTATTTTAAAAGCTCATGTGAAATCGCTATCGCTGAAACCACTTTTTGAAACTAGATGGGAGTGCAGGGTATCCTCGGTGAAGGCCGTTAAATACGAACTAAGCAATATATGTGATGCTTTCTTGCTATATTTGTTAATTTTGTTATTCTTTCTATACAAAATATTTTAACATTCAAATTTTATTAATTTGTATAACTTTGCATTTCTCCTGAAACATAACATTTACCTAAATCAAACAATCAGACTTACTTTCACAACACATACTTTTAACGAAGGACAAAGGGCCTCGCAAAGACTTGCCGCTCGCAGCCTCGCAATGAGTAAGGCCGCCGCTGAATACCGGTTATGACCACTTAAGTGACTTATTGAGAACTCGAATTTCATCATAATTTTATATAGAAACACGTTTTTTATGTTTTTCTAGAATAATCATCAATTTTTACATAAATGTAATGGCCGGTTAACAGGTAGTTTTACCCTAGTAACGCGTCGAACTTAACTGGGCAATGGGATAGCACTAACGAGTGGCTATTGGTAAGGGTGGTGTATCGCATGTTTTTACAAATGGCTCCTCCGAAACAAATGAAGCCAAAGAAAGGAAAAGACAAGCACAAATTGGTAGATATTCAACTTTGAACCTACAATTACATACATAAAACATTGAATACATACTTATCATTCATAGACAAAAGCACGCTCAGCATTCTAATTTGAGACTATTTTTACAGGAGAGAATAACAAAGGAAAAAAGAAACAGGCATTTATTCAATTATGGACAAGAAGACTTAAACAAAGCTATAGAAGCAATTAAAAATAAAAGCATGGGCATAAGGGAAGCATGTCGAGTCTACGGCGTTCCAAAAACGACTGTTCATGATCGCCTTTCAGGGAAAATTTCAATTAACAAAATGCCAAAAGTAGGCCCAGACCCAGTTTTAGGTCATGATGGTGAGGAAAAAGTAAAAAATTGGGTGTTAGACATGGCTAGATGTGGTTTCCCTATACAAAAGAAAGATCTCCTCGAAAGCGTATCTAAGATAATTAAAGACTCTGGGAGAAAAAATCCATTTAAAGATGGTGTTCCGGGAGAAACATGGTACAAAGGTTTTTTAAAACGCCACCCTCAAATAAGCGTTCGTGAACCTGAGGGTATCAACAACGCTAGAGCGGCAGTAACTGAAAGACGTATACGATGTTGGTTTACTATGTGACGAGCCCCGCTACCCGCTATGCTAGGCTGCCACCCGCTCTGCGACTCGCGCCGCTCATCAGGCAGCGCGCACAAGAAATCCAGCTCAGACCGGTTTGACGGCGCTACGGTGGGGAGCGACTGCTATACAACGCCGTACAACGACCAGTCGGGAGCACTCTCTCTCGAGGGTGCCAGCCGAGGCTTGCGGTGCGGGGTTAGTCCGCGTTCGTTCGCCAATAGCTGGTACTTGCTAGACCCTCTAGGGGGGAGCTCAGGGGTACGGGAGGAAGCTACCTCGGGCGGTGCGGGGTGAGACCGCGTTCGCCAGAGGAACGCCATCCGAACGTGCTTCGCCGGTATCCGCGGAAAGGGGAGGAAGCCATCTCGGGCGGTGCGGGGGAGTCCGCGTTCGCCAGAGGGACGCGATCCGAACCATCCAGACGACGCTCGTGCGCCTCCGTTATCCCGTCCTTCAGTGAAAGATCCGTTAGTGTTTGATATACATTCAGTGTGGTGGTATTATTAGTGCTAAGATAAGGCAAGGGCCAACCTGTGTAATTATTATATGTGTTAAGTAATAAATCAGTGCTTTATAAGCTTGGTGAGACGTTTCCCTTATTCTCCTGGTCAGGGATTACCCGTAGGTACTCATCCCCCGTCAGGGGGCCTAGGTACAGAACCCCGTCTCGGGGACTTTAATGTTGCTAAGCTCCAGCCACTTTCCGGGCACCCGGCCGAGCATTAGCTTCATTACAACTGATTTAAAAGAATACCTTAAATCCATAAATTGTTTGGACATTTTTGACGACCCGAATAGAATATTTAATGGAGATGAAACGGGGTTTGCTCTGTGTCCAAAAAGCGGAAAAGTTTTGGGACCTAAAGGTTATAAGAATCTTTACACAATCAAAAAAAGCAACGATAAAGAAAATCTAACCGTATTAGTAGTTTTCGCAGCAAGTGGAAAGATATGTCCCCCGTTGGTTGTGTTTCCCTACATAAGACCACCTAAAATTTTAGTAGACAACATGCCAGATTCGTGGGTACTTGGTAGGTCAGAGAGTGGATGGATGAGAAGTGACATATTTTTTGAATACGTCTGCAATAGTTTTAATACTTGGTTGGGACAACAGGGTATTAAGAAACCGATAATACTTTTTATTGATGGACATAAGTCACACATGACTGTTCCCTTAAGTAATTTTTGTGAAAAAAATGGAATCGTACTTTATGCTTTACCTGCAAATACCACCCATATATTGCAGCCAGCGGATGTTAGCGTCTTTAAACCATTAAAACAGGAATGGAAAAAGACAGTTATAAGTTGGCAAGGTCGCGAACAACACTTAAATAAGACAATAACAAAATTAAATTTTTGCACGGTATTAAAAGAAACGTTCTCTAATATAAATCTAGAATCGGCAATTATTAATGGATTCCGCAAGTGCGGATTATATCCATTAGACGACGATGCCGTTGATTACACAAAATGTGTAAAAGACACAATTCAAAGTAAAAGAACGAGTAATTCTAATAAAAATAAACTATATGCAAAAGATTATGACACAGCTTTAAAAGTTATTTCTTTGTTGAGAGAAAATTTATGCAAACAGAACATTGACACAGATATAATATTAACAGAAATAAAAAAAGCTAAATCTACTCGTCGATCTAAATCCAAAACTCCACGAAATTCTACCGCTTCAACAAATATGAGTAGAAATTCTGCAGTGTCAACTTTGAGTAGAAATTCTGTAGCTTCAAATATGAGCCACAGCTTACTAAGAGTTGATACTGCAGAATACGAGTATGCTGTAACACCTGAAAATAACCATTGCCGGCCACCAGCTTCAAATATTGCTCCGACCTTAGATCTCTCGACTGCTCAAGTCTCAACAGACGCAACACTGCAGCAATTTTTACAAGAAAATATTGAGAATATAGAGATACCTGAAGTTGGCTCTTTCATATCACTCGACAATATTTCAGTTTTGCCGCTGGATGATACCGCGGTTTCTCAGATTAGTAGTCCTCCTGACCCTAACTTGACTAGACCTAAACATGACTGCCGTCCACATTCTACGGTATTGGCTGAAATTCAAATCAACAGTTTTGATGAAGTTTTTTCCAGACACCTTCAGTTTCCAGAAACCCCGCCGGCAGCAAAGGAGAGAAATAAAGGGCCAAATTTGCCAAGCGCGATATCTTCTACTGCATGGCGTCAATACTACGAAGATAAAGAAAAGCTCAAAGAAAATCAGGCTATAGAGAAAAAACGAAAGCTACAATTAAGAGCGGAAGAAAAAGAAAGGAAATTAAACGAGAAGGCCAGGAAACTACTCAAGAAAAAGGCAGCACAGAAGTGCAGCTTAAAGAAGAGAGCTATACAATGTAGCAAGTGTTCCGAAGATTTAATTAGCGACGTGGAAGATGACTCGGATAAAAATATTGGATGCGACAAATGTGAGCGATGGTATCATTTAAAGTGTACTATTTTGAAAGATTTGGTTTATATAGAAGCTGCGGCGTCAGACTATACGAGTCTGTTTTGTTAATTATTAAAATAATTGTACTAAAGTAAAATAAAGGATTAAGAAAACAAAATGTGTGTATTGCAGCGCTTGTGACTTCCATTTCCCGTTCCCATAAGCATGAGATATTTTTTCGAGATAAAAACTATATATGTATCAGCATGCCAAATTTCATTCAAATCCGTCTAGCAGATAATTATGTCGTGATTTTGTCATAAATATGATTATAGTAGGATAAATGAATCTAATAATTTTCATTTACATTTTTATTATCATTTCTGACTTTAAAATTACTATAATAGTGCTCATTTTGCAATGACATTTCAATGGTCGGCAACTGAGAAAAACTTCGTACGTAAACTAATCGAAATTGGTCGGGAACTAAAAAAACGGCATTTTTCGATAAATAATTAAATTGTATTAGCCATTATCGAATGCATCAAAACTTTAGATAATTGGATTATTTGATGTTTTCTTCAGAGGTTTTTAGCATCGTAGTAATAAAAACGACGTAAATAATTAAATTATATTACTTTAAAAATCAGATGTCGCTTAAGTGGTCGTGAACTGGCATAATCACCCGACATCGATGCAGAACTAAGCGATGGGAGTATACATGCACCAGCATCAGAACCTATTCAACACGAAAACTTAGAAAAAGATGATTCTAGCGAATCTTTTGGATTATTAAACCTAGATCAACAAAATGTCGCTAGTGCAGATATAATTGAAAAACCCAAATGTAGCACAACAACTCCTCAAAATGAAGATAATCAAGAACCTGGCTGCAGCACATGGGGTAACTTTAACACAGAAGAAAGACCTCAAGTCGGCATTAGTCAAGAAAATCGAGAACTTAAATGCAGTTCGTGGAAAAATAATGATAATAATTTAATTTTCGTCGAAAGTAAAAACGGTGGCAAAATTTTATTGAGTGATGGCTACCGGTACCGCATTAATAGAAAAAATAAATGTGGTTCCTCAATTTGGTATTGCACAAAAAAATATTGTAAAGCTTCCTTAACTTTAGATGAAAAGGAAGCAAACATTCTAAGGATCGGAGCAACAGAACATGTTTGTCTGCCAGATTACAAAAAAGAAGAATTTGAAATAAAGTTTAATCAATGTAAAAAGGATGTACGGACAGACTTGAAACCCATACCGACTATGTATGCAATGTCCATGGCGAGTTTAAAAGATAAAAGTGACTACGTCGACCAAACACTGTACCGTTCAAGAAATATTTTTTTAAATGTTAGTAAGACTACATTCAAGAAATTAGAAGATGTAGAAATTTCACCAGTGATCACAAAAGATTTTCTGGTTGTAGAAAGTGGTGGAGTAAATAAAATTGTATTATTTATGTTAAATGACATAAAAAATACATTGCAGTCAATTAATGTGTTCTTTGTTGATGGAACATTCTTCTCAATTGCCCGACCATTTTATTAATTATATTCAATACATGCCGATATTGGTAGTACCGCAGAGAAAACAGTAATAGTGCCGATCATTTTTGCTCTGTTACCTGACAAATGCCAATCGACCTATGTGCATATGTTTGAAATGATAAAAGGAAATATTCCGGAATTTCAACCAAAAAAAAATTTACTTGATTTTGAGATTGCAGCAATAAACGTTGTTAAAGAAGTATTTCCATTGGTTGATATAAACGGATGTTTTTTCCACTTTCATAAGGCGTTGTGGAAAAAAGGAAAACAGACTGGAATAATAAATGTCCCAGGTGGAAAAATATATATTTCCCTGTGTGCAGCCACTGCACACCTTCCTAAAAATTTCATCCCAGAAGCATGGCTCTTATGATTAGAAAATGCACCTGAAGGCAATGAAGCAAAATCGTTTAATGACTACGTAACATCGCAGTGGATTACCAAAAATATTGATCTGTTTTGTTGTTACAACGAACGCCACAGGACTACAAACCCAGTAGAGGGATGGCACAACAAGCTAAATAAAAAGCTTAGTAAAACACCTCCGCTATATACTCTTATTAACACACTTAGAGATGAGGCTAAAGAAGCTAGGTTTAAGATAGAGCAGGTAAATATCTACAACGACGATAATCAAAACCTAAGAAAAAAGAAATGCTTGGCTATTGACATGCGTATAAATAAAATAGTTGAACATTTTACAACAAACAAAATAGATTTAATGATTTGTCTTAAACAACTTACAACTGTAAGATTTGACAAGTGATTATCCTTAAATTATTTAAAATATATATGTTACCTAGTCAGTATAAAACGTAATAACGTAAATCAATAATACTTCTTGAGAAGAAAAATATTAATTTTACAGTATTGTTTTCTGTTTTCACTAACTAATTGATTACTATGATTTAATTAGGTTAGGACAGTTACTTTTCTACAAAGAATTATTTTTACAGAAAAAAATAAAAAATAGCTGTTTAAAATTTACAACAATAATGGTTATTATCTGATTTTTATGTTTAGATTAAGGAAGATTATACTTATACCAATTTGAAAATAAGTAATTGAAACAAGAACAAAACAATGTTTTAACATTTGCTAAAATAGTGATGATTAGACTGTGATTTAATTAGATTAAGAAAGTTACTTTTATATAAAGAATTTATTTTTACAAAAAAGTATAATGCGGTTTAACATTCGCAACAATAGTGATAATTGTTATCTGATTTAGTTATACGTTTAGATTAAGGGAGATTATATATTTGAAAACAAGTAATTGTAACAAGAACAAAGCAATGTTTTAGCATTTGCAAAAATAGTTATGATTAGACTGTGATTTAATTATATTAAGAAAGTTACTTTAATAATTATTTTTTTACTTTAAAACAATATACACTGTTTGAAATTTGCAATAATAGTGATGCTTATACTGTGATTTATATGTTAAGATTGAGATAGATTATACATAGAACATAGAACAAATAATAAAAATATTTTTATGCAATTGGCTTTTAATTTACTTCCCAGACTGTACTTTCACTAAAATCGACATAAAGGTAATAGAAAGCGTAAAATATCAATATTTTGGAGAACAATAGACTTCCGGACTCGACATAACAGGACTCGACGTAAAGGGAGTAAAGCTTCAGAGTTTATTATAGCATCGATCGAAGATCGTTCTTCCAATAATTGTAAGTGCGAATAGCTTAATAATACATAGGATCTCGAGCAACATAAGAAGCTCTCGGTTGACGGTTGGATCGAGAGTCAGATACAGAATGCAGTAACTCGATACGGCACGAATTGTCTCTGCAATCGTAACTATCGGTAGCTTGGGCCTGGCTTTGGTGCCGGCGCGGAACCAGTATATAATACTTATGCCTTTTATGTATGTAAATGGAGAGGTAATAACAATGTTAAATTTTATAAGATTTATAAGTATACAAGTTGTACTTTAATGCAAATCACTGTCACTACAGCAGTGTAGTGCTGACTGACAATAGACTGAGTGATAATATTAATTATTGTCCATACTTTCTAAGTCTTGGACCAAACCACGTATCTTTGCTTTGGAGTACATAAGACCACACCAGAACAGAGAGTGCACTGCTCTATACAAAAAGTGAATTTAAATAGACAATCGTTTACTTTATATTACGTTTCTAAGGGCACACGACAAGTGGAAAAGAGCACGTTTCTTCTCCTTCTGCCCTTAAACTAATTATCGAAGTAGATGGAGCTAGTTGTTGTTTTGTGCTTTGTTGTATTAACACAGACATGCCCGGCATAATGGAATTTGCATTATTTAACTTTATTGATATATTTTCTTTATATATAAAATACTTCTAAACGTGTTTGTGTGTGTGTGTGTATGCTGTGTTTGAACTCCTCTTAAACAGCTAGACCGATTTGAATTTTTTTCGTGTAGATTGACAATTCGGTGACACAATAAAAAATACTTTTTTTGCTTTAATTTTCGCGTTTAGAACGTTTCTTTGTAAAGAATTATTTACAAACAAAAGTAGATGTGCAAAACTAGACGCTTTTCCCATTTTCAATGGTCACTTCTGTCGCACGTTCCTGTACTGCACAGGCGAGGACTGTGGAGGAAGTGGTCTACTTAAACTAGAGACGTCTCGCTATTATTTTCCAAAAGCAAAAGTGTTGTGTATTCCATAGGCTATATCGTGCGTGTTCATTGGAAATTAGCAACGTGGCAGAGCTTGTGCACTCACTGTTATGCATAAGTATTCGTATTTACTTATTCCAAATAATAAAACAAATGTACTTATTCCAATCCTGGAGGTTTAGTCGGAATTAAGCAGAATACCTCGATCTACTACAGAATGCACTTAGCAAACCCGCACTATTGATAGAAGGACAGACATTCTAGCTAAACACATATTCCTAATAGTGCCTCAAAAGCTTTGTACTAACGAGTTCGCGATGAATGATCCATCCTCGCATAATTAGCGTCAACAGACGACTCGACGCTATTATAAAATATTCTTGAAATTCCGTAACAAATGCCTCGACCATACCTCGGATGGGAAATGTTCAGAACACCATCTAGTACGCTTCATCCCTTGGTGCAGCTTCGAGAGGTATTGTTACAGAGGGCGGATCGGTAGGCGGTCACCTGACCCGGCCCGACGGCGAACGGAGGTGCGAACGTATGTACCCGGTGCGGTAGTCCATAGCATCGCCGCGACGTCCAGATCCATTGTTTCCTCGCTGGCGGCGACGACTCCATCTACCAGTCAATCACATAAGTCAGATATAAAGACATCTTATAACGGCAATTTTTTTTTAAACGTCGCCCCACACTAGGTTTTTTATCTTGTGTCGTGGGTGCAATCACAAACATAATACCCAGAGCAGAACGAATTTTTGTAGGTCATACAAAATATCTGTCCCGTGCGGGAATTGAACCCGCGACCCGTTGCGTAGAAGCCGATTACACGACCACAGCGCTAAACGTGTCTGTCACTAATAATATACTTAAAAATTTCTCATATTCCATACATACATATCCTCACGCCTTTTTCCCATTAGGATAAGCAGAGGTCACAACATTCCATTTGCTACGATCCACATTCACGACAACAACACGAACAAACATCTCTCAAACCCCACTTTTCCCTTATCACAATATTTCACTATTTATCATTCATCATCACTTCTACCATTCAAATTCAAAATCATTTATTCAGTCTAGCCTGTTACAGGCACTTGTGAAAGTCGAAAAGCTACGCCATCTCAAAACTCGTTTCCACTTCATTAATCCTACTTTTATCGTTATTTTGACACACTCAGCATTCATTCATTCATTATTAATAATGAATAATTGTGACATACGTTTTTGCATACACCTACTTACATAATTATATAAAACAATTTGAATAATTTAAGTAATTCTCAATTAATTATTAATATTTTATATTGTAATGACATTCTGATTTAATGACTATGTTTGACATCTGATTTGTATTTTTTTGAGTATTGAATTTTTTATATTATGTGTATAGAATTTACCTTTAGAACATCAAAATTTAACTCCGTTTCTGTTTTCGCGTTCTCACCTATATCTGGGCAAAAGCTGAAAATCAGCGTTTTGCAAATACAATCGCTGAGCTTTAGCCTATTTGCATCGCTGTGACACACAAGAATTTGTAAAAAGCTTTTTTTTTTATTTTTAATTCCTCTGTTTTGTATGAATTATAACTATTATATGTTCTAAAATCTGTAAACTAAAGATGCAAATAAATTGTCTATCTATCTATCTATTCATATACACAAGCGTAAGCACGCCTCTAAGCAAAACAGACATTTTTTCCCCTCAGGAGAGGAAGGCTGAGAATCCGTCACAAGCACGAAACGTGCCCAGGATACCCCGCAACGGCAAGTGTAACGGAGGTTACGTCGGCCTCCACGCAACCAGAGCGGTCTGACCACGTGACCTGCCGACTAAACTCAGCCTGTGCCTAAGTTCTAAGAACCATATGAAAAAGCGTGAGGGCGACCACCCCGCGGGAGGCCAAAGTGGCGCCAGCCTTATCATGAGGGAGCAAAGCTTTTTTTGACAAGGTCTGAATACTAATGAATCCACTTCTAACAAGCATTTCATTTTGGCTTTTGCTTTTTTTTCTTTCATTGTCAAACTCTTTCACTTACTCTTAACATTCCTTTTCAATCGTAGTCTTACATCTCGACATCTTTTCGTCTCTGTCAAATATCATTGCTTTCGTTTTACTTTCATTCAGTTTGTTCATAATGCACCATGTATACAGTAAACCATATCTTGTAACTCGGTATATTCCACATATTAAAAAAATAACGTTTGATGCTAGAAACTCGATTCATAACACGTTCAGTACATGACATGATCAATAGACGAAACTAAGAATTAAATTAAAAATATTAGTGTCGAGTATTATCTAATAATACGTATGTTGATATTATTATAATATTGGTAAAATTGCATTCATAACTTTTACAGAACTATCCGCTACAAATAGATATGATTCTTAATACTGTTACATTTATAAAAGCTTAGAAATAATTTAACACATTCCCTTTACCCTGGTTTCGTCCCAAAAATTTACCTTCACTGCTACTCATCTGAAGTCCATTGCTGCGTAAGGGTAACATATCAATCTACATTATACAAAATCAAGGCCAAAATTAGAACAATAACCAACATCCAAACCGTACAAATAACAATTCACATATAATTAAGGAAAAGAACATCGCTACAAAATTAAGATATTTCGTAGTTACTTCATTTTAAGTGCACAATTTGAGGTTTAAACAAACATTAACTTCCAAAATTCTGAGCCAAATGGATGCTTATAACTTCAAGAGGACTACCATGTTCGCTTAAAACAGGAATAAAACCATAGTGCAGCGAGATGGCGCTATACGGTGCAAGAGCATTGTCTCTGCTTTAATATTGTTTTCAATTTAATCGAAGCGGTCTTGGTAAGGTCCCTAGACTGCTTACTATAATCGCTTTAAGCAGGAACAAAAATACCGTAGTGTAAGCGAGACGGCGCTTTACGCTGCAAGAGCGGTGTATCTGTTTCAATATTGTTTTAACCCTACTCTAAGCGGTCATGGTACGGCCTATGTTTTAAGATGCAAAAGGAAAGATCTTAACTTTATAGTATTTTCACAAAACACAATGGACCAATTCAGTATCGACACGGAAGAAAGACAACACAGTCCGGAGCCTTGTCAGCGATCATACAAGACTGCAAGGTCGTATCTACCAAAGTACAGAAAGCTTATAACCACAATGGTACTAAATAGAAGGCCGAATGAATATCAAATACGCATGCTGTGATCAAGGCAGCTCCTTTGCCAAAAGAAGATAGAGAGTGTGTTGACAGACGCAGGGAAGACAGAACAGTGGGTCATTGTAAACGATAAAAGGAAACTGGTCACTTACAAGAAACGAATAGATTTTTAATGAACAATGTTCCATTTGATATATATCTATATACCATGTTAATAAATCAAATCAACGATATCTTCATAACTTCTTGTTGTATATAGTTAATAGAAAATCATCCAATTCTAGCAAGTGGACCTGTAGGCTTATTATATAACTCGGTTGCTATCAAAGTCGATTGCAATTGACTGATAGTACCACTATATTGCCGCTTTATCAAGATAATTGTCACATCGTATCTTAATACAGCTGCAATGTAACAACAAAGTTCCCATCAAATTTGATGGCAAGAGTTACATAATTAGAGGCTGGCTGCCCTCAAGACTTGAATCAAGTTTCGTACCAGACACTGGTTGTACTGTGCAATCCTACACTATCCAATATCACTTGAGGCATTTGTTATATAAGCACCATATTTCATAGAAAAACGATCAAACAGTCTTAATGATAGCTGGGCATTGTTCACTGCTCTCAGTTTATTGCGACCAAACGGTCTGAGATGCAATTACTTAATCATAACTGGGCATTGTTCACTGCTTTCGGTTTGTTGCGACTAAACGATCTGGGATACAATGACTTAATGATAACTGGGCATTGTTCACTGCTCTCAGTTTGTTGCGACCAAACGGTCTGGGATACAATTACTTGATGATAACTGGGCATTGTTCACTGCTCTCAGTTTGATGGGACCATTTTTAATTTAGTAAAATACATTGCGAATGCTTTGATTCTGATACTTTGGGTTCAGATCCGGTTATAATGCGATTACTTTGGCGTACAAACCAGTGCACGGAAAGAGCAGGAAACCTCAATCAAACGTTGGGGCAGCCTCTGAAGATTTGTGACGTAATCCCAGGCGAAACGATACACATGCGAGACTGCACCACCAGCGACATGCAGGTACCTATAGTGGACACGTGTTCCGCGCCTACTCGGGGCGTCCGCGGAGGGCGGCGTGCGTCCGGCCGCGAACCACCGATAGAAAAAAATCTATATTACTCATAATGTCATAACACGAAGTCACAGCACGTGCAAAACGCACTATTTTTGCGTGATACATTTGTAATCACCACATTAATGGTTTCTTTCACTAGGCTGAAAATATGTAAAATCCATGCAGACAAAACCCTTTTATAAAAGTATTCATTTAAATGTAAAAAGACATGTTAAAAGTAAACACACTAACATTACGCACACTTCGCGGAGGAAACTAATTTCGAACTAAATATGTTTAAGTATTTGAGTTATGCCATATTAAGAAATTAATCTTATGATCCATTATATGAATTTGTTTATTTAAATATAACATTAATATTTAACGCTTTCTATAGCTTCGTCGTGTTAAATGAAAAATTTATGAAGGCATAAAGCAGGAATGAAAAGTGTGTTGTCTGTAGGATTTCTAAATTTTAAATTTCTAAGCGTAAATAAGCGAGGTTTTCACTAGGCAATAGACAATGAGAAATGCAAAGCTAGAACTTTATGGCATAGAGTATTGCACTAATAGACAAGATAGATTCTGCAACTCCTATTGCTAGTCTAAACCTTGCTAAAATATTCACGCCACGAGCGTACCCACGATGGAGCAAGGTGGTGTTTCTAGCCCTTTGTAGCCTTTTACTGAATGCTTAAAAAAATATAAAATTTCTACAGTATAATTGAAAATCAACTGTTTTTAAACATTTAATGTATCCCTCCGAATAAAATAATATTTTCTTCTAGATCCTGAAAAAATACTGGGTACGTCCGTGACTAGATCTATTATTGTTTGAAGTTTTATAAAACTAAATAAGTAGTGTTTTATTAAATGTTCTTAACGTTAAAGATTAAGAATTTTATACAAGGACTAACGCTTGTAAAACGGGTTGTGTTCCGAAGGTTTGTTCGACATGATGCCTTCGGCAGTGTGCCGTCCTCGTCACGCTGGAGACTCAATTCAATTCAATTCAAATTCATTTATTCAGTCTGGGCTGTTACAAGCACTTGTGAATGTCGAAAAGCTACGCCATCGGTTCGCAAATCTACGGCGGGAGACTTTGTACTGAGAAGAACCGGCAAGAAACTCAGCAAGGGCTGGTTTTTTTCCCTGTATTAAATAGATACAGAGTCGTCAATTTGGAAAATGACTTCAATATTGATAATTCATGAAGTCACTTTCCATTACATAATATAATTAGTAAAAATTTACTTTGAAAACATGCCTATATTAGGAATGCCGTGTCATACAGTTTTAAAAGAATATATTAAAGTTAAATTAAAATTATAATAAATACGACTAGGTGGTCACGCACAAGACAGCACAGAGGTTTCAAAGAAATTTTCTCCTACATACACCCGATTGCAGAATGAGTTCCCTGCCGAATTCTCACCCGGGGAGTGCTGTATGGACTTCTTCAAAAAGGTAGTAAATAGATTCTTAAACGTTCGGCGAAACATTTGTGATGCCTCTGCTATTGCAAACGTCCATATGCTATAGCTTATAGTGACTGCATCCCACCAGACAAGCCATAAGCCTTTTTACTACCTTTTGTATTAAAAACAAATTATTAAGCTAGATGTCCTTCGAAATCACAGAAATGCCGAAGGGAGTACCAGAATGAGGGTCGTAATGCCTGCGTACTACCGCCAGACTATTATTATTTATTTAAACTTTACGTTCAATGGAGTACAATGGCGGACTTAATTCCTTAGGCATTTTCTACCAGTCAACCTTCAGGTGATACAGACACTGAAGATACTTACACCTATATGAAATTTATAAAAAATCCTAATACATAAAATTACCGGGTGCTGTGATTTTTCATAAGATGGCAATGTATACTAGTTGTCATGGGGCTTGCAAATGTGTTGCGAATTTCAGAAGCACCACAAGTACTGTGCACAACTGTGACATCTACCATCAACTGTAACCAGTGAAACAGGCTTTATATCAATATAAAGCAAAGGTTCCGTTTGGGAACCTTTGCTTCTACCCTTTGCCATGTTTTTCAGTTTTGTGTAGACACCCTACTTACCTGATATCGAATGCCGACTTCCTACAACTTACAAAATTTTATAAACATCCTAATATTATAAATCGGAAAGTGAGTTTGTTGTTTGTTCCGCTTTCACACCGTAACTGCTGAACCGATTGTTTTGAATGTTTGCAGACGTAAAGATAAAAGTCCGAATCAAATAATAGGCTACTTTTTATCCAGGAAAAATCGACAGATCCCACGGGATGCGCAATAAAGGCTTCGCTCAAAAACTACTGCACAGATTTTCATGCGGTTTTCATCAATAGATAGAGTGATTCTTGAGTAAGGTTTTGCGGTATTTTTTATCTCGGAAATTGGATAGTCCCACGGGAAGCGCGATAAAACCTTCGCGCCATAAACCGACTTCCGCGCATATGTAGCCGTGGGCAAAAGCTATGACACTTAACCCTTTATAGACCCAATCCCGAAATCCACGCGGGCGAAGCCGCGGGCATAAAGTTTATAATGATTCCATTACTTTATAGATCTTAATATATATATTTCTTGTGTGCGTGTGTATGTGACTGAACTCCTCCTAAACGACTGGACCAATTTTGATGAAATTTTTTGTGTGTATTCCAGGGGGCTTGAGAATGGTTTAGATTCACAATACGGTCATATAGATATTGTTTTTCAGCTAAATTATTTATTTAAAAACATTTGAGACAACGTGAGACAACGTGACATTTGAGACATTTGACATTTGAGACATTTGACAGGACAACGTCTGTTGGGCCAGCTAGTACTTTTATAAAAAAAAATGTCTTTATATTAGAAGATAGTATAATGTAAGTAAATAGGTACTATCAGTGTATGTTGAGATCCATTATCGTGGACCCCCAAATGTGTGTTTTGTTCAAAAAAAGACCCCTTGCAGGTTGTCATAGACCCCTAGGGGTCGATATGGACCACTTTGGGCATCACTGATATACATATATGTCACTGATATAAAGCAATAAAACTAATAAAAAGAAAAAATTCTTAATTTTAAGTAGACAGCGGATACATCGACGCATAACGCATAGCGGTTGCTACTTCTTTAAAGAGAACTGGTTTCTCCTAACGCTAATATCGTGTTTCAGTGGCACTTCGACAAAACTAATTTTTTACATTATGTTATACTTTTCTTAACCCATTTTTTTAATTGAAACTTAATTGAATTGGTGTTAATTCCGACTTCCTGCTAAAACTGTAGGTATGTAATGTGACTATATAGAACCAAGGTCAACTGTCGATTCTTCGAGAGTACATACAATCAAAATGCATATATTTATTTCGATGTGATCTTTTTAGTTACTTCTAAGTACATTCAAATGTAAATCTGTTAAAATTTGATCTCTAAGTTATTACACCTTTTTTTAATTTAGTTATTTTTAATATTATATTACAAGGTTTGGAAAATATCTTGAAATAGACAGATAAGATAATATTAGGTTTATTTAAATAAATAACATTTAACTGTATTTCATAAGAAGAAAACAACTATTTTAAAGTAGACAGTTTCATTCCAAAATAGAATCTTGAGTGCAACGAGATATTTAAAGAAATTTGAATGAATCAAATTATTTATATTATAGTTGAATTTTTTTCTGTGAAGATCCACGTTCTATATTCAAATCAAGTTGAATCCTTTTGTCTATAAATAAAAGCTATTTTAACTTCCGATTCCAAACTATGTAAGGCCTTCAATGAAGCAAAGGAGAACGTGGAACTCTCGTTGTGCTATTGCTGTGCTCAATTTTTAAATTAAAACAATAATTTCGATGCAAATCGCTTATATTTTATCGATTTAATTTTTTTTGGTTTGATTTAAGGTTAAAAGTAAACACAGCTCCTCATACCTAACGTTATCTATTCAATTTAAAGAAGTAGCGCAACAATAAAAAATATGTCCATGACAGTATTCTGGAACATTGGACACCAGAAGCGAAATACTGCTAAATAATAAATACTAACACCATAATGTTCATATTATAATGAATTATTGGCATCTATATCAATACTCATTCAGTCATCATCCGGAAATGAAAAAAAGGTGCCCCAAGGCCGAAAATCTTTGGTTAGTGTGTGTTGCCAGTATTGACGTATGGAACCCAAACCTGGTAACTTGCTGGCCCCTGGTAATACCTTGCTCGAGTTTCTTTGCATGATAGAATCAGAAACAACGAATTCCTAAGAAAAACCAGGGTCACCGATATAAGCCGAGGAATTGCGAACTTTAAGTAGCAGTAGGCTGAGAATATTGCTTGCAAGCCTGACTGCCTTTACGGTGGAAAGGTCATGGCAATGGTAGGCATATTTCGGGAGCTGCAGTGTTGGTAAGCCTTACACAAAGTACACGCTTTGATGAAAATCGCAGGAAGGACGCTATCAGCGCAGGACCTAACGATGTGCAAATCCTTGGGGAAACATTCCAGCAATGGTTGAATGATGAAGATACAATGTTCTTATATGGTGCGCTCTTTGTATATTTGCATAAAGATCAGAGGAAGCCATGCGAGGTTGCACTTGTCGCATTGTCGGAGCCTTATATGATTAAGTTTAACACCCTTCGTTCTAGCCGGACTTATAACACGCGAGGCGTAGCAGCTTGCCACGTAATAATGACTCTAGCTTCATTTGCGTACCTACACCCTCGATTATTTAAAATGGGAATGACGACCTTCATAGTGGATTGGTTAGTAGTAGCAGTTCGAGAACTGGTGGGGACAGAACTTTGTGTGATGAATGCGAGCATTTGTACTTTAGTATAGTTATATATTTTTCTATCAAATATATTTACATATGAATAATATATGTATCTCTATCCATTATTCTAGATCACAAGCCTTACTTAGAGGCTAATTAGCAGAGATGGAATTAGGTAGAGTTATGTACTTTCACTTGTAACACTTTTTTTTCACTGATTTTAAGTACTATTAAAGACACTTTTTTTTTTATTCATATTGATTAAATTCACTTTTACAATTGTATCTTGCATTGGTTATGTTTTCGTCGAATTGTTACTTTGACATTGACAGTTCTATAGTGTGGGCCGCTTATCATGATCCTAACACCATTATCTATGGGCAAATTAGGCAATCAAATCTAGCCAAGCGTCGTCTACAAAGATAGGTTCTTTATCAATAATACTGAAACATCACTCCGGAATTCATAGATTAAAAACAGTGTCGTAGATTAATAACTGCCCACAGATTATATACCGGATACTAATTAACAACAAATTATTTGCACTGCCGATTACAAAAATATCGTTTAGGATTAAACTTAAATTTAGGAAGATCAATTCTTCCTTTCTTTTATTTGTGGCGGATCGACATAGTTTCCACACCATCCTAGTTCCATTTAATAACAAACATCACATACTACACATTCTAGTGTGGGATGCACGTGGAGAAATGTCTTTGCCTCATCGGTGGTAAGCAATCTGTAATGGGATACTAATCTGTGACTTGGAGATCTGAAATCTGGGAATTTGGAATCGATCTATTGTAAAAATCTCACGCATATTTCGGGATATAAAAGAAGTATAAAAGTTACGAAAAGTGGTGTCAGGATCACAAATAAAAATCAGGAGTATTTTATTTCCCATAAAATTATCCATATCTTTTGGAACATAATTTACCTAGTTCCACCGGCACTTAGGAAAAATAATAAACTAAAAATATTTACATATTGAAAGCCCGATAAAAAGATGAGTAAGAGAATTATTACATTACACACTGATGTCATACAGCGAAAGAATTAAATGGATATGCCTCAACCCGAGATTAATTTTAAGGAGCAGAAGAAAATGCCGTATTTTTAAATAAAAAGTTATTTACTTTTACAAGAAACGTTGCCAAACTTACTCAATGACATCGGATGTCTGAAGTTGCAAGATTAGAATACGCTTGATGTTGCCACATTCGTAGTTCGCACAACATAGCTTGTGAGAACAAAAGAATACAATAGCGGAAATGCGGAGCACTCCCCGCTTAACGGAATGGACTAGCTGTTGTTTTTTATAAAAAAGTCGAAATATGCGTATGAGAATTTGCTTAAGACTCAATAGTTTGTAAACTAATAAAAATTGTATGTTAATTATCTTTGTTTTATTATTTATTGGCCACACGGGATTGTCCATTAGAAATCCCGGGAAGGTCCATATTTATATCAACATTTCTATGCATGTACATAAATAACTGTACCTAATTCCGACCTCTGCTAATTAGTAAGCGTCAGATATATTTATTTATTTATCGTAATATTATAAACCTATGAACTATACCACAAACTAAAATAAACAATATCAAAATGTAAGGTAATTTTAAAACTTTCTATAACGACTGCTAATTCTAACCATAGAAAGTGAAATCACGTCCGTCAATTTGTCCCTTTATGTAAGTTAATACGATTGTGCAACGATTAGGGCGGAGGGCTGATAACCTGAGACACAGGAATAATCCTAGTTTGGATATTAGTTCAAAATAGACATGGAATCCTTAATCAACTCGTAAATAAAAAGTGCAGTGTTATAGTACTGTTAAAATATTTACTCTCGGAGTATCGATTATATTGTTATATTGTTTATGGTGAGAAATAAAAATAACAATTATTGTTAATTCATACTTTCTCTTTATATCTCTCATGCTCATTTTTTTATGTTAAAGCGTCTAACTTAATCCATTTTGATGAGATAGACTTAGACAAACAGTTTTTAAAAGAATAAAATTGCAATTGATTCGAAATTCGACCATAAAACCCACTAATTATACAAGATGCAAAAGCCACAAAACTTTCTGCAACAGTTCCCTACATAAAAATTTTTAAATACACTTTATCGTACAGCGATCAATCAATATACATAGTAGAAAACAAAGTCACGTTCGCTGTATGTCCGTATGTATGCTTAGATCTTTAAAACTACGCAACGGATTTTGACGCGGTTTTTTTTTAATAGATAGAGTGATTCTTAAGGAAGGTTTGTATGTATAATAAATGCATAATATAGTAGAGAAACACTGATAAATTTAAAGGTTTCTAATGTGATGTCGTAAATAAGCACGTTTTTTTGCGCTTATATTGCAAACGCTGGCTGAACCCTACGAGATAGACCAAAATAATGTAATACAGTAATGTTCACCTTAAAACGTTCAACAAAAAAGTCCGCGATGGTATATGTCTATCTTTTAGGGATAACCTACTATAACCATTTAATTACTTTTATTTATATAAACACTAGCTTCTGCCCGCGGCTTCGCCGCGTGGATTCGGGATTGGGTGTATAGAGGGTTAAGGGTCATAGCTTTTGCCCACGGCTACATATACGCGGAAGTCGGTTTATGGTGCGAAGATTTTATCGCGCTTCCCGTGGGACTATCCGTTTTTCCGAGATAAAAAATGCCGCAAAACTCCTCAAATCACTCTATCTATTGATGAAAACCGCATAAAAATCTGTGCAGTAGTTTTTGAGCGAAGCCTTTATTGCGCATCCGTGGGATCTGTCGATTTTTCCGGGATAAAAAGTAGCCTATGTTACTCGGGGAGAATGTAGCTTTCCAAAGGTGAAAGATTTTTGAAATCGGTCCAGTAGTTTAAGCGTGAAGAGGTAACAAACAACAAAACAAACAAACAAATAACAACAAAACAAACAAACACACTTTCGCATTTATAATGTTAGTTCGGATTGCACCCGTGCGAAGCCGGGGCGGGTCGCTAGTTAAAAATAAACAAGTATGATCTGTAACATTGACATATAATTTTGTAAAACGTTTAATCATAAGTATGTACACGCAAATCGGGATCAGATTTTAAACGTCGCGTGGTATGAAGAGGTTGCATTTATGGTAAAACATCATTGATTAATATAGTATGTTATCCCTGAATAGCATATTAATATCAAATATGTTAAGGTTTGAGAATAGGCTACAATCTATTTTTCACAAACCTAAGTGATAAGGGTTGTCCACCCCTATTTTATTTATTATCTGGTAAAAAAAAATTGTACCATCAAAAATACATATGACCCTAAATTTTCACCCGTCTATCACCAACCACTATTTTTTAATAGTCATTATAGTAATTTCCCTACAAATAATTTATTATGGCCTCTAGCCTTAAATCAGAGCAACTTTAACATAATAATTGTTTAGAACCATGTTAATACTTACTTAAGCAGCCTCATGATGTAATCCGGCCAATTGTCGGGAAGCATCACCAGCGAGAACCCGACAGTTATCAATATAATGCCAGCCAACTTCATGCCTTCAAACTGCACTTCATAGAGTACAATATCCAATGCTAGAACACGAATAAATGGATAAAGGTATTATGGGTAGGAAGCTTTTTAGTTCAAAAACTGATTGTCGAATTCAAAATATATCTTGGATGAAATCTTGGTAGTTTAATGTAATGATATTCATGACACAGTTTGTCTACCTTGATTTAAACTTGCGATGAAATAGATTTTTATAATTAGTAAAAGTCACATAAATCAACTATTTTCAACAGCCCAATAGCTACGAATCCACAGAGTACTAAAGCATGCTACAAAATGCTGGAATAATACGTCGCCGCCTATTAGGACTTTAAAATCCACAGTAGTGTTCAAACATAAAATAAAGAAATTAACTGTTAGAGAACCAAAGAATTGGAATTCCGAAAGCATAGATAAAGAAACGAAAGCTGCAATGTGATTGACATAAGTAAATTACATTTTATTTTTACATTCTATATACACATATTGACATGCAGATGAACTTATACTATACTAGCTAACCCGTGCCCACTTTGTTGGGCATAATACTAATATCCCCGAAGCGAGCACGAACGCGAACCGAATTAAACCCGAAGCCATCGCACTCCGTACGCTACCCTTTTTTTCACCCATTTACTTTGCAAAACGGACTACCACGTAAAAGCCTTTTTATTTTTCGGATTTTAATATAACCTATGACACTCAGCAACATTGTGTCTTTCTATTGGTGAAAAAAATTTTAAAATCGGTTCAGTAGACCCCGAGATTACCCTTTACAATTTACAAACACACAAACTTTACTTCTTTATAATATTAGTATAGATTAATTGTGTATATAAACAGTTATAGTGCCTGATTTAGTGTGTCATTGTAATATATATATATATAAGCAGTCACACATTATATACTCAATTAAATATATAAAAATATTATAAAAATAAAATATAAATATAAATATTTGTTACACTTACACCAATTAGCCTAGCCCAAGGTAAGCTCTGTAAGGCTTGTGCTATGGGATCTAGGGTAACGGATAGACATACATATATAATACATATATAAATAATTTTTATTGAAATATATATCAACAACCATGACTAAGGTACATTGTGTTCGCATTCATCACACAAACATCTGCCCCCACCGGGATTCGAACCCGGGACCTCAGAGATGGTGACACCTTGAAACCGGTGTACTATCCACTCGACTATGTATGTAGATATATATATTTATTTATGTGTTTGTGTGTGCGTCTGTAAAGCACGGTAGCTGAGTATCGAAGCTGAGTGACGTCCCCCGGGCTATCGCTGAAAATGTGCGATTTTTGAACTTCTTTTTTTTTGACATGAACCTCAATTATTATGTATGGAGGACAGATCTGTTTCCCTATTCGTAACGTCAATTGGGTTTTCTCTTCTTTATTTAATTTTTCTTGTGATTGTGTAATAATTGTTGTGTGTCTGTAGACCAAATAAAATATACATACATCTATCTAACCAGTACTATGTAGGCGCGGGAGCAGCACATGCATTTCATAATAGAAATGACAAAATGTCAAGTTGCTTATTGAATTGTTGTCATTAAAACTAGATAAAAAAGCAATAAGCACGTATTGTACACTTCGTTTGTGGAATGAGCTCCCTGCCGAGGTTTTGCCAGAGGGCTACAGTATGGAGTTCTTCAAAAGGGGAGTAAATAGGTTTTTGAAGAGTCAGCAACGCGCGAGTGACACCCCTGGTGTTGCAAGTGTCCATAGGCTACAGTAACCGCTTACCATCAAACGTGCCGTAGGCCTGTTTGCCACCATCGCGGTATAAAAAAAATGCTATTTCATTTTTTTATATTAAAATTGTTCATCTTTTTAAGTTCAAAGATCAGGTCACTCTAAAGTTTATCATTCTAAAGTAACACTTTATTCTATGAAATTAATTTACTATGCAATAAAACAAATAAGTTACTGTATTTATATTTTGTTCTAAATTAGAAAATGTTAAAAAGTTATCAAAGGCAAAGCCTAACATAGCGTTTACTGAACCGCGTGCGGTTGACGCGATTAGAAGACGTGCAATGCGAATGAGGGATTTTCCAAGTGACCGATCAGCGAGTGTTTTAAGCCTGTTCATAGGTGACGTTTGCGTCTCCAATTTCCAGTAACTTTGTATCTCCACACTACATTCACATACAATTCGATTGATTAAACAGTATAAATTCAGCTAGATTACGCTAAGCACCACTAAGACGTCGCTTTACGAATAAAACATATGCTTTAAGTCTGAGGGACGGAGCCTACTTTACTACGTTAGCGCGATTAGAAACTTTAGGTACACTTTTAAATTTCTTCGCAGGTGTATACGATGTCTACGATGAAGGAAATAACCTGACGGTTATTTCCTTCATCGTAGAGTTTATTGAGTAGAGACCTTTTTGGTACTCATATACACTAGAGATGTGTCAATCTTTACAGAAACGACTCAGTAAGTCGCTTCTTCCAAGTGATTCAATGATTCAAATCTCTATCAGCGCTTCAAATGAATCATTCGCTAAATTGCATCTCGGTTTCAATCGGCACGCGGCGCTCGCACGATTGAGATAAGTAAATAGTTCAGAGTCGGAGCCCTTCGTATCACGTCGCTCAATTGCATCTCGGTTTCATTCGATACGCGACGCTTACACGATTGACTCAGAGTCACTGATACAAATGAATCAATATCAATATTTATATCAGTGTATTTGTATAATATATCAGAATATTTGTATCAGCGACTCTGAACCGATTTAATCGGTTCTTTACTGATTCGAATCTTTGTACTGATCCGGATACAAAATACAAATGATCCAATCTCAACAAAGACACGTTTTTTCCATCATTACTATACACTATATTCAATTATTAAGTTTATACTGTTAGTGTGTACCAAGAAAACATTTTTCTTTCTTTCTTTCTTTCATAAAAGGGACGGAATAATGTACGAGGGGAGGTCAAAAAGTTCGCGGAATGACTGGGAAAAAAGATGAAATGATACATTATGTTATTTTTCCTTTTCAATATATTCCCTCTTAACACGAATACATTTTTCGGATCTGGCATATAACTTATTAATACCGTCGAAAAAATAGGTTTTGTCTTGGGCGTCAAAATACGCCGAAATCGCCGACTTGACTTCATCATCGTCTCTAAATTTCTTTCCACGCAGCTCTTTCTTCATCTTTGGGAATAAATAAAAATCGCTAGGGGCCAGGTCTGGACTGTAGGGTGGATGGCGTAGTTGTTCAAAACCGCATCGATGAATGGCAGCCGTCGCAACATGACTCGTGTGAACGGGCGCGTTGTCGTGCAAAAGGAGTACACCTTTTGTCAGTTTTCCTCTTCTTTTTTCTTTAATAGCTTCTTTTAATCGGTCCAATAGGGAAGCGTAGTACTCTCCCGTTATAGAAACACCACGTTCTTTATAATCGATCAAAAGAATACCTTCAGTATCCCAAAAAATAGTCGCCATGATCTTTCCGGCCGATTGCGACACTTTAAATTTTTTAGGGGGTGGTGTGCCTTTTTTGTGCCACTGCATCGACTCCTGCTTTGACTCAGGCTCATAGTGGTGAACCCAAGTTTCATCACCGGTTACAATTCGGGCCATAATTTCTTCCCTATCTTCTCCACAGCGGTCCAAAAACTCGCGGGAACAGTTGACGCGCTCACGTTTTTGCAGCGGCGTGAGCATTCTCGGGACCCACCTTGAACACACTTTACTCATGCCAAGATGTTGATGAAGAATATTTAAAATTGTGGTTTCTGATACTCCAACTGATGCTGCAAGTTGTTTCTTCTTCAACCTTCCGTCTTCCAATACAAGTTTTTCAACTTTTTCAATGATTTCCGGCGTAGTGGCCTCAATGGGCCGTCCAGGTCGAGGATCATCTTCAATTGACTTCTTCCTTGCTTGAAAAGGCCGTGCCATTTGTAAATCATGGTTTTACCAGGAGCAGAGTCTCCGTAAACAGCTAACATCTCTTGCAAAATAGTTTGAGGCGTTTTTCCTTGTTTGGTGAGGAACTTTACGACGGCGCGATGTTCAATTTTCTCCATAGTGGCTAGTTTGTTCCCGATTTACTTGTTTACTCGTTTGTAACTCGAAAGCTAATGACCCAATTAGGCTAGAAATTGGCATATATAGTAATTATGAGTTACTCAAGTAGCGGCTACCTGGAGGAGCGACCTCACCCCCGCCAACCCCGCCATTCCGCGAACTTTTTGACCGCCCCTCGTATATATAAGCAGTCACACATTATATACTCAATTAAATATATATGTATGTAGATATATGTATTTATTTATGTGTGTGTGTGTGTGTGTGCGTGTCTGTAAAGCACGGTAGCTGAGTATCGAAGCTGAGTGACGTCCCCCGAGCTATCGCTGAAAATCAGCGATTTTTGAACTTTTTTTTTTTGACATGAACCTCAATTATTATGTATGGAGGACAGGTCTGCTTCCCTATTCGTAACGTCAATTGGGTTTTTTCTTCTTTATTTAATTTTTATTGTGATTGTGTAATAATTGTTGTGTGTCTGTAGACCAAATAAAATATACATACATGTATCTAACCAGGGGGGCAATCGCACTAACAAATCGCAGCTGAAACGAAACCAAATCGTTCCACTCAACCAATCCGAGAGCTAGAATATCACGTCATCGAACAGATGACGTGATATTGTGGCGTTCGGATTGGTTAAGCCGAACGGTTCGGTTGCGTTTCGCTTGCGATTTATTAGTGCGATAGCCCCTCTGTACTATGTAGGCGCGGGAGCAGCACATGCATTTCATAATAGAAATGACAAAATGTCAAGTTGCTTATTGAATTGTTGTCATTAAAACTAGATAAAAAAGCAATAAGCACGTATTGTACACTTCGTTTGTGGAATGAGCTCCCTGCCGAGGTTTTACCAGAGGGCTACAGTATGGAGTTCTTCAAAAGGGGAGTAAATAGGTTTTTGAAGGGTCAGCAACGCGCGAGTGACACTCGTAGTGTTGCAAGTGTCCATAGGCTACAGTAACCGCTTACCATCAAGCGGGCCGTAGGCCTGTTTGCCACCATCGCGGTATAAAAAAAATGCTATTTCATTTTTTTATATTAAAATTGTTCATCTTTTCAAGTTCAAAGATCAGGTCACTCTAAAGTTTATCATTCTAAAGTAACACTTTATTCTATGAAATTAATTTACTATGCAAGAAAACAAATAAGTTACTGTATTTACATTTTGTTCTAAATTAGAAAATGTTAAAAAGTTATTAAAGGCAAAGCCTAACATAGCGTTTACTGAACCGCGTGCGGTTGACGCGATTAGAAGACGTGCAATGCGAATGAGGGATTTTCCAAGTGACCGATCAGCGAGTGTTTTAAGCCTGTTCATAGGTGACGTTTGCGTCTCCAATTTCCAGCAACTTTGTATCTCCACACTACATTCACATACAATTCGATTGATTAAACAGTATAAATTCAGCTAGATTACGCTAAGCACCACTAAGACGTCGCTTTACGAATAAAACATGTGCTTTAAGTCTGAGGGACGGAGCCTACTTTACTACGTTAGCGCGATTAGAAACTTTAGGTACACTTTTAAATTTCTTCGCAGGTGTATACGGATTACCTGACGGTTATTTCCTTCATCGTAGAGTTTATTGAGTAGAGACCTTTTTGGTACTCATATACACTAGAGATGTGTCAATCTTTACAGAAACGACTCAGTAAGTCGCTTCTTCCAAGTGATTCAATGATTCAAATCTCTATCAGCGCTTCAAATGAATCATTCGCTAAATTGCATCTCGGTTTCAATCGGCACGCGGCGCTCGCACGATTGAGATAAGTAAATAGTTCAGAGTCGGAGCCCTTCGTATCACGTCGCTCAATTGCATCTCGGTTTCATTCGATACACGACGCTTACACGATTGACTCAGAGTCACTGATACAAATGAATCAATATCAATATTTATATCAGTGTATTTGTATAATATATCAGAATATTTGTATCAGCGACTCTGAACCGATTTAATCGGTTCTTTACTGATTCGAATCTTTGTACTGATCCGGATGCAAAATACAAATGATCCAATCTCAACAAAGACACGTTTTTTCCATCATTACTATACACTATATTTAATTATTAAGTTTATACTGTTAGTGTGTACCAAGTAAACATTTTTCTTTCTTTCTTTCTTTCATAGAAGGGACGGAATAATGTACATATGAATTTCGAAATACATTCGTTCATGACTATATAGTATACAAGCTGGTGCCCGCGACGTCGTCTGTACAGGATTAGTATTTTCAGTAGTTTATAATAGCATTACATAGTATAAAACAAAGTCGCTATCCGCCGTCTGTCTGTCTCTATGTATGCTTAGATCTTTAAAACTACGCAACGGATTTTGATCGGAGTTTAATAGATAGAGTGATTCTTAAGGAAGGTTTATACATATGTATAATACATGCATAATATAGTAGAAAAACACTGTTAAATTTAGTGGTTCCTAATGTGATGTCGTAAATAAGCACGTTTTTTTTGCGTTCTAAGCAAAACATGTTCTATGTATTGTCTAATGACAAAAAATCCGTGAACTTTGTGTATAAGGACATTTTGTAGTAGGTATATTTACATAAGCATTGCACCCGTGCGAAGCCGGGGCGGGTCGCTAGTACCTTTATATATTGTAGGCTATGTGTTATTCTTATATATAAGCGATAGTTGGGGAAGTTTTATCATTTAAGTTACAAAGTACCTAAAAGTACCCTTAAGTGTTTGTATATGTCACTGGTGGACTCAATTATAGGTTATGCTCTTGATTCTTATGGGCTAACATTTAAAAGTTATATTAATAAATTAGAATCACTTCAAATTAGATTTTTAAAATTACTTATTGGTAATAAAACTAAAGTAAAATGCAAAGGTAATTATAATAAACTTTTTAAAATTTGTAAAATACTTCCAGCAGGTTTAAAACACAAATATTTATTTGCAGTTAACAACCATGCGAATCAGGAGCATGGCTTGTGTCGGGTTGTTCCCGGAAGTGGCCTTTGTGTTCCCGGGGGCTCCCTACATGCCTGAGGAAGGCCATCCCTGAGGTTTTTAGTGGGTAGGCCTCCCCCTTCTGGGGAGGAGGGCCCCACCTAACCCCGGCTCGCCACAGCCGGGGTATGCAATTTAATGCATTTTCCTCAGGGGAACAAAAAAAAAAAAAAAAAAAAAAAAAAAAAAAAAAAAAAAAATGGCTTGTGTCGGGTGCAGCATCAATACTCGACTAGATCTGTGTCCGCTGGTAGGTACGAAGTACCTAGAATCAGCAATTATTACGGGGATAGAACTATCAAAAAGCGTCTACCCTACGTGCTGAATACCATGCCGGTGGACATCAGACAGGAGACCCATAAACTTAAGTTTAAAAATAAGTTGAGAAACTATATGTTGGACAATATTGTATAAATTATTGTTTCTATCCAATAGATATTCTACCTCTTGCCTTATTAATTCTATTATATTAAACTAGCGACCCGCCCCGGCTTCGCACGGGTGCAGTGAAAAAATGGTTATGGTGGGTTATCCCTAAGAGATAGACATATACCATCGCGGACTTTTTTGTGGATTTTTGTAAGTTGTACAATACTGTAGTACATTATTTTGGTCTATCTCGTAGGGTTCAGCCAGCGTTTGCAATATAAGCGCAAAAAAACGTGCTTATTTACGACATCACATTAGAAACCTGTAAATTTATCAGTGTTTCTCTACTATATTATGCATTTATTATACATACAAACCTTCCTTAAGAATCACTCTATCTATTAAAAAAAACCGCGTCAAAATCCGTTGCGTAGTTTTAAAGATCTAAGCATACATACGGACATACAGCGAAAGCGACTTTGTTTTATACTATGTATTGATGTACCAATTTTGTGCACTTCATATTTGATATTTGTGAGACTGAATCGATCCCACAGTCAAACTGTATATACAGTTTTGTGGGACTTTGTAATGTGTTATTGTAAGTCATTAATAAATAAATAAATAAAAAATAATAATTATTCTAAAGTTTCATTAAAATCCATTTAGTAGTTTTTACGTGACAATGTAACAAACATCCACCCATACTTACAAACTTTCGCGTTTATAAGTAGGGATTCTGTAATAAGATGCGATAGCTCTGATATGGAGAAACATCAAATCACTAGATTCACTCTTCATTTCACACTCTTCTTCATTCACTCTTCATTCATTCACCGTTCAAATCAAATCAAATCATTTATTTGCACAAATCCATACTAATATTATAAATGCGAAAGTAACTCTGTCTGTCTGTCTGTTCCGCTTTCACGCCAAAACTACTGAACCGATTTAAATGAAATTTAGTACACAGATAGTCTAGAGCCTGAGAAAGGACATAGGCTACTTTTTCATGCAATAAAGGTTGTAAAGGGTTGTAAAAAGTTGAAAGGAGGGATAATAGGTTATATAGAAATATTGTTAAAACTACTGAACCGATTTAAATGAAATTTGGTACACAGATAGTCTAGAGCCCGAGAAAGGACACAAGCTACTTTTTTATATAAAAAAGGTTGTAAGGAGGGATAATAGGTTGTATGAAAATATTGTTAAAACCACTGAACCGATTTAATTTAAATTTGATAATAGATAATCTAGAGGCTGAGAAAGGACAGAGGCTACCTTTTAAAGCAGAAAAGGGTTGTAAAAGGTCGAAAGGAGGGGGTGAAAAGTTGTATGGCAGTATTGTTAAAACATATCCTTCCTGTGGGAAATTCAAATATAACGCAGGCGAAGCCGCGGGCGGAAAGCTAGTATGGGTATAAATAAGGTTACAAACTGTGTTAAAGAGCAGCCATATTTACCATTTCTGGCATGCAAAGGTTACACAAAAATGAAATCACAAAAATCGTTAGAGAAAAGAATGTCAAGTAATACAAATTATGTCAAATGTCAATAATAGTAAATATAAATTCAATACATAGTGCTAGAATAAAATTATGTCAGTTATAATAATGTCCAAATTTTAACAACATAAGGTAGTCGAGCAGGTAAATAACAATTTAACTAGCATTATTGAAATATTCAGAAACAGAATAATAGCATTTTTTGATCAGCCATTTAAACTGACAGTTTTTGAATCGACTGGTAGGCCAACTAGAAATGTCCAATGGTAGGTTATTTGTTTTTGGTAGGTAGGTTACGTTAAAAAATACTTCAAGAGTATGTAAAAAATGGAAACGTACCTGCGGAGACCGGCACGGCCGTAATCAAAGCGAGAGATACGAATATGTTGTAGGTTATAATATTTCCGAACTGGAACACGAGATGGAACACTGGAACAAAAATACGAACATTGAACAAAGTCATGTCGATTCTTATCACGAATGCCGCGGGGGTGTACACCCGATAGTAAAAGTGGTTTGCATCTTACTTCTGTTCTATCATATGAATGTTTATAGTGATTCAACTAACAAGAAAAATGTACCCAATCTATGTATACAACAAAATTAGGTTATCTAGGAATTCAAAATCAAAATCAAAATCAAAATAATATTTATTCAACATAGACCTTTACAGGCACTTATTGACGTCAACAAACAAAACAAAAAAAAGCTTAAATAATAATAAAAAAAAAAAAACAAAAACCTTGTCCGTACGTACGAATAAGGAAAAAAAAAAGAAAAAATATATTGACTCGACACCTGTTCGCAAATTGGGAGAGCCTTCTCGAGAAGAACAGGCAAGAAACTCTGAAGGTCTATTTTTTATCTCCTCTTTTCAATATTAATAATTATAATAATATATATAAAAATACAATATAGTATAAGATACAATCATACCTAATACGATTACAGTCGTATGTATGTTTACATACACATATAAAATAATACAATATTATAAATAATGTTACCAAACATGGCTCTATGAATAGTGTCCCTATAACCAAATACTGTGATCATTTAGATAGTCACTTACTTTATAATAACCTTACTCATGAGTGTATTTTTGATATGGATTTTAAATTTATATAAAGGTAAATCAATGACACTTTGCGGAAGCTTGTTAAACATAGATATACATTTCCCCAAGAACGAACAGCTAGTTTTATGGAGTCTGAACATTGGAACGGCAAGTTTATTTTTGTTTCTAGTATTCACAT
Source organism: Scirpophaga incertulas (assembly GCA_036419045.1). Lineage (NCBI taxonomy): Eukaryota > Metazoa > Arthropoda > Insecta > Lepidoptera > Crambidae > Scirpophaga > Scirpophaga incertulas. The sequence goes on from CM071630.1 coordinate 34,637,281, forward strand.
TATGTAGATCACTGTTTTTATTGAATTTATTATAGTTTCTATATACAAAAACTAAATTATCATATATATATTGACTAGCTAGAGTTAAAATATTAATTTCTTTGAACAATTCTTTTAGGGATTCTCTAGCCCGTAAACAGTAAATAGCACGAATCGCTCTTTTTTGTAAAAGGAAAATACTCTCAACGTTAGCCGCTGATCCCCATAGCAGCAGTCCATAGGACATAACACTATGAAAGTAGCTGAAATAAACAATTCTTGCCGTTTCAACATTAGTTAAAAGTCTAATCTTTTTTACTGCGTACGCCGCTGAACTAAGTTTGATTGCCAAAGTTTCAATATGTGGATCCCACTGTAGTCGTGAATCTAACGTAATGCCTAAGAATTTAGTATTATTTACCAAGTCAATGACATCACCATTCATATTTAAACTAGTATCAACCTGCCTTACATTGGGCAAAGAGAATTTGATACATTTTGTTTTCTTAGAATTTAAAGACAAATTATTAGTTGTGAACCAATACAGAACTCTCGAGAGAGCACTATTTACATCGTCATAACATTCCTTTTGTCTATCAACTTTGAATAGTAAAGAAGTATCATCTGCAAACAATACTGTCTCACACGATTCTGTAATGTAGTAAGGAAGGTCATTTATATATATTAGAAACAGTAGAGGACCCAATATTGATCCCTGGGGAACCCCCATAGTTATAGGCGAGCTAGCAGATTCTGATCTATTAATAACGACTTTCTGCATCTGTCTGATAAATAAGATTTTAAAATATAATTCTGTCCACTACTAATACTATACAGAATAGAAGAAATATAGAAGACAGTACTTTTATTTATATCAAAATCAAAATAGTTTAGACTCAACATAGACCCTTAAATTAACCTTATATGTGCGTATGTATGATTGGATTGGATACACAAAAATGGGAGAGCCTTCTCGAAAAAATACGCACGAAACTGTGAAATGCAGAAGTACCTTGGAGTATCGACCCATTTTACTAATTTAAATAATTTGACAAGATATTACAACTCAATAAACTGTCAAAGACGGTTTTACATTTAGTACAGAGGGGCTATCGCACTAATAAATCACAAGCGAAACGCAACCGAACCGTTCGGCTTAACCAATCCGAACGCCACAATATCACGTCATCTGTTCGATGACGTGATATTCTAGCACTCGGATTGGTTGAGTGGAACGATTTGGTTTCGTTTCAGCTGCGATTTGTTAGTGCGATTGCCCCCCTGGTTGGTTAAATACCAGTACAATGTATGACTCACCGAGCAGTGCAACACCAGCGACGAGCAAGTGAATCCAGGGCATTCTATGCGAAGGCAACATTTCCGAACCGGTCAGGTAGAGCGCGAGGCACACCGGCCACAGAAGCGAAGCATTCACGATGCCCAGAATGGAGAAGAAGAGAGCTCTTTGTCCTGTATTAACTTCACCCATCACTTTTCTGAACAGAACCTGTTATAAAAGAAAACTATTTAGTTAAGGCAGTCTCTAATTACACACTTGCCAAAGATAATATGATCATACTGAAGTAATGTGTATATATACAGAGCGAACAGTATTACAGTCACCATTATACATGTGGTTCCTTTCAGATATACAACTAATCTACTATAACCACAGTGTATGTTGCCAACATTTAAAGTAATATGTACAACCAGAGTACCCACTAATTACATGGCCGTATTATATACCTTTCAAACCAGAACACAACAATGCTTTTTATAGAACTGAAAAAAGCGGTTTATAGAAACAGATAATGTACAGTCCCTCTGGTAAAATTTACCTTGGAATACCAAAATTGGGTAGACGACAATTCTTTAAATTCTATATATAATAAGAGAACTCTTTTAAGTGAGAAATATTGTAGAACCAACAGTACACCTGCACCTATTACTTTTGAAGATACATCGACATGTTTGCGGCGCTGTAGCGGGTCGCTCAAAAACGCTCCATCCTAAAGACACTGCAATCGTGACGTCTCATACCTAAGTAAACTCGTCAAATTTGTTTGAGCGTATAAACAAATTTTAAAATAACTTTTTTTATTTGTACGTTTATAGGCATACTTTCTATATAAAAAAATGTTACATTTAATGTGAGAATGTTAGAAATGTGTTTGTTTCATTAGAATTAGGTAAATAATAATTGTTCAGTTTTTAGAAATCTAAAAACAATATAAATTCATAATTAAACTGAAATTTCTATATTGACATACTTTCATGAGATATAAATTGCTCAAATCAAATAACTATATAATCAGTTGTAGTCGTTTAGAGATCGTATTAGATTCGAATATTTACAACAAAACCATGACATTGCTACGATTTAAAAGAAACTTGTTGTTTAAAAGAATGTTGCCAGTATTCAAATGTAATGGTACAACGATGGTAATAATGATGTATGATATAAAACCACCAACTCCATTACTACGATAATGAAATGTTTGAAAGAGAATAAAAATATTTAATAAATACACACTGTCGTTTTATTTATACGTCTATTAATATAATGTATTAAATCACAGAAATCCCTAACTCTTTTGGAGGACTTGAAAAAGTGATTCGCCTATTTAATTCTATAATTTTTATACTTTTTCATGATGTATAATTGACCTTTGTTAGTTTGAACTTAATAGGAAATCTTAAAGTATAAATAAATAGCAGCCCGCCCCAACTTCGCACAAGTATTAAATAAACATTGAATGTCGTACCGTCACACCGAACGGCGTGAGCGGCGACCATGCGTCATTTTTCTACTTACATTTTAAAGTTGTGATATCTTTCGAATGGAATATCCAAACTCAATAATTCAAAAAGTTATATAATGCTATTAAAGCAGTCTTAAATATGAAGTTTTCATTTATTTTGATAACGATTAATTCCAAAGTATAAATAAGAACTTTTATAGCGGTGCCTTTTTTTTTTAATGTATAAACACTTATTGTGACATAAATATAATAGTTACGTAATACATTGTTTTGGTCTATAATCAATATTTTCGCAGCGCACGCGATGTAACAAAGATTTTTTGTTAATTTTTCACACCGTGGGTTACATTAAGTTCTAATATGGAACCCACACTTTTTGAAATTTCAATATAGCTAGAGATAATGTAACTTCCCAACAGTGGAAGAATTTTTTAAATCGTTCAAGTAGTTTCGTAGCCTATTCTATGCAAACAAAAAAAAACAAACAAACAAAAAAACAATCAAATCTTTTCTCTTTGTATAGAGTAGTGTAGAAATCATGATTCATATTTTTTTTATTTTTATTTATTTAGAATAGGTTTGCGTTTGTCCACAATCTCACCTGATGGTAAGTGACGATGAGGACTAGGATGGAACACGCTTACCTAGCAAATGCCTATTCACTCGTGACTTGAAGACCGTAAGATTATATTGTTCCGGGAACACAGACGTCGGCAAAGAGTTCCACATCTTAACTGTTCGTATTAAAAACGAAGACTGGAACCGTTTTGTACGTGTGCGAGGATAGTCCACCACGTAAGGATGGTAGTTAAGCCTACATCTGGTTGACTGGTGGTGGAAAGAAGCGGGTGGAATTAATGCATGTAATTCCAACGCACACTCTCCGAAATGCAACCTATAGAAAACCGAAAGGCAAGCAACTCTTCGACGGTGTTCTAGACTCTGGAGACGTGAGTTTATAAGTATTTCGTCGTCGATAAGTTTTCTAGCTCGCCTTTCTACTGAGTCCAAGGCAGCCAACTGATAGCGGGCAGAGCCGTCCCAAAGATGGCAGCAGTACTTCATGCAGGATCGAACTTGGGAAATATGTATTTACTCCGTGTTCAAGGTAAGTTAATGCAACAAGTTGTAAAAATTAAAACCTTAAAAATAGCAAATCCGGCCGCCGCACACGCAGCGAGCACCACCCCGCCCAGCGTCGAGCTGCCAGTGATACCATCCATATACGCCAGCAGCGCTATGCCCGTGTCACACAGAATCGCAGCCACGATCTAAGGATTATAATTTTGTTTTTACGTCCTCGTTAGTGTGAAGTAACAAAATTATTCCGTTATCATCCATTTCCCACATCCCCACAAACAAACTTTACATTTAGGTAAAATTTGTGTTTTACATAAGTTTAGATCTATTTATTTGTAATTATATTAACTTTAGTAGGTGTCTGGTTTCAAAACTAATAATTGCCTGAAATATAAATATGCAGGCCCATCAGTCACCCTTGCTAACATTATAAATGCGGAAGTATGCCTGTTTGCGTGTTACGCAATCACGTCTTAACCAAACCGATTAAGAAATTTGTTACAGAGACAGTTCAAAGCCAGCGAAAGGCCATAGATTTTTTTAATGCGGAAAAAGGCGCTGTAACGGGTTGAAATAGGTAATGAAAGTGGAAACTATTTTTTAAGATTATAATCAGTATATTAGTATGACATTCAAAGTATGTAAAAAGATTCGCCTAAGAGGAGTAAAATAGGGGACGTCATTTGTCATTTGTGACGCCACACCAGAAAATTGAAATATAGAAAAATATCCTATATAATGCAAGCTATACAATTGGTTAATGTGTAGACGCCAGGAGATCAATTTACGTCCATTCGACATTAAGTTGAAAATCATAAATCGACATCATAAATTTGGATAGCACTATGTGCTGTTGTCATTACAATAATGTTATTCATACCCAAAATATAGTATACTTAAGTAAGTTCAGCACAGTGATATGAACGAAAGGTAAAACTAAAATAAAAATAATAACTAAAATAAAGACAAAATACAAAAATATGGCAGCCCTATTAGTAGTTCTTTATGGTACAATTTAGTATGGTGGGCGTGTGTGTAATGAAAGTGCAGTAGAATATTTCTGATATAAACACAGAATCTACACAGAGCTAATCTCAATTAAATAATAAACCAAAAGATCAGCCATTTTGTCAAAAATAGACTAAAAACTTTTATAAAAAATTGACTATAACCATTTATCAGATATAAGTTTTCATTAACAATTGAATAACTTTATTTTTTTTATAAAATAATTATTTTAATCTTTGTCACCGTTGTTTTATTTTCTTATATACTTTACAATATGTGTACAACTAAAATAATTAAATCTTTATTTATCTAAATAACACTAGCATAAATAACTTACCCTTACACCAACAAACTGTTCGTGTAATATCACCCAAGAAAGAAGATAAATGCACGAGACATTGGTTGCGAAAAGCGCAACCACGTCAGTAGATAGCAAGATCCTTAGAGAGTATGCATACATGTACACAGTCACAACCCATAACAGGCAGAAGAGTCCACAGCGGCTGATGAATCGAGCTAAAACAATCATATTAATAATTTATTCCTATAAAACAGTATATCTGTAAAACTATACTATAAAATTTCAATAATAACACACAATTGTAATACGATTCCATAAAAGTATTCCAAACGACACAATAAAAGTTATATTATTTTCTTTGCTTTTGTATAAACTATGATATAGTTAAGAGATTAAATTATTTAAATACATACAGGTCAAAATATTAAGAGTACTTATTTAAATTTAACTAAACTATACAAAATATGGAGAAACTTATTACTGGCTACTTAAAGCCTATTTTATAATAGCATTTCCTCAATGTGGAAATCATGGAAACTATTATTTTAACCCCAAATTTTTCAGACAATGACCAATGCCATATGATAGATCTTTTAAAATAGTTATAGTATCTTCTATAGTTTAGGATAGATCATGTGAGTATAAGTAATAATTCCATCCTGTATATGGTATTAACTTTTGTTATTATAATTTTTTTACACTAAAATTTTTATCCAGTCTCTTAGCGGCAGTCACAAACAGAATCGTATGTACACATACACCCACATTGCAAAAATTTTTGTAGGTCATGCAAAATATGTTTCAAGTGGGAATCGAACCCGCAACCCTTGCTGTAGTAGCTGATCATTTATCCGCTGCACCAAAACTTGTCATCTGGTGTAAGGTTACATATATTTCAAATATGGCTAGTTCCCTAAAAACAATACCTTTGTTTTTGTTTTTACCAAGTAGAATATAATGTATAAAAAATTTTGAATAACATACACTCTAGGTACGCAAATAACTTACCTGTCCCTGATTGACATAGATCAAAAGCACAAGCCATCATACATGAAATGGGTTTTAGTCATGTTCTACTTATAGTAATAAAAAATTATTTTAATTGCTTACCAAATGTGAATCCCTTTTCCCGAAAGTCAGTAAATGGATCGTATACAATGTCATGAGCAGATTTACATTTATTGTGTATCAACATCACAATCAAGTAAAAAGGATAGAAGAGTATAAGCCAGTTGGTGCAGAACCAAGCTGTGAAGAAAGGTGCGTTGTAGAGATTCTGAAAATATTTTAAAACAATATGCTATAAAATAACACAATTTGAATTTAGTGCTAAATCATACTTGGTACATGAACATTAGAACAAAGATAATAAATACAACTTGTACACAAGTGTAAAATCCATTTGTTTAGTCAGTGTACCTGCATGCACTGGTGGAGATTGCAATAAAATCTATATATGTATATAAAAATATTGTATTTATGGTAATATTCATTAAATTTTATGGTTTTTAGGATAGTAATAGGTCATAAAGTATATTTTGTTAGCATAGACGATTAAGAAGTCCTGTAAGAAATATATAATAGTTTAATCAATATTTCCCACAATAATCATATATTATATATATATACAAACATTTGAACACAATACTTATGAATATGAATTTGGCTGTTAAAGTTTCTTCTTAGAACTACCAAGGAATAAAAAGACATTTTTAATATGAAACAGCAGAAAATTTAGCAAACTCAAAAACATTCTGCACCATTCCACATTCACTTCACTTCACTCATCCTCATTTGTTGTGAGGTAATCTGAAGTAGCACATGCGAAAGCAGTATTGCACAGAGGATATCTAAGCAAATGGACTTTATAATTATTTTTTTATATAAACCAATTTTTGTAATCATATTGTATACAAGGATTACAAGAAAAATATATGTATTCATAATCAAAAATTCTTACATGTGAATGATATTTTGTAGAAAAGTTGTGAAATGGCATTAGTGAAGATTCAGTGCCATGAAAAAATGTGTAGCTAGTCAAAGCATACACTTCCAAATACATATGCTTGATACAATGAGTTGCAGTCACCCAGGAGGCAGTTAGTATAAATGTGACACAAATACCATAATAAATCTGTAAAATTGTACATATAGTCTTATCATTTATTTCATTTGAATGAATCAAACAATAATTTCATAAGGTAGTGCAGTTCAAGATTAATGCCCTCAATCAGTTGCAGGATTTCAATAACATTTTGTTTTATAAACCAAATAACATTAATGAGAAAGTTATGTAAATTATAAAGCTTTTTATTTTAACGGGATATTATTTACTCATAGAGCATGCCCATATTAAAACATACTCATGAATTGCACACACCCAAATCAAACAACTAATAATAATTTAAAGGGACCACCTTCTTTGCAAACTTTGAGCAACAAGATCTAGGGCATTTTTTATCCCTCAACTGTCTCTCTTCATCCTGGCTACTGTTGGCCGATTCACTGTATGCTTGCTGTAATGATGGCTGTGTAGTCAGAGGTGGCGCTGAGCAGACGGAAGTCTGTGGAGTGAGAGGAGCACGGGGGCTTAACGGAGTTGGAGGGCCATTGGGACACTCGTGATCACCGTCTCCAATCACCCGCTCAGTTTCAACCTCCTCGCTAGTAATTATTACTGAAGGAGCGCGTACACGTTTAGGATTAAAAATAGTAGGAAGATCACCATCTCTAGCCATGTTGTTATTCCTAACTTTTCTTCGACATCTGAATTCTTTAAAATTTAACACAAATTTTGACACCACCAGTTTTTGTTATATAGCATCAGCTGATTTTTATTTACGGATATCATGATTTTATTTCTATACTTGGAAAAACTGAACATATTCACATTACAGTAAAATTTTAACTTATATCGCTGGCATTCGTACAAATCTTACATAAAATTTGTTTTCGATAAAAATAAAGCTCAACCATTTTCATAGGTTTTCAGGTTTTCCTTCGATTTTCCCACTTTTTTTTCAATACAGCATTCATTACTGAGCAGTACTCTATCATTATATCATAAACAATTTCGCTTATTGAAGATGGTAATACTGAAAACGTCAATTATTGTGTTTTGAATTGTTGCACATTATACTCTTCAATGATTGGTTGATATCAATCTAAAACGCACATTGACATAATATTCATTGGTGGAGATGACAGTCCTATAAACTCCAAATTAGTGGCTATTCTACTATTGTCTATGTATAGAATAAGATGATATTTATTTGCGATTTTTAATATGTTTTTTATTCCTTTTTATTTTTAAACGCCTTTTTTAGAGTTATAGTAATACTAATTGTAAAACAATTATTAACAATTTCACAGAAAAAATGTTTCTGGGCTTCTACATTTTTGGAAATAGATGGCAGCACAGAAGTTCTTTATTTCATCGCCAGAGGGAGATAATTGGTTAGCCTACTTGAAGCATCCGGGAACCTCGCCATAGTAGTAGACATGGCGGGTATCAACCTGGCTAAATGACGAAATAATTTTTGTTTGCAATTAGAGAAACGTGTTAATTTCGTAAAACAGTGTTGATACTAAAAGACTAATTAAGTTATATTGGATTAGGATAAAAATGCAGAATGTCGGACAGTCTGAAAACCGAAATATCGATAAGGTGAAGTTGCAACTTGATGTGGTAAAATCATCCACTCCTCACAGTTCGGCTTCGAGTCCGGCCAAATCTGAAAGTGAAACGTACTCAGGAGCGCCTGCCAAATACATGACGGACTCTTCTGAAAGCGAAGATGACTCTGTATCCGAGGTAAAACGTGTTTTGTTTTCGGCAGAGGCGGTGGCAGTGAGGGAATGTGATTATCGGTACTACTAAATACTACAAGGGACATCTTGTACATGTCTAGATTGCCTTATAATTCTTTTTGACATCAAATTATTGAGTGATCCATCGATTAATTTGCTTTCATTCGTATATATTTAGCTTCAAATTAATTTTCAAACATTTCCAATGTTGTACGTTGCTTGCCAAATATTCCGTAAAACGTCAGAAAGTCGTAAGTACGTACATACCTACTACTACTGTGTAATGCATTTAAATTATTTATGCCTGCCGTTTCTATGCAGTATTAGATAGATTCTTTAAAATTTCACGATATTACCGTTTTAATCCGCCTCACGCTACTGTTCATTGTCTATTTGTGTTTTGGACAAGGTCTGAACTATGGTGGCCATGTTTCTTGAATCACATGCATTTAGTCGAAATAAAATAATGATCGATGTTTTTCCGTTACAAACTATTTATGAAATATAATGTATAATGTAATTTATTATCAAATAATAGTGTTTTTCGTTTATTGCAATGTCGTCTTTCGGGAACAATTTGAACACCGCTTAAAATATTCGCGCAAAAATCATGGTTATTATTGAATTGCAAGGACCATTGTCAACAATTGCTAGGTGTTTTGTGTCCTTAAGCACCACATTGTTAGTACTCACATCATTTTCATTGGTGTTATAGATCTTGCTGGCTTGTTTGTGCCTAAGCAGGCCAGACCTGTTGGTAAGTGGAAGACAATCTAATTGAATGCTTCACCAACACAATCGCTATAGCAATTTGAGTGAACCTAATGTTAACCTGCATTATGTGTGTGCGATGGACAAATTTCACATTGTTTCTCATATTGATGTTGAATGGTCCTTGTGATTCTAACATGCTGTTTGCGATCCAACATTAATTTGTTATTACTGCTCACTCTTTGCAGATTAATAGTACAATACTAAACTAATAAGTGTTTTGACCTCATAACCTATGAATGCTTCTAAGTTTGGTTCAATAATATTTTTTGTAAACTACATGATAGTAATATTTAATAAAAATACATTTTTTATTCTATTTATCTGCATCATAATTGTATTAATTTGTAACTGAAATTTTGCATCATGCATTGTGCTTAAATGAAAATATAATTAATAGACTAACAGGTAAAGAAGAATTTTAGCTCTAGATGTAGGTCACTATTTAAATCTGTGGCTTAGTATAATTATTTCCATCCTATAGAAGAAAATTAAATTGATTTCATTATATTCTTTGTAACTGTTCAGCCAACAAAAGTATAATAAAATTTTCATTGAATAAATAGCAGTTAAAAAAAGTAAGATACTTTGTGTTTCTGTAAAATATGGTTTTACTTTCTTGATATTGCGGTATTAAAATAATCTGTTATTACTATACATAATCTAAAATGGTATCATGATTTTGCTATAACAATAGAATAAAATTGTTTTGTTTGTCCTGAATTGAGATTTATTTCATTTACATTCTTCGATTAACATTATTCATCTTAAAGGTTATCAGTTGTAATTGTTTACATTTTTTCTTTTCTAAATGCTAATATAAATATTGTTTGGTAATGGAGTCAGACAGGATTCCATTATGAAGTATTATACTTCATCAGTTTACTTACAAATTTGATGAGAGTTACTTAGATAATAGTAATATAAAAGTTATATTATTTATGACTTTATTCTTTTTGTTTGTATATATAGACATATAGACATTGTTTAACATGGAACAGAAAAATATGGTCTGAAAGACCACAAACAAATAGGTTTTGGGTTTGCAAGCCCTGAATTGTACTAATAAATATAATAATAAACCATTACTAATATCTTTCTTGACCCAAATATTTTCATTCAAGAAAAATAGCAGTAATATATTTCTACAACATCAACATAACATTTATTTGGTTATGTACAATGTATCATTATCAAGTTATTTTAAATATTGGATCTATTATCTCAATGTAACACATTTCATAAAGATTCTCAAAGAATTTAAAGTTAAATCTATACCAGTGGAAATTAATGAATCTATTTCCTGCAAATGAAATACTTAAAAAAAAAATGTAAATTAATTAAAAATAAATATTATGCTGGGTATGATACTTATGAAAAGTTATATAAGATTTAATAGCATGACAACTTTTTATTGTACTCCAATATTAATACATTCTGTTTTCATAAACATTACTTGACTTAAGGAATATGCATAGAATTGAAATTATGTTCTTGCTGTTAATGTAATTGTGACAAAAAAAAATATTGAGTTATTGAGACATGTATTTTCCTGACAACAGCACTGCTAAATTAAAAACTTAAACTTGTCAAAAGCTATTGATAATTATAATAAAAATATGCATATTCTATGTTCAAGCAATTGCATTAAAAATTATATTACTAGTATATTTTTGTAATATTAATTAAATTATATTTGTATTATAAATGAATTATATTCCTTTTGTATGTGTAATAGGCGGAAATGGATGAAGAAGGTGGTGGTGCAGAGGTACCCAAATTCATTCTTGAACATGATTCCGAGAGAGTTGTCGATCCTGAAATGCAAGCAAGACTTGAAGCCCTTCTGGAAGCAGCCGGTTAGTAATTGAATTACATTAAAATTTCAAAAATTTATAGGGTTCTTAAGATTGTGTACCCATAATTACCAAGATAATTTATGCATTTGGTAATTATTAAATAGCATTAATAAAAAACACATGATTTACTGTTGTATCCTATATTGAAACGTTGAATTATGACTTTTATTTTTATTGCAAATATGTAAAAAAGTTGTGCTAAAAACAAAACGGCAAGTGTAATTAGTCTATAGAATAATTTTATTCCTTTTACTAATCAATAATATTATTTGATTTTAAAACTAAAAACAAATAAAAGAATTTCCATTGATAATTATAATAATAATTAGCAAAAATTATTATCTTCATACCAACAATCTCGCCATAGATCATAATGCCAGTTTATATCTATATAGACAGTATACGTTGACAAGAAATACCGACTTAGCAAAGAAGATTCATACTTAATCTTCTGTGTAAGTCCTGTCTTTATAAGATAAATGCATAACATGTGCCCTGGTATCACTATATTCTGGTTTGAAGGTGATACAGCTGAACAAGCTGTAGGAACACCAAAACATAATATGATATTACCTCTATCGCATTAAAATGTCACAACAATCAATATTTTTTTCCACAGTTTAGTGTGATACACAGGTTTAATATTGTTACATTATTATTTGGAGCTGCAGAGAAATTTATAGTATTTCTTATTCTTCTTTCTTACACTCATCGTTCTTACATATACGGACAGATTAAAAAGTATGTAACAAAATATAAAGATATATAAATGAAATCACTGTCTTGAAACAGCTCACATGTCTTGAAACAGAAACACAGTCAGCCAATGTGTTGTAAGACGCAGCTTGGATTGGATAAATGGTATAAAGCAAGGGAAATTTTTTCATCCTGTACTTTTACAGAATCGTCGATTAGACTGGCCTCAGATAAATAGTCTGTACCTAACTTCCTTTACAAATTTAAACAAATTCACATTATATCGATAAAAGCTATAGTTATGTTATTTACTGTAGTCAATGTATCTGGCAATGTAACTATTGAGTTTTTAAAATTAAATCCTAGGATTGTTATCATTTAGGTATTCCTTAACAATATAATATCCTTTTTCTGTAAGAGTATTTTTGACAATTGTTTTCATTCTATATAGAGGCAAATCCTTTAAATAAATGTATGAACTGTTTTAATAATGCGTTAGATATGAAGCTGATGTGTTGTATTGGGGGACCAAACCACTGAACAGTACTTGGTATACTTCTAATGAAACTGTTATTTAATTTACTAATAAAACCCTGTGTTTTATCTCTTAATGTGTCATGGTTGTTTATGACAAATCCAACTTGTTTAAAAAAAATATACCATTTTTTCATTGATAACATACTAGAGTTTAAAGGCTCCCTAAGTTATATTCTCACAAGTAAAATCAGTGGTTATTAAAACTTAATGCGATAGACTTGCACAGATTTTTTCTTGCACATGTTTAAATTACATTTTTTTAAGAAAAATATTGCTTATTTTTATTGTATACATAGAAACTCTTCATGCCTAATATAAATAAATATAAAACTTGAATAATTATTCAGCCACTCTTTTAAAATAAAAAACTGTTAAAAATAATATTTATTGATTTCTTATTCCAGCTTGATATTTTATATTTCATGGATCTTTAGCTTTCTATACTAATATTATAAAAGTGTGAAGTATTAGAATTTGGATGGTCTTCAGGGTTATCTCTGGTACTACTGGGCAAAATATTTATGAAATTTTAGTGTGAAGATAGTTTTTTTACTCTGTCTTTCCAACAAGAAAGTCTTATAAAACGCGGGTGAATTCGCGGTAAGCTATAAACGATAAAATACACTGCTAGCCAGAGTAACTAGAGTAAGAGACAAATGAGAGAAGTGTTAGTTATCACTAGAATCATTTGTAAGATACCAAAAAAAAATGTATATTAATAATTCACAAGTATCAAAGAAACATAACACTACAAATCAAATGTTTTTGATTGTTAAACAAATTAACTTTGTGGAAACACTGTATTAAATACATAAATATCAAACCAGTCTTATGATATCCCTTGTTATTAATGAATTATTTGAATTACAATGTAATAAAACTTCGTGTTCAACAAACAATCTCTATAATAAGATATTTGATTAAATATTGAAAGATTATTAGATATATTTGGAATATTATTGTGTTAAGAACACAAGAGGAGACTTATTAACTTCTATTAGATTGATAATTCTATAAATGTAATCTTATCAAATGTTTAATCACTGTTTTGGTAATCTATTTTGGCTTAGAATAATTAATAGGTGTATATTATAATAAATATTTGCTTGCCTATACGTAGATTAATAAATAAAAAAATTAGTTTACTGCATTTAACTGAATTTATTTATGTCTCTGATGTTAATCATATATTTTCTATAATCTAGCAAAATAACAAGAATGTCTACGTGTTAAGTGATTAGTTTAAATGCGCAATTATTACACACAAAAGCTAATGTGGACTTCATTTTAAATAAAATTTATGAAACCGTAAAGTAAGCTAATTTAGGCTCTATTGTTCTCTACATACGGGCGAATCAGGTATTAAAAATACTGTGCTACGTTATAAACGTAAACAAGCAAACAGCCGATCTTGATCCGTCATCATAAGACGATTTTTTGTACGCAAGCGAACAGAGATGTGTTGCGCGGTCGTAATTTCATCGGATGATACTTAAAATTGTACAATCAACGCCACTTTAAGCTTTCCATTTACACTGTGAAACCCGCTAATAGTACGTGTGCCATAAAAGCGGATTAAAAGATCAAATTGTATTGTAGCTTGTATTCGTATACAACAAAATGATATGACTCATATGAAATATGTTTAGTAAAACTACAAATATTTTATTCACGGTATTCTATTAAACATTAGTATTCTCAAATTATACAAATCTATTTCACGTAGCATAGCAATTAATGGGAACTTCAAATATTTTTCGTTCATTCTCAACGCTGCTTCTATGTAAGTACGCACAGCGACGTGTCAGAGTTTACATGTCGACCTTGATCGCTGTTGTTGTGTCGTAATAGCGACGATATTTGTGGTGCAAATGTAAAAATTGACGTGTTACTGACCGTATGTTTGCTGGTTACATTGTGATGTCAGGTAGCCCAATAACGGGTAACATTCGGCAGTCTTATAAAAGTCTATAGGATAGCTAAGATTTAGTTTGTTACCTGAGAGAAAGTTAACTCTTTTAAGCCTTTGGAAAAATTTCATTCAAATAAGCCGCTGAGTTTCGCACTATACCGATAACTGCCATATTGTAATACTGTCATACTGCAATCCCAAATAGAACATATTTTATGAATCGACAGACTACTGCAACTTCGGATAGTAAACACAAGTTTAATATTACTATCTAACTACAACTACCTACATTTTAAGGCGCGATAAAAGACCCCTTTCAATAATAAATGCGATGGAGCCTTGTCGGTGTCTACACTAAAACTACGAATGAAATAAATCGGACACCTTGACCTTTCACACTTCTAGCAAACTGCATTTACGTTGAATCGTCCATAGTATTTTAATAAAATCGATACCGCCCGTAGTGGCGTCGTCGTCGGGGACGGAAACCTAGTTTTGTCTTAAAACACAATGGCAATATATAATGTAATATCATTGATTACCAAAATCGATACGGTATGTGTACTCGTAAGTACAGTGTCCCTAGATTGCATATACAATGCCCTGTTATAAATCGTGGCAACACACGACTTTGCATGACATTAAAAATGAATTCAGGCAAACTAGGTTAGTCCTAATTGCTGCAGTCGCAGGTTCGTGACGACCACAGGGCTAAACCCGAGCAGTGATAAGGGCAGTATTAAACTTGTCGACTTTGATGGGTGTGTATCCTGCCTGAACAAACAAGTTATTAACATATATATCGAAAGAGGTACATTGCTTAGACATCATTTTATTTCTCTCCCTCGAGAATCATATTAAGCTGTTGTTACGTATTTTGTTGTGAATTAATTACCACTCATTACATTATTACCTCTTCAAGTGTACACGTATAGAATTTATATACCCACCCCGCTTTGAATAGTCACCAGTAAACTTCTGCCGAGTTTTATGGGCAGAGCTGTGTTCTCGTTTTCCATCCTTGCAACGCAGAAATCAATACTCATGGCGTAACACTTCATGCGGGTCACTGTTACTGAAATGCAGCTTAAACCCTCTAATTATCTAGTTTATTGTCGTGTTTTAATTTCTGACTGTCGTTTATGTGAATATAGGATTAATATTTTGGCTTTGTTTCATATTAATCTGATTTTGTTCGACGTTGTGCCGATTGTTTTACACGATACCAACCAACACCATCTATTCTGTCCCATGGTCAACCGATGCATAATTGAACACGACACGAAGTTGGGACCGATTGTGTTAACAATGTAGAGGAGGGACGCCTCGCTTTTAGTCCCTTTCTCATTTTACTACTTCTCTTTCTCAATTCGTGAAATGTCGTAAAAAAGGTAGGGCCAATATACCTGTCAATTCTAGTGAAGTCCGAGGCATTGTTAAAAGTGAAACGTGAACCGTGATATTTTTACGGTCGTACATTTGTCTCTGAAATTATGCGAATTATATTTTTACATTTCAATTAATTTGCTTGCACTTAATATTAACATTAACTTACAGTATTGAAGCGTAAGTAGGCATCAAAATCGATACAATATGGATAATGTGGTTTTTTCCTATGTATATGCCATTATAATTATTATTATTACAAAATTCTCATTTTATTATGTTTATATATATATATATATATAAATATGCATTATCATTTTTGGTCGACACGTTTCGAGTGGCGTTACTACGTTATCACGTTACTACATAATGGGTCGTGGGTTCGATTCCCGCACTGGACAAATATTTTGTTTGGCCTGCAGGAATTTGTTCCGGCTGGGTGTACATGTGCATGTGAGATTCTATGTCTGTGACTGCACCCACGACATAGGATAAGAATGCTAGTGTGGAGCGACTTTATTTAAAATAATCCCCGAAGCCAACGCGCGCCGTCCGCTGCCCGTTTTTCTCCGATTCACTTTGCAAAACGGACTACCACGTAAAAGCCTTTTTATTTTTCGGTTTTTTATATAACCTATGACACTCAGCAATAATGTGTCTTTCTATTGGTGAAATAATTTTTTAAATCAGTTCAGTAGCTCCCGAGATTACCCCTTACAATTTAACAAATATACAAACACACAAACTTTACGTCTTTATAATATTAGTATAGATATATAAGTCAACTTTAAATAAATGTCAGTATTATTACCTTTCCATTCAGTTATTATTATACAATTGAAATTTCAATTATATATACATTTCATTATTGCATTAATTCTTGTTATTATTAAATTTATTTCTTATCACACATATCAAATTAAATTACTTTATAATTGGGTAGACGACATTTTTTTAAAATTCAATATATAATAAGAGTACTCTTTTAAGTGAGAAATATTATAGAACCAACAGTACACCTGCACCTATTAATTTTGAAGATATATCGACATGTTTGCGGCGCTGTCGCGAGTCGCTTAAAAACGCTCCATACTAAAAACACTGCAATTGTTACGTCATAACTATGTAAACTCGACTAATTTGTATAAGCGTATAAACAAATTTTTAAATAACTTTGTTATTTGTTCCTTTATAGGTATACTTTCTATATAAAAAAAATGTTACATTTAATGTGAGAATGCTAGAAATGTGTTCGTCTCATTAGAATTACGTAAATAATAATTGCTCATTTTTTAGAAATGTATAAACAATATAAATTAATAATTTAACTGAAATTTCTATATTGACATACTTTCAATAGATATAAATTGCTCAAATCAGATAATTATAGTCTAAAAACGGCCATAATCAGTTGTAGTCGTCTACCCTATTCTTTTTTTACTTTGTAATCGAAATATAATTTTATATCATAAGATGTATGAATAATTGGCAATTTTTCAATTTCCTCTTAAATATTGGACCATGCAACAAAGTTTAAATCGTATGGTAACGTGTTATATATCACAACACACATACGTTTTCCCGCCGATAAATAGTATTGCGGACGTGCGTTTATCCCACACCCTTGCTGACGTGATGTATGATTTTATTCACAGACCTCCTAAAAGTGCATCTCGCCGGTCTGAGTTGCGACTCATATAGCCATTGTTTTCAGCTGCGAATAACTGAATGTAGCCTGACATCGTAACCTATTTCAGGAATATCCATAAAAGTAGGCTAGCCGATGTCTCCGGCCACAGAAAAAGCCTTTATGCTTTGACACGTCCAGTGTTTTCATTCACAAACTAGGAGGTATTATTACACGTTTGTATTTTTCTCGATTGATTTTTTTCTTATTACGGAAAAATAGTTACGCGTGTTTATTGTCGTTATAATGTTTAATTATTGCAAAAATACATTGTATATTCATTTCTAGACTTTAATAAGTCTATTTTGGCTAAAACAAGTCACGCGTATTTCATCGATCTATAATAAATCGCACCCTTCGCTGAAACATGAATTGAACTAAATGACAATTGGATAACAGAAGCAGAATTTAATAATACCCATATATAGTTTTATAACAGTTGTATGAAGCGACCTGCGGGCGCTGTCCTGCCCGCGGTCATAACAATGCAGTGATTAACATAAAACCAGAGTTATTATCATTCAAATCTGAGGTGTCGTATCTAAAAAATGAAATTACCGAAATTATTTGAAAAAATATAAACATTGTTAATATATTTTTTCATAGTTATATTTAGATTTATTCTTGTATGACCTCTTCACCATAAAGGTTTTGAATAGATTCAGCAATCTCATGTTTATGCAATGAATATATTTCGTTGCTTTTCATTTTAACACGCATTATAAGTAACTGCGTAATAATTATTTTCTCACTCAATCGTAGGAGTTAACTCGGCAACTAGCGGGTGTGTGAAAGAGATACCAAGGGAAATAGAGTTATATTAATTTAGTTATAGTATTTAATTTTATTCTAGTAATTACAATTAGGAAATTCTCTGTTATATACTGAAGCATTGCATTGTTAAAACATTGTAGATGGAAAAGGAACGTTCATATAACGAACAGCTCGTCCGAAAATCATATTGTGTTTCGTTTTATTAAATAATTTTATAGGCAGGTTATAAAATACCGTAACAATAATTATACTGCATAAAATAAAATACCCCTGACAAAATCACTTTACGCATTCATTTAATGAGCGCCAACTCAAGTATATACCTATTCTATAATGTCGCCATTTTCTGGTGGCGGCCATCTTGAACTTTTTGTTATAGTGTATAAGTATTCTACTATTCAATCAGTCCCTTTAATTTGAGACATTTTGGAACAATTTTCATAAAACATAGCCCAGAATACTGCCGACTTAGTCGGTCACCTTCCAAACAAAAAAGACAAACCCCAACTTTTGCAGTCGTTCAAATTTTATCATAAACACACCCTATTGTACCATCGGTGTGATGATGTATTATTATAGGGGGAAAATACTGACAAGTATCACCAGCAATTGTAGTGCAGTCGATATCTTAGAATATTATCGATTGATTTTGGCCTCTAATCCAATGTAAAAATTCCGATGCTTGTGACATCGTAATAGTGATAATGCGTCATAACCTCAAGTAGCCCTCTCGCCCACTACCAAAACACCACGGCCCAGGAACCGCCCCTGTTGTCAAACAAAAGGCGTCGTCAAATCACCTCCATTTCTATTAGCACAGAACAATAATGCTTTTAACATAATAAAACATTGCAACACATTATACCAGTGTGAAATCAAACTTGCGAGTTAGTTAATCAACAATAAACTCTACACATGGTAAAATTTAAGACTTGTATTGGTCAGAGCTTGCGAAATTTACAGATGCGTGCAACTAGCACATGTCATGATTTTCTCCAGTTGATGGATATGTCTCCACTTGTGTATGCGATTAGTTCATTATTTAATGCAATTTTTAACATTCCATACTTATTTGTCAGTGACGAATAAAACACTGTTCCAATCGCTTTGTCACTCACTGCACGCCTTGCTACCCTAACTAAAAAAAACCGTTTCGGGTCGGGTACAGTTACCGGGAATGACATCATTTACGCAGAACTTTATTGTATTATAGCTACACAAGAAAGTCCCCTTTCACTACGAAAAATGTTTTCGATAAAATCCTCGTTATTTGTTATTGCTACTACTTTTTTAATATTTCACTCATTAAACTATTGAATGAAGTTTCTCTATAATATATAGAGAAACTTCATTCAATAGTTTAATGTAAAATGTAATAATAACAAGTAAAATGTAATAAAATTGGTATATACTTATACTTACAATTCTGGCCTATTTATTAAAAATGGATAGAGATTGCGACTTTGTATGTTTAGATTACGAAAAACCTTATGAAAGCATTCATATCTATGTCTCGAGTGGTGTCGAAAATTTTTTATATTTAACATGTTCTACTCGATTTTTTTTTACTAAATTCACCACACCATTTAACATCAACATAGCTGCGAAACATATATCTGAATATAATGTAGAGACAATCTAAATTCTTTTAAAAAATAGAATTTAATATCAAGATGTCATTAGCTTATATAAGGCATTGCTGAAAGCTAAGTTCAGTGCCTCCACTCTTAATGTTAGAAATTGAAGAATTTGTATTATTATTTTTTTTAAATTCGAAACTTCATAAGCATGTTTCCAATGTATTTAGCGGACTACAAGCTATCTGGTGGAGACTGGACCTTAAACGTGAACACTGTAACAGAATTACGTCATAGCCATAGAAAAATGTATTACTCATCTTTCAAAATAAAATAGTCTAATTTCAAAATGTCTGTCATACAACTATGTAGTATTAGTTATATAGTTGTAGATTAACCATAAACGTTTTATCACATGACGTTTTAGTGGTCATACTGCGAGAACAAACCTGAATAAGACGAGATTAAATTTTGACACTATTTTTCATGTGACAATTATAATGGTTTCTATGTAGAAATAAACATCACGTAAAAATCGTCCCGAAGAACTGGATAATAAAATGAAAACTATTGCTTTTTGAAAGTAGATTATTATTTTATAAATGTATATATATACATATATATAACTTTTATTTTAAATATGTTTTTAAAATAAAAATTATGCTTACTAGTAAGCATACTATACAACTTTCGATGAACAATAAAATTATTAACTTTAAAAATTCATTCAATTATATATTATATACAATAGTAATTTGAGAATTTAAGAACTTTTATTACTGATTAAATAACCACTTACAAAATTTAAAATAACCAATTACAAATTGAAATAATAGCATAATTTATTAGGGCTTAATGATTTCCTATTAATTATTACTGAATTTACTTATCATCACAAATATATTTCTTTATTATTTCATTTACCGTTTACAACAGTTATAAGAATCTAAATATCTTACAAACAATATTTGAAAAGATTTGACATTTAAATGTGTATGTAAATAGACTTCCTACTAATGTATGCAATATTTCAATCTATGATGTTAGATTGTCAGCTACAGCGATTGTATGTGCGAGGGATGGAATGAAGAATGTCGAAAGATGCGTTTTCGAATATTATAATGAAAGGAGCTCCCAGATTTACTACTAAATCTATTGACTAGGATTACTGAATGATAATGAAAGTATTATCAAGCAATTTGTATATTAATTTAGAAAGTATTATTAGCAATTATTGACGTACTACAGTTAAAAACTGAAGTAATTGTTATATGTGTTTGTTAATAGTGGTGCATGGTTTGTCGCCAGGTATCGGCAAGTTATCAGGTGACGGAAAGCACTTAGCTGATCCGGAGGTGCTGCGACGACTGACGTCGTCCGTATCCTGCGCTCTGGACGAGGCGGCCGCCGCCCTGACGCGCATGCGCAGCGACCAGCCGCCCGCGCACCACCGACACCACCACCAGGACAAGCCGTATGTACTCATTCCCCACGAACAACATACACCCCAGTTAAAACTCACGAGTGAGTTAATAATGGCTCAGTCACTGAACAGGCCCTAAAGACACACTTAGTAGTACTATTCTCTTAGTTATTTTATTTCCTTGTCCTTATCCCACAGTTATGAGAATCAAATAACATGGCATGGCAACTTTGCGCTTCCATTACTTCACCGGTGATGACACCGGTTTCAAGGTGTTGCCCTCTCTGAGATTCCCGGTTTTGGATCTCGGTTAGGGCGGATTATTGTGTGATGAATCCGAGCATATATGTATGTCTATCTGTATTTCTAGATGCCATAACACAAGCCTTACAGTACTTACTTTGAGCAGGCTAATTGCTGCGACTGTAAGAAATATTTATCTATTTATCCTTGTATATAACGATTAACTACAACTACCTCTCTCGATCTCGATAATGTCACGTCTACCATTAAATAATCTGCTAAACCATATAACAAAGCATATTGGCAAAAATGATGACTATCCGAGATTTGAGTTGCGCGCTGCAGATCTCTTGTATCGGTCGCGGTTGAGTCGCCGATTCCCGCGGCCGTTTCGATCGAGACTCAGTTGACTGTGATTTCGAAGCTTTGATCTTATCTGATTTCAAATTTTCCATCCATAATTTTAAGATTTGACTTGTTCGATGTGTTGATTGTTTTTTGTGTGCTAGTACCCAATGCGGGTCAACGGCTACGGGGACAACGCCGACGGTGGCGCCTCCCGTGGGCGCGGACGGCGCGCCCTCCCTGGCCGAAGCTTGTTCCGATGGTGACGTGGGCACGGTGCGCAAACTACTCACTGAAGGCCGGTCGGTCCACGAGACCACCGAAGAAGGCGAATCGCTCCTCTCGCTAGCGTGCTCCGCGGGCTACTATGAGCTCGCGCAAGTGCTGCTGGCTATGCACGCTAGTGTAGAAGACCGTGGTATTAAGGTAAGACCATTCAATTACATTTAGAATTTTATATTCAGATTAGGTAATTACGTTTCACTATTAAATGACTTGTAACTTAATGTAATTGAAAAAAAAATTATCATTTTATACAGTTAAGAATAAATAAATTAAAATGTGTGTATCTATATATGAGAAGCGCCACAGGTTTGTCCAGCCTTTTGAATGAATTCGTTAGTTTCTGGTTTACCGCTTATATATATCCTTTGTGGGTATGAGAGCTTATGTCCAAACCATCAGACTGTTTTTATCCTGAATAACTAGTTAAGTTATGATAGTAGGTCCTGTAGTCCTAAGCTGCTTTAAATTTAGAAAAAATATATTAAAAAGCTGGAAGCTGTTGTTTTGGCACTAGTCGATGATTTCAATGATTCTTTGGGACCAGTAGGTAGATCCTGTCTTCGTTTTTAAATTTTATATGTACATTTATTTCTCGCTCCTACAGTAAACGAAATCATCATAAAACAGCCTGCTTACACTGATGCAAAGAAATTCAAAGATGTAGTCAATCTCAATCTTCACGTAATAACATAGTTAGGGTAGGTTCATCTCTTCTGGGGTGATGTATATGATCTGTAGTGATGATAAATGTAATGCTACAATTTGCTACAGTTTTTCATAATTATGATATAGTGCCATAAATACTGAACATTTCGATGCAGCAAAGCTACACAAACTCGTATTGAATGAGTAAATATTATTTTTATTGGCTGTCATTTTGCAACCATTATAACACTCATTGTGACAACAACAAGCAAGAGCTTTGTGTTATAGTTAATTCATGGTTCCCGTGGAAGCGATGTTGTAATAGATGTGTCGTGCAGGGTGATTGCACGCCGCTGATGGAGGCAGCGTCGGCCGGCCACGTGGACATCGTGCGGCTGCTGCTGGTGCACGGCGCCGACGTGAACGCCGTGTCCGGCTCCGGCAACACGCCGCTCATGTACGCGTGCGCCGGCGGCCACGAGCAGTGCGTGCGCGCGCTGCTCGAGAGCGGCGCCAACGTCGAGGACCACAACGAGAACGGACACACGCCGCTCATGGAGGTGACTACGTACATACATATATATACCCATGCCTCTTTCCCATAGAGGTACGTAGACAGTTTTCCACTCCATACATACTTCCCTATTTCCTTCGACTTTTATTAATACTTCTATGCACGCATGTTGGGTACGAATACTTTTGACTCGACCTTCCTTTGTCCAAGTATCTTCGTCTAGGTCGTCCTAAAAAGTGGTCCATTCTGTCTACTTGTCTGAACCTTGTTTTATCAAACTGAGAGTCAACATACTTAATTGTACTTCGACGGCCTGAAAAAACGAGTCGCTCACGTTTTTCTATAAAAGTATCCTAATAGTCGTGTTCGCCGCTATCAAATTGGAAAGGAAAATATTTAGTAGTATCTGTTGCTAAATGGGCGGTAACTTTTGTCAGGCTGCGTCAGCGGGCCACGTGGGCGTAGCGAAGATCCTGCTGGAGCACGGCGCCGGCATCAACACACACTCGAACGAGTTCAAGGAGTCGGCGCTGACGCTGGCGTGCTACAAGGGCCACCTGGACATGGTGCGCTTCCTGCTGGCGGCCGGCGCCGACCGCGAGCACAAGACGGACGAGATGCACACCGCGCTCATGGAGGCCAGCATGGACGGCCACGTGGAGGTGGCGCGCCTGCTGCTCGACTCTGGCGCGCAGGTCAGTCGCTGGACGGTTAGTTAGATAGTTTAGCTGGCCTTTTCTCTGTACTTACGTTACTCTCATGCTCCTATGTTGGTTCACTTCAGACCCAACCATCCTCGCTCCTCCAAAAACGCCAGTAGCCTCTTGGAACTTTTGCATGCTTTCGGTAGACTAGCAGCTTCCATTGGGGAGTGAAACATTTTTGCCTGTGACCTATTGTTTAAATGCAGCTATGAATGAAGATATGACCCAGCCAGAGATGGTTTTTTGTTAGTTTGGTAGTATTGCTGTGGTCTGCGAATCAGATGGTTTGTGTGGTCCGAAGTCGATCCTGTCATGTACCAATTTGTTTTTCGATTTACATATCTATATTTAGCTATCACTCCTACAGTGTACTAAAACACGAGTGGATTAACTACATAGACGGGGTTGTCTAAGGCCCTAAAAGTTCGTGCCCCTTGGTGGGGACATATATGAACAGTGATAATGCTAAGGTACTAAGAACTTAATTGCTTCTTTTAAATCTGAACGAAGTACTCTCTACGCACACGAAGTAATAAAATATTCGATTGAGGACAATGCTGTTGTTCAGGGATTACCATGATATTGATTTTATAATATACAAATGTACAATATTATAACTTGAAGTAATGTAAATACCGTCATGGTCAAAGGGACTGGTGGACAGGCAATTCACAGTTACAATACGCAACACTACTTGTAATTACTAACATAGCTTATGATTTTTATTTACTAACCTAAACAAAGTATATTTAGTTTGTATGGTGTGT
This sequence comes from Scirpophaga incertulas, assembly GCA_036419045.1. Lineage (NCBI taxonomy): Eukaryota > Metazoa > Arthropoda > Insecta > Lepidoptera > Crambidae > Scirpophaga > Scirpophaga incertulas. The sequence goes on from CM071630.1 coordinate 34,662,346, forward strand.
ACGCATGAGCTTTGATGACTGAAAATAATTGATGTCAGTTTGATTATAAATGAATGTGTTTCGTAGGTGAACATGCCGACAGACAGCTTTGAGTCCCCGTTGACGTTGGCCGCGTGCGGTGGCCACGTGGAGCTGGCCATGCTGCTACTCGAACGCGGCGCCAATATCGAGGAGGTCAACGACGAAGGCTACACGCCGCTCATGGAAGCTGCCCGGGAAGGTAAGCACTTATCAGGGTTCTCACTAGAGCTGTAGTATTCTTCCCGTAGTGGAGCTTACTTATAAATATTCATAATGTCGCTCTATGCTAATGAAGCAACAAAACTGCACCGATTAGAAATTATTTTTTATTATACACAATTATGTTGGATGGTGTCATTTATGTAAATTGTCATACTTGGCACAACAATCCGATTGTAATCTCAGTGCAGCTTGAAAGGATCACACTAGGGGTGTGACGTAGCTGGCGCCGTGGTCTCTGCACATTTTAATCGACTTATCCGAGGTTAATCCTGCCACAGACCAATGTTTTTTCATTTTGTAAATTTACTATTTTAATTTACTATTTCTAATTAAAATATAAAGGCCTATGCTGTTTAGTCAGTCACACTAAATTATCAATTGATAATGAGCTTCTGATATGCAAATCAATACTAAAGCTAATACGGATGTACTGTACCCAACTCTTGGGAACAGTCCAATGTTTCCATGTTACAAAGAATGCAGAAGATTATCCTACACAATGTAGCTAACGAACCCTGATACATCACAAACGCAGAAATTCACAAATACTTTGATGTGCACACGGTGAAAGAGAAAGTGCGACTTAGTACTGAGAAATAAATTGTCTCGAAAACCACCAATATGAACTAGCTGCAAAATTGATTTAGAACTTTGATCGAAGCTATAGTAAAAGATTGAAAAGAAAGGCCATTCCCCAAATAGAATTAATCTTTTTTTTACATAAACAGAAGAAGTCCTCAGTGGAGGACTCACGCACATGACATAATCATTACTTCAATCTTCTAATAGTTGAACTGATTGCAAATAAATACCACAAAATAAAAAATATATATATATTTATTGCTCAATTGACAGCAAATCGGGAAGTTGGTCTTGATATATAGTAATGTTTACTACCATTAATACGGTCCCCAATGTATGTAATCTTCTCATATTAACAAAGTATCGTTTATTACACATGTTAACTACAACAAACTCAAATATTAATTTGTTGTTGTTTACAATCAAATGCTAATTTTCCTAAAGGTCAGAAGGTTAGTTTAGAAGCTATCATTCCGTTCGATGTATTTACTGAGATAGGACCGACAATTGATAACAATAATGAAATAACGTCATTGAGTCACTTATACGAGAGAGAAAATAATAAGAATTAAAATGTATAAGTGAACGGAAGACAGAAAAACCATAGATACTTTGCTTCTTGCTTGTGTTCTTCTCTATGCCCACTAAGATCATGGGAGGCAATCATAATTGTCATTACAATGATTCAATTTCATATTGTAAATATAATTCCACTCAATTTGGTTGAAGATACGACTTCGGTTCTGGTTTTTAAATTTTACCATCTTACCAGAGTTTGATGTCATACAAAAAAGTAAAAATCATTGTTATGTTCCGACAATAAGAGATAAAGTGACAGTCCCTCAATTTTCATGTATCTTAAGTAAACCTCACTTCCTCTTTCTGCCTTACTTGAGATGAAGGCCAAGATGTCTTTCCTGTGAACAATTATACAAATGTCAAATGAACAACTTCTTCAATATGATGAAGAGACAAAGAGATACACCAAAATTATAACATTTTTCTCAGTTTGTATCAGGGGTTAATATGGGGGTAATGAGAATAATTGAGCGCATGTTTAAAATAAATGTTTAAATTCCATCCAGGCCACGAGGAGATGGTGGCGCTGCTGCTCGGCCAGGGCGCGTCCATCAACGCGCAGACAGACGAGACGCAGGAGACGGCGCTGACGCTGGCGTGCTGCGGCGGCTTCCTCGAGGTGGCCGACTTCCTCATCAAGGCCGGCGCCGACGCCGAGCTAGGCGCCTCCACGCCGCTCATGGAGGCCTCGCAGGAGGGACACCTCGAGCTCGTGCGGTGGGTACTTGTTGTTTTGTATCAATGACTATCAATCAATATTTAAATGAGTCAAAACAAAGCGGAAGATGATTTTTAATGCTTATAGCGCTGTGTTCTGAACTTTGAATTGGGAGATTTGGTTGGCTACAGGTCGAACATGCAATGCACCAATGCGTTTTTCGTTTTCCAAATTTTAAATGTAGTTTTATCTAAAGCTTCTATGGTGAACGGAAACATCGCGAAGCAACCTTTATACACCTATAAAGAAATTCAAAAGGTCAGGGAAGGAAGGTCAGTTTGTTTGGTATTGTCATTTTAACCATTGCCATTCAAGACCCTATTACTTTTATATAATTCTTTGGTTGAGTCTATAATAGGCTACGGCTTATCAAGTTACAAGAGGACTTTCAGAACACACCTTGACAAAATATACATATTGCAATTGCGACTCCTGAAAACAGTAGTTCCATATAACATAAAAAGAAAATATGAAAACAATTATGAAATGTTATTCGACTATTGTAAAATCTTACCTATACATAGTAAAGTAAAATATTGAATTTTAAAAAAAGAGTTCTTTAACGAAAGCCGGAAAAAAATTTACGCCACCAAAAAGATACAAACTCTCGTAGCTTTAGTAATCCTAAGTTAACCTTACCGAAATACATCAACCTGTATGGTAAACGAAAGATAAACTATCTTGTTCCTTGCTTTATTAACGAATTGCCGGTATCTCTGAAAAATGCCCTCACAACTGAGAACATCAAGATCAAGTTAAAACATTATTTTTTAAATATTACACCCACTCAACTAATATAAATGTATATTCGTATTAAAAATAATTAATTTACTTACAATGACCATCGCAGTAGATGTATACCATAGAATCTATTGTGAATTGTAAATATGTTAGTAATATATATCTACCCACGTATTCGTCAACCTGTGCCAATAACGACGCTTTTGTAAATGACTGATGTGATGAATCTTTAGTGTTTAGGACCCCTCAGTGGGGTTGTATATGATGATGAAAGCGTATCCTGTCACCCATTGCCCAATTTACAAGTTAATGTATGACTACTGTATAACTACAGTTTGAAACTGCTGCAATGTGCACACCTTTTCATTTTCTTGAGCATTTTTATTATTCATCGGTTATTGAGAATATATTATGAATTAAATAAAAAGGTTCACTTTGTTTCAATCACGTATGCATTTACTTTTGCCCCCTTTAAAGTATTCCAGTTGAATCGAGTCATGTTTTCACGTGTACGTACTAAGGTGGTAGTGACTATCTAAATGATCACAGTATTTGGGAATAGGGACACTATTCATAGAGCCATGTTTGGTAACATTATTTATAATATTCTATTATTTTATATGTGTATGTAGACATACATACGACTGTAATCGTATTAGGTATGATTGTATCTTATACTATATTGTATTTTTATATTATATTATTATAATTATTAACATTGAAAAGAGGAGATAAAAATAGACCTTCAGAGTTTCTTGCCTGTTCTTCTCGAGAAGGCTCTCCAATTTCCGAACAGGTGTCGAGTCAATATATTTTTTCTTTTTTTTCCTTATTCGTACGTACGGACAAGGTTTTTGTTTTTTTTTTTATTATTTAAGCTTTTTTTGTTTTGTTTGTTGACGTCAATAAGTGCCTGTAAAGGTCTATGTTGAATAAATATTATTTTGATTTTGATTTTTGAGTGAGTGTCGCGCGGTGCGCAGGTACCTGGTGAACGCGGGCGCGGACGTGCACGCGCAGACGCAGACGGGCGACACGGCGCTCACGTACGCGTGCGAGAACGGGCACACCGACGTGGCCGAGCTGCTGCTGCGCGCCGGCGCGCGCCTCGAGCACGAGAGCGAGGGCGGCCGCACGCCGCTCATGAAGGCCTGCCGCGCCGGCCACGTGTGCACCGTGCAGTTCCTGCAGGGCAAGGTGAGCAAATCCCTGTCTACACCTTGTGCGCTGTACCAGGCTCGGTCACGCACCTGCTCTTACCTTCTCACTCTTCAATCAGTAACGAACTCTAACTGAGCACTACAGTTCCACTGATTCCGTTCGACTCGAGACGCAAAACGACCCTGATTCCAGAAGACTCGATAGTATGTCTTCTTGTATTTAGCTTTTTGACCTTCTCCAAACTTGATTCAAGGTACAAATTGCGGTTAGGTATAAAAAAAATATTTTATAGTACATTACGATATTAGTGCGTTATGATGGTTATAACATGCGAGGGCGTAATTGAGCCGAGCATGCATAACCAATACGCACGTATATCGTTTCGACGTTTTATAAAACATTTGCGAGGAAACAGAAAAAAAAACTTTTAATTAAATTGAATCTGTGCCCATTCACCTGCGCCGCGCGGCGATTAGTTCGAAATTTCAATAGCAACAGCGCGCGAAATGGCAAATACTGAATATTATGAATTTTATATGGGCTATAACTTAACTATTTGCTTTGGTAACACACTCGTTGTTTATGTACAACCGAGACACACAGCAAGTAGTGCGTCCCTACTGCCCAGTCGTTTCCCGAAAATAAAACAACTTTTCGACAGTAGAATATTTCTATAATAGCCAGATAGCCAAGAAGGTGATTATTTTTATAATTCCTCAAATTAGCATCATCGGGTCTTCCATCTCCGCCTTTTTTTTGGAGGGCGGAGGAAACTGTTCGGGGCACTGTGGGCCCCCTGCAGTGGCATCATCTCCGGCAGTTACTACTGCCGGGGCGTTGGGGCGACGGGGATGGTCCTCCGTCTAGACTTCAAATGCTCTTTTAGAGCTGGTACTGTCTCGGTTTCTTATTTTTTTTTTTTATTCGCTCTCCGTGGAGGAGGTGCGAATGAGGCTTCGTGGCTGTGCTCTTATATCAGGCGGGCGGGCGTGGTATGGTGCTATGTTCCGTAGGTGGAGATGTTCAGAGCTAGCAGCTCTACGGAACATGCTGGTGGCTAGTGATCTTATGTGTTCGTGTAGGCTTTCTATACGCAGGTCTCTTGCGATCACTTGGTTTCTCACGTATCTAGGGGCGTGGACCACCGATCTAAGGGTAAGGGACTGCTGGGCTGCCAGCTTCCTCCTCGCACTCTTACCCGTTAACGCATACCACGCCGGCGCGGCGTATGTAAGCCGCGGCCTGATGTATAGTTTGTATAACGCTGTCTTTGTGCTTAACGGCAGCTTGGATGTTATTATCGGTCGCAACAAAGCTCGCGCTGTTCTAGATTGTGCGACTGCGCGCTCAACCTGCGGCGTCATGGAGAGATTGCGGTCGATTGTTACTCCTAGGTATTTCACCCTGGGGGACCAGGGGATGTGGTGACCTAGGAGTGTCAAGTTGTTTGGTAGCGCGGTTCTACTGAGCACTATCGCCTGCGTTTTGGTTGGGTTAGCCACGAGGCGCCATTCGCTCAGCCATTTTGGCAGGCCGTCCAGTTGTCGCTGCATTTTCTTAGCAGCGTGATTGGCATTCATAGAGGTAGTAACATATGCTGCGTCGTCTGCATACAGGGCCAGGGTAACTCCTGGTTGCACTGGGGTGTCGTTCGTGAACCAGGAGTAGCATGACGGCGAGAGGCAGCTGCCCTGCGGTACCCCGGCCTTGATGTCCTTGCTGCTGCTTTGGGCGTTTTCTACAGCCACGTGAAACTTCCTGTCTTGCAGGAAGGAAGCGATGGTCTTCACGGTCCTCCTGGGCAGGGATGTTAACTGCAGTTTATGGATTAGGCCCTCGTGCCAGACGCGGTCGAAGGCCTTCTCCATATCCAGGAAGACCGCTACTGCAAACTCTCTCTTGTTCTTGGCGGCTGCTAGGGTGTGTATTACCCTTGTCAATTGCAAGGTCGTCGAATGTTCTGCCCGGAAGCCGTATTGTTCTTCTCTCGGGCGTATGTGAGGCAGCATGGTGTTCAGCAGTAGTCTTTCGAACACTTTCGCCATAGTAGGCAGCAAAGTGATTGGCCTGTAACTGGACGGCTGGGTGGAATCTTTCTCTGGCTTAGGAATCATTATGACCCGTCCTGTCTTCCAGATGGTCGGGAAGTGTGATGTCCGTGTGATTCCATTATACAGGCGGGTCAGTGTCGCTATGGCCTTATAAGGTAGCCGCCTTAATACCTCATTGGTAATCCTATCTGGCCCTGGTGCCTTCTTCCTGGGCGTTTTCTTGATCCCTCTGGCTACCTGTCCTGGTGTAAAGACTACTGGGTCTTCTGCCAGAGGTATCGGGTCTCTCAGGTAGGACTCCACTCCCGCTTCGACTTCGCGCGTGTGTTGGTCATCCACGGGCGGGTTTGGCCTAAATACCTCTTCTAGGTATTCCGCAAACAGCTCTGCCCTGTCCTCTGCCCTGTATTTGAGCGTACCGTCTGGTGCACGCAGCGGGTGGACGGGTTTCGGTCGCCTGGCGAGACTACGGCAGAGGCGGTGTACCCTGCCCCAGTCATCGCTGGCCTCCTGAATAGCATCTTCCCAGCTGTCGTGTGCGAGCTTGCGGAGTTCATAGGCTATGCGGGTGGCCATAGCATTTAGGCGATTTTTCAGTGCTGGGCACCGATTCTGCTGCCAGATCCTTCTGATCTGGCGCTTCTCCTCTATTAATCGCCTAAGGTTGCCTGGTAATGGTCTTGGGTGATGAGCCGGGTAGGTGTTATCTGGCTCAATGGTGGTGTCTTGGAGCGCTGTTTTGATGCAGCTAGTTATGTGCTCTGCTAGCTGGTCCACATCCGCACCGGTGTTCACGGGGAAACTGGTTAGTTCCGCGTTCATGCGGTCTGCGAATGCGGGCCAGTCTGGAGCGCGTCTTCTGGGCATCGGTAGCGTGCGAATTGGTGGGCAGCATCTAGCCAGAACCATCTGGTGATCTGAGATGGCCGGGTCGTCTATCACTTCTTGCGTGATGCTTGTCGCCCCGATCTTGTGGGCGATCAGTATATCGATCACGTCCGGCATCTGTGTCTGGGCGTAGGGATAGTGAGTTGGTGTCTCCGGACCCAAGACTGCGTAACCTATGGCCTCTGCATCGGTCTGCAGTCTGCGGCCATTTGGGCATGTGGTATGCGAGTGCCATGCGGTGTGCTTGCAATTAAAATCCCCTGCCACTATGGTGGGGAGCGGCGAGTCCAGCAATTGGTGGACGTCAGCCACTTCTAGGGGAACTTGAGGCGGCTTGTAAAAAGCAAACACACGCATGACCTCAGCGGTTACCAAGGCAACTTCGATTCCTAAGCCGTAGGCGGTCTTCAAGTTGGGTACTGGCAGAGATCGATGTACTATATTTCGTCGTACAAGCACCGCCAGTCCTCTGTACGCGGTACCATGTGGGGATCGTTCGTCCTTTCTGTACACATGGTACCCTGCGAATTTGCACCTATCTGATGGTCGTAGGTGGGTTTCGCTTATCAGGGCGACATCTACCCTGTATTCTGCAAGTTTCAGTTTGAGTAGAGCGGCCTTGTTGGCATTCAGGCCGCAGGCATTCCAATGGACGATTGTTAGTTTCGCGTCCATACTCTACTCAGGAGCCGCCATAGCTCCATCAAGCTTCTACTCACTATGGTGATCAGGCTTTCTCCAGTCATGGCCGCAACAAATGCGCTTTGGAGGAGAGAAATGATCTCTTCTACCGTGCTAGCTGCAGTTTGTTCGGCGGTTGTCGGGGTCCTCTCTGAAGTGGCCGGCTTCGCCTTCGTCCTCTGGGTAGAGGCGGCGACCACCGGTACTTCAGATGGCTTGGTGATTTTGTGCATGTTTGCGCCTGTCTGTCGCGATATTGAGGGTTCGCGTGGTACCCTTACTTCCGCTGTGGTGGAGGTTCTTGTGGGGGCTGTCGTGGGTGGTGCTTCGGCGTTTGTGCCTAAGTTTTGGGTGGCATCCGTCTTTCTTCGACCTTTGCCTCCTCGGCGTTTGCGTCTAGTGGCCCCCCCCGGTCCGTTTGCCGCCGCCATCAGCGTATTTGGACCGGATGGTTCCAACTCCTCGCTTACTGCGTTGTTGATGGGTGCTGGAGGTGCTTGGTTCGTGGTCGTCCTCGCGCGTGTGCCGGCCCTCTTATTCCGCGCCTCTCTTTTATACACAGGGCAGTTTGGGTTATTCGCCGTGTGGGCCCCGCCGCAGTTGGCACATGTAGGTGGTTCATTCTTCGGCCGTGGGCAGTCCTTCGCGGCATGTTCACCGCCACAGATGACGCATACTCTGGCTCTGTGGCAGTTGGCCGATGAATGCCGGAAGGTCTGGCATCGGTGACATTGGGCGGGGCCTTTTTTTCCACGCCACGCCTCTATCTTGATGCCGACCATTTTCAATAATTCTGTCGTCTCGTATATAGCAGGTGTCAAGTTGGGGGTCCTGCGAAGTTGAGCAAAGAAGACACAGCCCGGCCTACCCTGCCTGGCATTTATTGCCTTTATGTACTCGCAGTCGTATCCCCTGCTATTTAAGTCTTCTTGTATCTCTGCCGGGTCTGTGTCATCAGGTAGCCCCCTAATGGCTATTTTGAGACTCCGTTCTGCAGGGAGTGCAAAGCAAAACCAGGCGATCTTTTCTTTTTGTTCAAGCGTGGTCAGGTATCTTTGCACGGTTCTGAATTCCCCTTCGGTCTTTGGCATGAATCTTATGCCTTTTCCGAAGGGGCGGGCGTTGATGTTATGCCCTAGTATTTTCTGGATCTCCCGGAAATGATGCGTCCAGTTAGGTAGCTTCTCTACCACAATAGGTGGGTATTTCACGGCTGCATTTGTTTGCGGTCGCGGGCTGCGGGTATCTCTCGGTTGCGTGTCTTGTTGTTCGGAGATGGTATTTCCTTGTGCAGGGTAGTTTACAGTTGTTGTATTTCCGACATCTGCGACTACCTGCAGCGACTGTTTTTCTGTTTCTTTTTGAGCCGGCGGTGTCGGTGGTGTGGTAATTAATGCGGGGGGTATCATCTTCGCCGGTTGGGTGGCGGTGGTTTCATCTGCCTCAAGCTGTCTCTTCCTGGTTTCGCGCTGGGGTAGCTGCGCGTCTCTCAGGTCGGGTTGACTATGTCGGCTAGGGAAAGGCGTAGGTGAGATGGGCTTCAGATTGCTAGGCGATACTGTCCTAGAACTGCGATCAAAGGCGATTTGCTGTGAAGCGTCCTGTGATCCCGGTGTTGTCGGTCTTCTCTGAATTGATTCCAGGGACCTCTGCCTTATCATACGCGGGTCCTTGATTTCGATTTTTGTTGCCAGCTGGTGGGTAGCTATTTTTTTCATTTTCTCCGCGTATGTTGCGGGTATTCTAGGGGTCGTCAGGTCTTCGAGTGCCGCTCGGAGTTTTGGAGCTACCCTCGAAGTTTCTTGTTTTTCCCCGATGTTGTGGGGGTTCGCCATTTCCTCACTAGATGGCGCTGGAGTCTTTGGCGTGGCCATGGGGGTCTTCTTGGTGTATGTCGCGGGCGCGGGGCCGGGTCGCGCGTGGGAGGGCGTTACCGGACGGGCCGAGCTCCCTGCGATCGCCTTTGTGGGGCGGTTCGTCGCGTGCGCAGTCACGGGACGCGCGGGGGTGTGGCTGCCTTTCGGGGCGCACCCCCGGACGCTGCCACGGGGCGCGTGGTGCCGGCGGCGGGCGCGGTGGCGGCTCGCGCTTGCGTGTCGGCGGTGGTCGTAGCGGCGTGCACTGCCACGGGGCGTGCAACGTCAGCAGGTTGGTTGTCGGTCCTAAGGCGTTGTGGCTTAGGTGTTAGCGGTCGTTCCATGGGCTGTTGCTCCATGGCGCGCAGCTCTTCGTCCACGTCGGTGCTGTCCTCCGACGAGGGGACGGTGACGGTGGGTGGTGGCATTCCGTTCAGTAAGGTGTTCTATGTTTTTGGTTTTCACATGGGTGGGTAGGTGTAAAAATTACCCCCCCCAGCCCCCCTCCCCGGTGCCCGCCCTCAGGTGCTCCTGCAGACTGACACGGTTTGGGGTTTGGAGTGACTTGAATAATCGTCGCACTGGCAACTATGCACTGGTAGCACACTAATAGTTCGAACCATACAAAAAGAATACGACGAGACACTCCTCAAATTAGCTTACAATTTTTAAGCTTATATATTAGTCACGTAACCGCAACGTAACCGAGATCTACAATTTTAATAGCGCCATCTATAAAACTATGAATGTACTAGAGTTAAGTCGAATATCCGCAAGCAATTACAAAAGTCGCATTATTTAATGATGTATACAAATAATACTAGATGGCGTGTACAGTTTATGACCCGCTTCACATATTTAAAACTGGTGGAATTACATCAACTTTACGAGCAAAGGTGTTAAAGAGATAGTAATATCGTAGATTTTAAACGTTAACGTTAATTGTCTTATGCAGGGTGCAGATGTAAACCGCATGACGGCGAACGGCGACCACACGCCGCTGTCGCTGGCGTGCGCGGGCGGCCACGTGGACGTGGTGAAGTTCCTGCTGGCGTGCGAGGCCGACCCCTTCCGCAAGCTCAAGGACAACTCCACCATGCTCATCGAGGCGGCCAAGGGCGGCCACACGGCCGTCGTGCAGCTGCTGCTCGACTTCCCGCACTCCATCATGCTGCCCCGAGGTGAGTGGCCACCGTCTTCAACCTTCAGGGCGATGCTTATTAGGCGAGCCAGGGGCAGCACTAAGTCGACCATTGTTTTACTTATCACTAGCGGACCCGACAGACTTCATCCTGTCAAAAAGATTTGTACACTGGCAGTTTTTTGTTCCTAATTATTTTATAGATAATGTCGCATAGCCAATCAAATCGCAAAAAAAGTCTAAATGACCTATTACATTTTGTGGCTATTCAATTTTGGAACGTGACATTAAATCCTCCAACGATGTATTCTGTGCTCCAACGCACGCACGCACACTGTTTTGATAGATATGATTGAATTTCAACTATATGTAGCGTTAATAAAGCGCAAATTGACTCTTTGATGTTAGGAACACACCTTCATTGCTTAGACAACAGTGTGTACTTGCAATATGAACTTTATACAATAATAATAAAGCTCAAATTGATTGAACGTTTTAGTAAGAAAACGTTTGTATAGGAAAAAAGGGTTTTTTTAATTTTTCCGATAATTATTAGAATTTTTCTCATCGTAAAAACCATCCTTGAACTTCAATGAACATTTTTAAAAAAGAACTGGCCAAATTGGTCCAGTAGTTGTTGAGTTATGCGCTTATCAACACATTTTGCGATTCATTTTTATATATAAGATTAACGATTAATGCAAAAACGAGAAGAAAATAAACGAATATGATTTTTGTTTGGGTGATATGTCTACTTGAGCTATCCTCTAAAAACTGTATGGTGTATAAAAAGTGAATAAAATAAAAATATCTACATTAAAACCAGTGCTCATTGTTCTTCTTTAAGTGATGATAGTTATAGGTATAGACGTAATCCAACTCAAATGTTAGTTTGGTTCAAATTTTTCTGGATTTGTGCTCTGCGTCTGAGTTAGGCTCTGACGCTGAGCGATATGTAGATATGTAAATAAAACCAAAAAACAACATTGAATACAGTGCTCGTGGTTCTCGTAGCTGGCATTTTGGTGAAAGATGTATATCGAGTTTAAAGCTGTGCGGTGTGTAGGCGCGGCTGCCTCGGCGGCGAGCGCGGCGGCGGCAGCGGCGGCGGTGGCTGCCGCCGGCGCAGTGGGCGCAGTGGGCGCAGTGGGCGCGGTGGGCGCGGCGGCGGCGGGGTGCGCGGCGGGCGGGGACGCCGACGGCCTGACCAACGCGCAGGCGGCCGCGCTGGGCCTGAGCCACGCGCCCGCCCCCGGCGCGCCGCAGGCTCGCGCGCTGCTGCCCGCGCAGCACCTGCAGCACGCGCAACACGCGCAGCACGCGCCGCACGCGCAGCACGCCCAGCTCCCGCAGCACGCGCAACACGCGCCCCACCCCGCCGCGCACGACGCCGGCGACGGCTACTGCAAGCCCGGCTGCGAGGGTAATGACGTTTTTATTATTATTGTATATTGCTAATCCAATGGACAGTAATTGAGGTATTTTATTCAGAACTATTGTAATTCTGTTACACCAGTATTTTAATGTTTATGTTTGTTATTTGTTATTTTTATGAGTTGAATTTAAATTAATCATTTAAAGATAATAGAAATGTGATATGGCATGATTTAGCAAAGGTATAATCATATAATACTAGCATGTACAAAACATATCAAATAAAAAAGCTATTTTCTTACCCAATAACGCTATAATTCAGAAGAATTAAATCTCATCCTCCATAAAGAAGAATAGAAATAGGTAGGAATTTCCTGTGAACATTTGCTGAACTAACTACAAAAATAGTTTGTTTCCTCTATATATTGCTAAAAATGTATATATAGTTATGTATTCGTAAAAAAATATCGATCGATAATGCAATACCCACATTGGCAACTTAAAGTCGTGTTAAAATTACTAAATTAAATTGCAGACTTTACAAAACGAAGAGTCTTCATTTTGTTTTACAGACATAATACTTGAATTCATCCTGAGAATATTAATTTTGATCGTCAAAACTTTTTGTCGTTGCTTAAAGCTTTGCTGCCTTCAACGTTTAGTGTGAGGGCGACGAGTACAAGTACTCAGCGCGGTCGGTTGCAGGTCGCAAGGAGCGCAAGCTGCTATCGGCGGCGGGCGCGGCGGGTGCAGCGGGTGCGGCGGGCGCGCCGGCGCCGGCGCCCGCACCCGCGCCCGCGCCCGCGCCGCCCAGCCCCGCGCTGGCGCCGCCCAAGCACAAGTGTGCGCGCAAGCAGCGCCCCGCCGCGCACGCCGACCACCACCTGCCGCCGCCGCCCGACATACTCGACGACCAGGTCAGTGTGCCCACCGCACTTCCACACGACACATCCGCACCGCTTAACCGAAACTGCACCGACACTATTTTCCTCGAACATCAACCAAATAGGTAATACCTTGAAGGGTCAGGTCATCATCTTGGGGCAACCACCGCCTTGTATAGACTTATGTATGTGAACCGTAGAGTAACTGTTACTCCGGCAATCCCAGTCCGTCCAGAAGCAGGTCAGATTTCCCAGGCCTAGGCTTTAATTATTGTTCCTGATGTAGGTCAGAGTACGCTCGAAGTAGCAGGAAAGTATTAATGAAAATCGAGCAAGACACTAGAGTATGTTTGTGTATCAAGTGGAAAACTGCCTAAAATCTCAGTGAAAAAGGCGTGAATTTAGTTATGTACACCTTAATCTAACTAAGCAAACACCGTAAATGACCTATTTTATTCGCATTTCTATGCAAAATAGGCAATGAAATTACTCAGTATTGTGACTTGTCTGACGGTTGCACGTGCCATATAATACGTAAAAAGTAGGGTACATGAAATATAGGGGCTCATGACCATTTTCATTGAAATTTAACCATTTATTTGTGATTGATATATCAAAAGATAATAAATAACTCTGTGAATGAAGGATTCAGTGTTATGATACAACAGCCCATCATTCAAATATTGTATAATAATAATATGTATTCAAATAGCAAGAACCTTTAATTTACAATTTTCTCCAAATTTATTAATTGTTCATGAGCCTCTTATGTATTTCACGTCAAAGTTCAGTATAATTTATTTCCGCTCACATTTCCATCTAACATTCAACCAGATCAGTCTACGTGTGCGAGTTCACTTCTGCCCTTCATAATCATCGGTCGCCCGTAAACCCACATGAAAATGGTAATATATCGAAAGCCACACAAATCCTAAAAAAATTACCAACTAATCCAACTAAATAAATAAGCATATGATCACTAGCTGCCGCCATCATTTGACATATGCAACAAGTATTACGTGTTCCAGCTATTCTTATCCATATTACACATGGAAATAAAAAAAAGCGGTTTTCACAAATACTTTGTGCGAACGAGCCCGACATGCGCAGCGTTCGCGGACTGTATTATATGTTAAACAATAAATCAGTGTTGTGATTTAGCATCCACTCCGGGAAGTTTTATTATCACCTATCAACCCCGCATACCATATTAACTCTAATGAGAGGTGATTCGGCGTAGCGGCCACATTCCGCCTAGCATTTCGACACCAGTTCAGGCTAATAGTATGTGCTCTCTGCACTTCATGGCTATTCATCACTTGTCAACGGATATTAAGCTCTATTTATATCTACAGTACAGTAGTACAATCTAAAGTACAAATACATGGATACAGACAAAACATTCTAAATCCACAATATCGACCCTTGGCGTGTGCGAACACGTAATATGTACCATTCTAATAATCGAAGAAGTTGCTAACACATAACAGTGTCAATCGTGTAGGTTACACATGATATTGAAACAAATATTTAGAAAACATTACTACACTGCTTATACATAAAGTACACTGTTGTTTATTATTTTTCTCACAAAAGCCTTTACGAAGGCTAAATAGTGTCTGAATTGTAAAATTTGAGGTAAATATCATTAATATTGACGTGAATTGCCTACCCAATTCAGATGCGGTCCAATATAAGCGTTTAACGTTTCCTAATTGAAACTCTTAAGATAGAATGTGTATTGGACATCTTGTCACATGTGTTTTCACCAGTTCCAAGTAATGGAATTCGAAGCTCCAGTTCTTGGAGAATTTCTTGTTAGTCATATCTCCCTAATCATCAAATATATTCGTATCCAAATATTAAAAAGTGAGCGTGCATCATTCATTGTACTCATGCTTGATTCTATCCATTTTCTAGTGATTATTGTGTTTTAGTAACAATGCGGCTTTATATTAATTTATATTCATGACAACATTGCCCTCATTGTGACCATATCTAAGTAAGCCTTTTTATATAATTTTAGACGTATTGTGAGGCATAGTTGTGGCTTTGGTCGCAATCACCAAGATGGAATGTTAGCTTTATACAATAACTATTGAACCATGTGCTATGTCACAGTTGATTATCAATCGACAGTAATTTTTATCAAAAGTGATAGATTTAATACAGGTGGTGCACCAAGTAGTTATATGTAAATTAATGTATATAAGTACTGTTATTATATACTAACATAACTGTGTTTTGTCTGATTATATAGCACTTAATATATTAGTAGAAGAATATATTAATATTTCACTAACAACAAAACGAAAATTAACTTTTACCACTCAGTATTGAGATCATTACAATTTCAGGATTTTCTAACAATGTAACCATGCCAAAGTCATTAATAAGGAACTCAAAATTATATGTATGCGTTTATCAAGCTTCGCCACATACATGCCGTAACAGTTTTGCAAACTGTGGTCATAAGTCGCATAGTCCTCATTCTGCCAGGATACTGTCATATTCATTCTCCTTTGTGCTTGCTTTCCACGGTGTAGATACGCCACGGATCCATGGCTAAAGTTTCGCTCCCACCTGGCTTTACGTGGAAGGATGTAAACAAGAAAAAGAAAATCAAAACTAAAGACATTGAACATAACTTCAATGTGAGTCCGACTTTAATAAGTTATCGTAAATCTTGTAAATTGTGTACCTTATATTATTATCAGTAGTGTATCATTTACTTACATATGATTTATTTGTTGCCTCATATTGATTGTTTGGTGATAGCAAGTAGCTACTATTATTTTGTATACTAATAGTTTTTCTTATATACATGCGTGTGTATTTATGTATCGCCTTATATTTTATGCCCCTCTTAGAAATATGTTTGCAATCCTACTACACTGATGTGGATGTCGAATGCGATAATTGTTATGTATGAAACGTAGAATGGACATCATTTTGTATATGCCTGACCAATATATTAAACAACAGCTTGGTTTTAATTTATGACATTGCTTTCTGATATATGACACAAAATTTATACTTGCATATTTCTGCTAAATGAATCTATTATGTCTCGTGTTGTTTGCTAATGTTATTCATACTTTTCAGAGGGCGGAGGTCCTATCAGGGCAACCACGCAACGAAGCACTACCAGAGACTGAGAGAAATCTACTCGAATTAGCTGACCCTTCAGGTCAGTATAATAAGAGCCTCGTCTGCGTTACCGTAATTATATAAACTGTTGCAACACCTCAGTTTTTTTTTATATATATAGTAAACAGATCAAACTCTAAAAGAATCTAAATTGATCATAAGCATTGAATTCTTAAATCCGACTATTTTTATTTATTTATTTAAGATTTGCCAACGTTTGAGTACATTCTTACAACAATTATAAATCTTTATTATTAAATTAAATGTATCAGAAAATAAAGAATACATATTATATTATACCAACAATTAAGACACATAACAACGAATAATATACACTAAAACCTATAGTCAACTTAAAACTATAGTCTTGGACAACCACTCCGATGAATCATCACAATATTCCGAATACTGTTGAGTGAGTTAAAGTGCACATCAAATGCACTACTATATTTATTAATCAGCTTGCAGAATCTTGGAATCGGAGAATTAACACCAAAAACAGTCGGATGCAATGGAGGATACAGCAATGTTATTTTATTACGCGGATATCTGTTAGGAGCACGAAACTTAAACAATGCCAGTAAATGCGGGCAGTCAATTTTATTATTTCGAATCTTCCAGGCAAAGGAAGTATCAGTTATATCTAGAGATCGGATAATCGGATGCATATTTACCTAAAGTTAATTTTTGGCTAACAAATTATGGAAGCGGATTTTTAAAATACATTTTGTTAAATAAAAATCCCGGGAAAATACGCGACTGCAAATTAAACGTAGTGATATTGTTTGAAAATTACTAAATTAGCACGTGGTATTTAATTCCAAACGACCGGGACTCCGGGTTCATTTATACAACTATGCATACGTATACTAGTTTTGCATTACCAAAATATACCGGAATTCCGGTATTGTAGAACACTACAATACCGGAATTCCGGGATTTTTATTTATGGAAATAAAATAAAAAGACAGTTCCATACTTTGTCAAAAACTAAATTAGGTAAATAAATAAACATCCGGCTATCCAATTCCGCAATCCGGGGATTTTTATTTAACAAAACAATAAAAAGCCGTTTCCATACTTTGTCTTAAACTAACTTTAGGTAAATATGCATCCGATCTCTAGTTATATCATAACGACGCACTAAGGATGACACTTTAAAATACTTAATTAGAATGAGTTAGTGCAATATAGTTGATTAGTTGGAAAGTTTAAAGGGTCTAAGTATTACTTGTTGTGTGAAGGTCCGCCGACGCTCGCCACGTCGGCGCTGCACGCGCTCGACCTACAGTTCTGCGCCCAAGGCAAGTGCCACAACGGATACCACATACCAAGGCGTTGTCCATTAATCACGTGAAGCTTGAAGGGGGGGGAGGGGTTTGATAAAAATCACGAAAATAACACAAAGGGGGAGGGGGGTGTAGTAAGATATCACGTGTATTTATTTTTTTGTCAAACGCGCGATTTTTAAATAGATGAGCAGCCCGGCGTAGTGTTATATCTTGACTTGCCACGATGACGATAACTTTTACCGATTTCATTTTTTTAATACATTTTTTTTAACATTCTTTCGGCAATAGGAATCTACGCATACCGAGCTTAATTTATTCCTATACTTATGTACTATTTAATTAAATAAATATTTGTTGATTCGCTATGACGGGACTTTCGGTGTTACTGGCTCCCCGCCTGTTATCATGGTCCTTAATTTTAGAATAAAATGATATTATAGTTTATACCTAAATTTTAAAATTCTTTGTAGGTACTTAAAATATACGTGATGTTGGGTTACTACCTCACTAAGTATCACCCCGGGGGGGGGGGTTAAAAATGCTAAAAAACATCACGTGATTAATGGACAGCCCCTAACTAAATAATCTTTATAGCAGTACAATTGGTGACCTAGATTTTGTACACATCACGTTTTTGAAATTATTTTAATAAAATATTCACTATCTTTCTTGTAAATTTTAATTTACGATGTAAAAATATGTATTTACTTTAAATGAACAGACTGTGTACTGTTTTAGTCATAGCCGCTTTAAATGCTACTTGTGTGTATTTCTCCTACTCTTATTAATATCCAGTTTACAAAATTAATACATATATGCATTTAACATTGTATATGTTGTAACAATACCACAAACTATAATGAAGAATCATAATAATACAAGGTGGACCGACAGTCATTATAATATATTTTATTTTTTAAAAATAACGTCGTCCATATGTGTCCCTTGTTTAGTTTGGCACTGCTGTAACCTAGGGCGGAAATTTTCCATCACCGCCCGACAAGTGTTTGGAAAAATGTTCTGAATTTCCTTGCGTATATTTTCTTTTAATTCTTCAATAGACTGAGGGTTGTTATTAAAAACTTTACTTTTGAGGTATCCTCAAATGAAAAAGGTGACATTGGTGACAAATCCGGACTGCGGGGTGGCCAGTTAATGTTACCTCTTTTGGATATGACTTTTTGACCAAAAATTCACGATTGAGTCGCTGAAGGTGTGACATGGGGCCCTATCTTGTTGAAACCATGTTCGTTGATGAATACCAGAGTAGTCCTGTAATGTGTATCGCTGTGTGTTGACGGTAACGAGACGGCTTCTCTGATCCTCATAAAAATACGGACCAATAATTCCACTGGCTGATAAAGCTGCCCATACAGTAACTTTGGGCGAGTGTAAGGGCTTTTGGTGTAGTATTTGCAGTTTTGCCTATTCACATGTCCAGTTAGGTGAAAATGTGACTTGTCTGAGAAAAAAATATTATTGAAGCTCGTAAACCTCGCAAACATTTCGTTGGCAAACTGCAGTCTCTGAGGATAGTCATTTGGCATTAATTGCTGTACAATTTGAATTTTATACGGGTGTAAATTTAAATCCTTGTGAAGAATACGATTTAAGGATGTCCTGGACACATTTAAAACACTAGACCACTTTGAGTAGATTGGCCAAGAGACGTATTTTTGAATCATTAGATGTGAATTTGGAATTCGAATACGAATACAAATCATGTGCGAAATTATTTTCTACTGTTTACAATATTATAGATTTTTGTATCACTCGAATTCAGTGTTGTCATTAAAAACAAATTTTTAATTAAATTCCGTTTCACGCAGAAAAATACAAAATCACAACAACAAAAACAAAAAACCGGCGACGACCCACACGTGAAACTGATCACTGTCAAGGTCACGTCAGCGCTGGATATTCCACTAGTAGAAATCAAAAACGAGTGGGTTGAACCACTCGTTGCACAACGCACGAAAATGAAAGTTCAGAATAGTGAATTCGGTAATTCGTATACGAATCTCACGATTTCGAATGCGAATTGGTTTTCTATTGTTTCAAAAATTCGTCTCCAGGTTGTTCTCTAACAGATGCTCGTACGCGCTCTATGTTTACGGGCTCTCTCGACGTCCTAGGTCGGCCGGATCGTGGTTGATTTAATGTTGAACCCGTCTCCTCGAACTTCCGTACCCAATATTTAATTGCACGAGTTGATGGAGCTTGATTTTTATTTCGTATGTCCGCCGCTCTCGCGCTTAATAAGGCCCCGCTCCCCCCTATCCCCCGCGATTCGAAGCAGCACTCGATTCAAATGTCACCGGACTTTTGGTCCACCCTGTATTTATTCATTAACATTTCATAATAAGTTCAAATATCATTATGTTTAGTAGGTGACACAAAAATAAACCAGTTTATTTTTTCTGAACAGGTGTAACCACCATCCATCCCCCCACCACTCCGCCGTATCCCCCTCCACAGCAGATGTTTCCTGTACAACAACTTGCCACCAATCTCAATCAGGTAAGTTGGTCAAAAATCATTAATTATTTTGACAATTTCTTAATTTGTTAAAATATTACAAATTATCGAGAACATATTCCTAATATTCAATAAATCATTTACAAAAAACTCTCATGAGCAGAGACTGCACGTACATATCTTTCCTGCATCTTGATAATGCGCTTTTTGCGTCCTTATCTGCTTATTACCATGATGCAACCCGATATAGTTCAATTTGGTTACAAATCGTGATATTTTATAATATTTTTAATTAAGTACAATTCATTTTATTTTTTTACTTATACTATGTTGCATTGTCTATTTAAAAAAATCCATTAACGTTGTTGAATACAACGTAAACTTTTTATCGGTTAGTGATTAACGAATTCAACATTGGTAGTCAGCTCTGCTGACATGATGTTAATTCATGGCTTTCTAATATCTATTTAGTAGCGAAATAGACAAACAGAATCACATAAGTCCCAATGCAAACAATAAAATACCTAGCTTGCACCTCAGGTAGGGACACAATAAAATTATCGATACTGTTCGATATGTATTCTTTCTATTCAGTACCTCCGGTGCTACACGTCTTTAAAGAGAAAGTTCCATCGACTCAATAAGAATGTGAGCGAAGTGTGGCCGGCACCGGTAATTTTGTGCAGTTCTGTAGATAGAAATAGCTGGTATATTTAGTTAGTCAGATTCAGGTGTTAATAGAATGATAGGAACAATTTTAGAGCAGGAGTCTTTTTATTATCAAACAAATATATATTTGCGTTGGAATAAATAGTTTTGAATCACTAGTATAATTATCCAATTAAATATTTTTAAATTAGACTAGAAATATATTTGTTTACAGTATCTGTAGAACATATCATTATTACTGTAGCAGATATTTGGTTCTTATGTTAATGTGTATTTAAATATTTTTTATGTGTAGTTTTATTATTGTAATGTTATTTTTAAATCAAATCTTTTGTAATTCAAGAGAAAGTCATAAAAAATTTAAGGCAGTGTAGAAATTCAACAAACATCAACAATTGGGTAGACGACAATTTTTTAAATTCTATATATAACAAGAGTACTCTTTTAAGTGACAAATATTGTAGAACCGACAGTTAGCACCTATTACTTTTGAAGATACATCGACATGGTAGCGGCGCTGTCGCCGGTCGCTCAAAAACGCTCCACACTAAAAACACTGCACTGTATGAACGTATAAACAAATTTTAAAATAACTTTGTTATTTGTATGTTTATAGGCATACTTTCTATATAAAAAAATGTTAAATGTAACATTTGATGTAACATGTGAGAATGCTAGAAATGTGTTCGTTTCATTAGAATTACGTAAATAATAATTGCTCATTTTTTAGAAATCTAAAAACAATATAAATTAATAATTAAACTGAAATGTCTATATTGACATACTTTCATGAGATATAAATTGCTCAAATCAGATAATTATAGTATAAAAACGGTCTACCCTATTCGGAAATATCCATGGTTCTAATTGACGTGTTTCCCAGCACCAGCTGCAAGAGTTGCAACAGCAGCAGTTCCAGCAGCTGGCTGCCCAGCAGCAGCAGCAGGAGCAGCAGAAAAAGCAGCAGCCGCAACCACTGCCGCAGCATTACATACCGGAAATGCAGCAGAGGCCCGACGCCTATGGACCCGTGGTGAGACCCCGAGCTGGGCTTTAATTTGTTGGTAGATTTGATATGTCCCACATTGGGTGTGTTTCAGATAAGCATCACCGCATATTTGTTTCTTTGTTCTGCGTTATAAGAATATTAAACAATTTTAACTACTTTTTACTGTTGACAGTTTGTGTAGTAAATTAAAAAGTATAATTGAAATAAATAAAATAATAAACATTTGACTTGGTAAAAATAAGCTTTTGATATTATTGTTTCTTTCTTTTTAATATATTAAACTAAAAGGTAAAGAAATTGCATACTGATCTTATCTATGATTAACTTCTCATCAAGATGACTTAACCGAGTCCAAACTTGGAGAAGTGAGTCAAATTTAACATATAGAACTTTTAACGATAATGGAATAAGCGAAACTAAAGAAAAGATTGAAATTGAATCTGATTCTTGCTGGCTAAAAGTGGCTGTATTTATTTTTAATCTTGCTTGTGCTATGGGATCTAGGATAACGGATAGATATACAAATAATATACATATATAAATATATTTCATAAAAAAATCCATACTAATATTATAAATAGGAAAGTCTGTTTGTCCGTCTTTCACGGCAAAACGGATCGACGAATTGACGTGATTATTTACGTGGAGATAGTTGAAGGGATGGAGAGTAACACAGGCTACTTTTTATCCCGGAAAAATCGACAGATCCCACGGGAAGCGCGATAAATCGACTTCCGCGCATATGTAGCCGTGGGCAATAGCTATAACCCTTAACCTATAGACCCAATCCCGAAATCCACGCGGGCGAAGCCGCAGGCAGAAAGCTAGTATATTAATAACCATGACTAGTAATGGTCGTTATTTCTATAACAGATAATATAATGAATAACACGTTATTTAACAACGGCTTATACTGTTATCCTGCTATAACTATTGACAAAATTGTCGCATTGTTGTTGTTGCCACTTGCGTGTGTGCGGCACGGAGCGAGCGAGTACGACTGTGCTACAAGCTACAAGTATGAGCGAGAGAGAGCAAACCGTTGTGTAGGCGTAGGCGCTCGCTCTGTTGCCTGACTGCCTATTCTTATAATATTAACCTTTCTCACAAGGATATAAAGTTCCTATTTGTTTATTTCTTATAGTAATTTTACTAATCCTAAATTCAAAATTTACCTACCTTCGCGCGTATGACAATTAGACTCATTTTGATTTACAGTGTGATTTGTAATAACAATTAGGTAAACTGTTGCTGGCTTGCTGGTGCCTAAGCTGTTGTCATTTTTTTAGTCACGCATTATTTGCCGTTGTGCGATCGCGCGTATGCATATTAAATTATTCATTGCAATAAGTAAATAATGTAAATAACAAATTATGTACAGATCAATGAACTTTTAAATACGCCAGAAAATTATATTGATTATATTGATTATATTAATTAGTTTTAAATGATTTAAATTACTGCCTAATATTCTGACAATCCTAAGCCATATCATTGTTAAGAATAACTAAGCTAGCTATAATAAAAATAACAATCGTATTCAACAACATTTGTCAAAACAGCAATATAACAGGATAACAGACAACAGTTTACAATAACAGTTATAGGAAAAAAAAGGGGGTGTGACTGTGTTATGGAAACGGCCGTTTGTTGTACGTGAATACGTCTCGTAAGGGGTAATAGTACGCAGCAAAATGGCCTTCGAATTGGCGGGGCTCCCCCTCCACCGCGCGCGATGTGTTACAGTCTTTACTGGGCGTAATAAATTCTTTGATCCTTTAGCTATCCAGTGGTGTAATTGGAATTTGGATGGGGATGATAGATATGTAGCTACAACACTAAACTGTATCCCCCGATTTTGGTATCATTCGATTTTTTGATTTGCGTCCCTATAGAAGCAATTTTAGACCTAATTTCACCAAACTTAAACTAATCGTCTGTTTTGTAATGGCTTGTTAAAATTAACAAAGTTGTAAAGTTATTCTAGATCCTACATTGTAAAATTAACAAGCCATTACTAAATCAACAAGCCATTACTAATTCAACCGTTAACTGAATGAATTGCGAAACGTTCATTCAATTTGTAATACAACCAAATAATAGTGTCGTCGTGCTGAAGAGTGATCTCTTACTATACGGAAATGCGTCTAATTTCTACTGGTCGTATAATGTGTCAAGTAGCACTACAATGTGAACAAATTAAATTGTCGTTCTCTCTATAAGTTTCTAAAGCAAGCGCATAATATTTGGTTTTGCCATGTTATTTCTCTATTGTTTGTGTAGGTCATGGAATTATAAAAAAAATATTTGGAATTCCAGTTTGTCTTCAATTAACTCCAATACATTCATAGCAGTTTCTTTAGACAAACGAAACCTTGTACAGAAATCGACATCGTCGTATTCGTCGAAATAGTCACGCCGTTCTTTAAAAATCCTCGGACGTCGTACTATGCTGTCTAAAGTATCTAAATTTGTTAAAAAATCTTTGTCATCCATAATAAAATTGTACGCCGCGTGCATCTTGACAGTAAAATAATCGTCTGTTACAGATTAACGAACCACTAGAGCAGTCATTAAATTTAACAGTCCATCAAGCTAACTAATCTCTTGTTTGCACATGGTGGGACACTTGCTAACTCTAACAAGCTGTTAACGGTTTAACAAGACGTTATTTTAATAAACAGAGTATGGTGAAATTAGGTCTTAAAGACGTATTCACGTCAAAAACACAACAGTGTTATTCGTTATTACAAAACAGTCGTTATTGTCATCACTGACCATGACTAACGACACACACATCCGACCCCACCCTGAAACCGGTGTGGTAACCAATCGATGACGGAGCTCGTGGATGAGTCGCGGTGGCTTAATCGGTGGCCGGTGGCCGGTGGCCGGTGGGTGCGCAGGGCGACGAGGGCGTGCCGGAGGTGGAGCCGCGCGAGCTGGCCGCCGTGCTGGCGTACCTGCAGCGCGAGGTGCCGTCGCTGGTGGCCATGCCGCCGCACGAGCTGCGCGAGCTGGTGCTGCAGGTGAGGACCGCGTTCCGATCACATTCATTCTAACCGCCATATTACCTCCACATTTCACCACTGTTACACTTGCCTGAAAATAAATACATCATCACAAATGTGTAAGACACAACAACACATTTTCAATAAAACAAGGAAATCGAAAGCACTGGCAATCGTATACGAAACCAAATAATTAATGTATGATTTAATTCTGACAAACCACCTACTCCGTTAACATACAACAATGGATAAACCAAATAGTATAGAAGAAATAAAAAATTAAAAGTAAAATAAAAATTCAATACAAGCTTATATTAAATGCGCTAAAAAGAACAAAATAACCTTTTACATACAAAAGCTTGTCGCGAGATTTACTTACTTATAGAATACTTTTAACGACAAGCTTTTATAATGTAAAAATTTATTTTGTTCTTTTTAGCACATTGGGGGCGTTCATTATTACGTAACGCAATTTGGGGGGAGGAGGGGTCTCATAAAACGTTACGATGCGTTACAGAGGCGGGAGGGGGTCTTTCTTACAACACGTTACGTAACATAGTGTTTTTTTTTAAATAAAAAATGTGGGAATTATAACTCCCAAATTGGCAACCCTTGTCGTTTACGTTTTACGGGCAATCCCTCGATTGTATTAGTCAGGTCGTCATTTTTATTTTGTTGGCAAATCTTTTCGATTATATTTCACGGAGAATCCCTAGACTGTATTGTACGTTATTTAATGTTGTTTTCGTTGTCAGTATTCGTTAGTGTTTATGTATACCAAGCATAAAAATGATTACATAACTTTTTGCGACTTTAGGGTTAAAAATGATCACTCGAGTTTTTAGAGGGGGGGGGGGGTAAAAAATCTTCAAAAATTGCGTTACGTAATAATTGAACGCTCCCATTTAATAAAAGCTTTCTTTTTACTTTTAATTTATTTTCCGGCTAAAATACCAAGCTTAGCAGACCCTTTCATTTGATACCCATATTGTGGGGGTGCATTATAAATAATTGGTCCGCCATATTGGATTGAGAGTAACGTGACATTATTTATCGAGATGTTCTTTGCAAGCCCTTTCATTTGATACCCATATTGTAGGGGTGCATTATAAATAATTGATCCGCCATCTTGGTAATGCCGCCATGTTGAATTTAGAATGACGTCACACACATAATCATGCATTGTCATCCGACTTACACGTGCATGCAAAATTTCAGCTCAATCGGAGACCGGCAAGTGGGTCAAATTAAGATTCCAAGATTTTCTTACATAGTTACAAGTGAAACTAATATAAAAGCTTGTAAAAATAAAAAAATAACAATAATACAATGCAATACATGCCAGTTTTATAGTCACTATAAAAATTACGGTCTTAAACCACATCGCTGTGAGAAATGCAGTCAACCTCACATTTGAATGTACTAAGAAAGAGCGATAGCCTATGTATGTTTTATCTTGGTTCTCAACGTCTGGCACGCTAAGAATTATTATACCAAATAGTTTTTGATAATTGATATCGCACAACTCGGGTATAGTCTCGTATGTGAAAATAAAATAATTTCTAATTATATAAACGTAGAGCGCTGATTGACGCGTGATTGCCAATTCAACAATTTTATTTTTTATTTATTTATATTAAGAGTTACATAAGCATATTTAAATACATGATTGACAGTTGCTTGACGCGACGGTATATTGATACCAATAGTATGGTGTATCGTACACCTAAAGCAGCCATTACACAGAATATCTTGCTGACAGTTTTGCTAGTCATGGCCATAACTGATAAATGACTTACCATATAGTGTGGTGTATGTTATTGATTTCTTTTTATTTTCTTATGTTTTTATTTTCTATACTTTATTACACTATGTATCATGACTCGTTTGAATGTGCATTTTGTCAGTCAGTGTACCCCTCTAATATGTTACAACAACAAAAAATCATTTAAACACATCTAGAATTCTGTGCTACCTTTAAATGCAAAAATTCCACTACAGGTATTTTTTTTATAATGATCCCATATTATCTTTCCGTGGACATGTTAAACTGTCATTTCACTAATAGTCAGTTAGAAGAAGCCTAATCGAACCAATTCAAACACGAACCGTGACTGTTGGAATTCACTGAAACTTGTAAAAGACGCCTTTAGTGAGTACAGAGCGCACTTTACGTATGTACCATAAACACAAGTTTGAACTGCTCTATGCGATAATCAAGATGCTGTGGATGTAAAAACGAGCTGTACTTAATTCAATTTTTAATTTCTTTTTTTATTTATGTAATCAGTATTACATTAATAAATATAGCAAAACTCTTGCATCCATATCTACAGTAGAAGGTTCGTGCTACGAACCGTAGCGATAAGCGGGCTCTGTAGCTTGCTTATGTTTACTCTTTGGTGTGTGGTGTAAAGTTGTGGGCCGTCTACGAAGTCAATGCTCGGCAACCAGTAACTATCGAAACAAATGGAATTGAATTGTTGTATGCATTCATAATTCATCCTTGTTAAGGATAATATGAAAAGAACTTTTTACGCATTTATAACAACAAAACTCATTGCTTTAAGTGAAAAAAGTATTTATATGTAATTAGTATCAAATAACAATAAAGTTTTGTGTCTATGGCAACTAGCTATTAAGCATCAGTTTCATAGATGACT
This sequence comes from Scirpophaga incertulas, assembly GCA_036419045.1. Classification (NCBI taxonomy): domain Eukaryota; kingdom Metazoa; phylum Arthropoda; class Insecta; order Lepidoptera; family Crambidae; genus Scirpophaga; species Scirpophaga incertulas. The sequence continues at coordinate 34,689,517 of CM071630.1, forward strand.
GAAAGGGTTCTGATGAACTGTTCTTCTCGAGAAGGCGCTCCCAATTTCCGAACAGGTGTAGAGTCAATTTTTTTTTCTTGTTCGTACGTACGCACAAGGTTTTTGTTTTTTTTTTTAAGCTTTTCCTTTTTTTTTGTTTTGTTTGTTTCGACGCCAATTAGTGCCTATAGGTCTATATTGAATAAAGATTATTTTGATTTTGACTTGGAAACAATTATGATTTGCAGCATTTTGTGTATCTAGGAATGCTTTCATGTATTCTATCTCTTCATTTCTGTCGTTAGCATGAATTTCATATAGGAACTGCTAAAATGTTTGACAATCGCCTGTTGCACTTATATACTACATATATATACATATACAGATACAAAATCCACACAGTCATGCATGTTGGGTTTTTATTGCATTGCTTTTGACTAAGCTGCAAATGGGTTTATTTAATTTGCAAAAGATATAAATTGATGGCCATAAGTTGATTGGAAAAGTATATAATGTAAAAAATATTTGATGAGAATAATTATTAATTATTTAAAATTGCAATGATTTATGTATACTTTACCAATTGTCTCTTTGATATGTTTAATTCTATTTTTATTTGTATTGATTTACTCACTTGTGATATTTACTGCGTGTTTTAAAAACAGCAAATAAAAAAGTTAATTATCCATTGAATAAATAAAATAAGTGAACATTATAGCAGTAATTTAAGTACAACAGTTTATATACTTTGCACAGATATAAGCGTTATCTGCATTTATCGAGCATAAGACTGTTACCACACTGATCGTCGATCGATGACCACAACTCCGATTCTATCTTGAGATTGACCGATCAGTGCGGTTACACCTTAATATCGCATCGTAACTCACTCGCTTTCACGCTTGCGCGACGCGTCGCACGGTCGCGGTGCGGCGTGCGCCAACATTATTGCATTGCCACATTTGCCACGGTGTCGGGGTGAGGTCGTATTCTATGAATGATGCGGTGACGCCCGCAGGTAATGCAACAGAAGTCGCACGAGATTCTGTCAGCCAAGTGTGCGGAGGCGGCGGGCGCGGGGGGCGGAGCGGGCGGCGCGCGCACGGCCGACGCGGCGGTCACGGCGGACATCGGCCCCGCGCCCGCGCCCGCGCCCGCTCCCGCTCCCGCTCCGGCGGACGAGCGCCACAAGCGGCGCCTGCTGGCCGCCGCCGAACACGCGCTCGCCGCCGACTGGCCCGCACCCGCGCCCGCCCCCGCCTCTCACCACGCGCCCCTCCAGCCCGCGGTCAGTCCCTCACTTAGACATAGCTTACTCGACAAAAAAAGTGTGAGCCACAACTCGGAACTCACAGATCAGCTCACTTAGTTATACAGTAACTTATCAAATGTTATTTATGCTGTATTTTTTATAATAATGATTATAAAAGATAAATTAAAAGTTAATCGATTGTAGATCTGTATCCCATATTAACCGCAGATTATAGTCATCACTGAATGGCGCAAATCAGACAAATATGGTCTATCGCGGGATCAAGTCTATTTGATCTGAATAATTGAACCGCTTTTGAGCTGACTTACTCACGCCTATTTAGACAACTCGCCACACAAGAACGCGTCAGACTTAACATGTTGCACTTCAAACAGCTCTCATATCGCTCGAAATATTGGCGCTCTTCATAGTACTAACATAAAGCTTTGACGTGTTGCTAACCATACACCATACTAAACTAAATTCTCGTTAAAATTTGAATACTAATTCATACTTATATACTATTTCGTTGCTTTCTCGAACTATAGATTGCGCGTGTCTTAACTGTTTTTGCGAGCACGCAACTAAAATGTTCGTAATTTAGTTTGACATGTCTAATCTTAGTGGTAATCGAATGTAATAGGAAAGTCACTAAGTCAAATAAACATCTTCTCGATTGAGCATTAGGTTCACGCGCCAGACGCGAGTAATTTATGTATAGTTTAATCTATCGACACTGAATATACTTTCAAAGCGCATTATCGACGAATCAGTATCGAATTATATTAATATTGGCGTGAAATATGAAGGCGTCGGGCGGGTGCCAGTTCCGCGCGCGGGGCACGTCGCCGGTGCGGCCCGAGGCGGAGCCGCAGCCCGCGGCGCCGCAGCCGCAGCCGCAGCCGCAGCCGCAGCCGCAGCTGCAGCTGCAGCCTGCGCACCCGCAGCCCGTCCAGCCGCAACCTGTCCAGCCGCAGCCGCAGCCGCAGCCCGAGCTGCAGCCGCACTTCGCACTGCCCGCGCCCACGCTCAACTACGAAGCGTACGAACGGTACATTCAATTCTATTTACTGTGCTATAAAATTGTATATGAGTTACTGTGGCTCACTGACATTATTTTTTTACCACTTCTTTTCTTGATTGATTGAAATTTCAAATAGTTTTCTAGTAGACAAAGTAAAACAGACACCTGGGGAAACACATCCTTGACCCGGATGAAATAAAAACAATTTGAACTGGGAACATCCTATCTTTCTTAGTCAGTGCCCAGTTAACGGAGCTACTGTAGGGCCTACATAGAACCTACATAGGAGGCTGGTCACAATAGATCTTAATAGGTCGCAGTGATGCATATCAGCCCCGACTTACACACGAAATAGAATAGTAGACAAAGTATATCTCTATAAATACCGCTATAATAACGGAAATGCTATAATGGAAATGACATTATGATCTATGCGAAAAATGTATATGGATTTAAAGGCAATATGAAATTTCCATTGATGTGAAAACATACAATTTTGCTTTTTGCGTCAACAACGATAATATCGCTGTTGTGTGACAAACTGTTTTTTTGAATTAATTATATTAAGCAGTGTTGTGATGATAGTGATGAGATTCTTGTTGGCCCAAAAGGTATCCCACTATCTTGTGGAAGTCAACAGTTGGCGGACTGTCAATTACACAATACTGAAATATAAATACATATTATGATCAATCAAGAATTACATAATTAAATTAATTGACATACACAGATAATTAAATAAATTAACCATTTCAACATGCTTTTTAATAGCAGTGTGTCATGTTAAACTGGTTCTTAAAAGTATCAATTTTCTTTTATAAAATCGCCTTAAGTATATTAGCTATTCTTCTTGTTCGACTATGTATGTCAATGAGATAGTTACGTATGATGTTTATTCGATTGAGAACTACTGGAATACTTTGTCTGGGTCGGCTGAAGGGGGTTCGCGGCGGGCCTGCGCGGCGCGCCGCACCCGACGGTGCTGAAGATCCCGCAGCCCGTGCTGAAGGTGCCGCAGCCCGCGCTGTCGGTGCCGCAGCCCGCGCTGCACCCCGCGCACCCGGCGCACCCCGCGCACCCGGCGCACCCCGCGCAGCCCGCGCTGCCCGCGCTGCAGCCGCAGCCGCAGCCGCACGCCAAGCGCGACCAGCCCCACCAGCACCAACACCAACACCAACACCACGCCAACGCTAACGTCGCTGTTCGGAAGAAGCTCAAGGTACACACCGCTTTGGAAATATCCTCCTTATATTATAACTGCATTCAATTTTTTGACGTATATTTTAATTTCTATCTCAAATATCTTAATAACTTTGAAATTACTTTCTTTACATTATTTTATACATTGGCCAGTGCACGCTGTGCTTGTATTTGTAATCGTAAATAAATAGGTATTATTTGGAAAATTAATAACAATTAAGCTACTTAATAGTTGTACATTATGTACTTTCGCTAATATAGTTTATGAGCAAATCCGACATAACTACTTCACGTTAAGTACACGTGTATTTGGCATTATCATTAGTCATCCCCATATATCATATGAACTCCAATGAGAGGTAGTTTGGTAATATCACCCCCTTAAACCTCCCACATTTTGGTCCTTCGAGTGTTTGAACACAGTGGTCTTATGAACATTTATTACTTTTTATTTCTGCTCAATGTTGTTGTCTTGTTTCATCTATCAATAAATATCATAAGTAAGAAACAGATTAACTAAGTCCTGACTTAAATTAACAGTATTAATACGGGCCTTGTTTTTACGAGGTGGAATACATTTACGCACCGTATATGTCAATGGCTCATTAATAGGAGTGCGTGGAAGTCACCCAACGGGAAGCAGCGCATACCCACTAAACAACCTCAGATCTCCATTTTGTCCCCAATGAGTGAGTTCTAGGTACTGGAAGGCCAATTTGTCCAGATCACCCTTGGACGACCCGGTCGGCTAAGGGTCAGGTATTAACGCTTGTGGGGAATTTCTGTGGATAGAGGTAATCTCCAGACTTTCCACGCGCTTTTTGCGAATTGCAGCTTAGGTGATCATTGAGTTATTAATACGGGCCTAAGAATTAAACATTGGGAAACTGATCCTGAAGATGTTAGTTCAATAAAAGGACACGCCAATGTGGTTTTGTAGATGAGACAAGACGAAAGGGAGTTAGCGATAAGAGCGCGCACGTGTACGTGTACGTGTACGTGTACTGTGGCAGGGCCGGTGCGGCGGGCGCGCGTTCGGCGGCGCGGGCGCGGCGGGAGCGGGCGCGGGCGCGGGCGCGGGCCGCGCGCGCGACGCCGCGCCGCCCGCCGCCTACTCCGCCATGGACGTGGACGGCGAGACCGACTCCAACCACGACACCGCGCTCACGCTGGCCTGCGCCGGCGGCCACGAGGACCTCGTCGAGCTGCTGCTGTCGCGCGGCGCCGACATCGAGCACCGCGACAAGAAGGTGACGCGCACACGTACACCTCGCACGTTTGTACTAGTCAAATGTGCCGGATATCCGATCCGTATCCGCGGATATCTAAGGTAGAAGAAAGATTCGTATCCGTTACTTTTTGACGGATCTATTATAGCAGAGTCTTCTTTAAATAATAATTCATATTCATGAGGATGTTTTCTTTGTAAATGATTTTTTAAGGACGTAAGCCTTTACCCTTACGAGAATACTTTCCATCACAAGCTTTACACTTTGCCCATTCAACATTTATTATCACAAAATAATTCCATATTACACTACTAAACTTCTTTGTAGACATTTATTTTTTAAATCATGTACCAATACCAAACGCAAGCGTTATCTATGCTGCCCAGTGTCATATTAAAGTAAAACGAAACAAAAAAAAATCGGGTGGGGCTGTGCCAGGACACGGGACACGGCGTTGGGTTTAACGTGAAGCGTCTATGTTAGGGAATCGCTTTTAAAATAAAAGATTGAAATAAAAACAAGATTGATGGTGTTTTAAGTATTTTAATAAAAAAGTCAATGTTATAACAGCGAGCTGACTATATAAGTGAAATATTCACACCACATTTTTGTTTCTAAGACTTATAGTTTTTTAATTATTAAGGTACGATGATATAGACCTTTTCGTTACGGTCCACTTTTTAAACCTGGTACCCGTATGTTTCGGCGCGATTTTAAAGACGTTTCACGTCAAAAAGACCTGCAGCACAAAGCAAGTCGAAACATGTTTCAACTCAAGATCGCGCGCACCGATACAGATTGTGTAAGAAAGTTAAGATCCGTATCCGTATCTGCGGGTCTTGACACCAAATATCTGTATTTGCGGATCTAGATTTTTGACTATCCGGTACATCACTAGTTTACGGTTTACGTACACTACATAACCGAATGCCGCGGTCGCATGTGTCTAGTCAGCATTTCATGCACACAGGCAACATTGTATGATACACGCGTTGTCATCAGTGCACAACCCCGATCGTTACACCATAGGCACGATTACTACCAATACCATAATACCATTATTTCACGTGTGCTCATTAATATCATTATATATCTAGTGTACTATCATATATAAAAAATAAATAAGTGTATCTTATCAGTGCATTTTAATAAACCATCACTTTCTCTAAATGTATGGACGGTCACCATACAAATTTAAACCTGTTTTTTTAACTCAAACTAACGAAAAACTCGGGTACAGTAGACTCTCGTTAATCCGGCAGATATCAGACTAGGGTTATGCCGGATTAGTGAAAACGCTGGATTACTGAAAAATGATAATGACATACATAAAAATACACAAAAACTACAAAAGAAGTCGAGTTTTATTTTCAAGTTTAAAGTAAAAAGTACATATTGTATTGAATTACAGACAAAAAGTGTTTAATTGTCTCTTTAACAAAATAACGTTTTAAAATACATAATCGCCTTAGCTCTATTGTAAACAGAAACATAAGCATACCAAGACTTACAGTTCCGGTGGACTATTCTATTGGAGTAATGAAACTGACAATTTTCTTTTACTTCTTGGCCGATCGGTATTTGTTTGTTGATACAAGTATGTATCATGTCTCAATATAATTCCCTCATCACGCCCATCAGAGAGCGCCGGATTACTGGAGTGACGGATATGCGCGGGATTAATTACGGTCTACTGTATTTGTTAGTGCTGAGAAAACAAGTTTTAGCTATAGTTTAAGCAAAAATCGAATTTGAATTCCAGCTTATGGAAAATACTAAGCACACACATAGTTTAGCTCTGGAAGTTCAGGGATATTCATATAACATTGTCTTACCTAAGTTTGTCACTTGTTTAATAAGCATTAATTACACGTTAAAATAACCTGGTCCTGCATTTGTTAGAGTATAGGTGAGATTAACTTCCATTTTCAGCCTTATTACTTACCCTTATCTCTACTGAAATCCACGAATATACTTGTTGTGTATATAAAAATAACTGGGTAATTTATTGTTCAAGGCAAAGTAAGAAATATTTTAAATAATTTGGGAAAATTAACTACCATTAATCAGATATGGTTCGTTGGGTGAGCGTAGGTAGAGTTTTTGATGGTCATTGAGAAGTGACGTTGTCGGTGGCAGGGCTTCACGCCGCTGATCCTGGCGGCGACCGCGGGCCACGACAAGATCGTGGAGATCCTGCTGAACCACGGCGCCGACATCGAGGCGCAGTCGGAGCGCACCAAGGACACGCCGCTGTCGCTGGCGTGCAGCGGCGGCCGCTACGAGGTGGTGGAGCTGGTGCTGGGCCGCGGCGCCAACAAGGAGCACCGCAACGTGTCCGACTACACGCCGCTCTCGCTGGCGGCCTCCGGCGGCTACGTCAACATCATCCGCCTGCTGCTGCACCACCAGGTACGCAGGACGCGGTCTCGACCCCTTTTTTTTGTTCCGCTGAAGACAATGCATTGAATTGCATACCCCGGCTGCAGAGAGCCGGTGGTTATGTGGGGCTCTCCTCCCCAGAAGGGGGAAGCCTACCCACTAAAAACCTCTGCGATGGCCATCTGAAGACCCCCGGCCTTTGCTCCCCTGGGTGCGCTAGGGGAGCCCTTCTACGGCGTCACCCCCGGCCATCCGGGGGTGAGATCCCTCCCGGGTCGCCTCCACGGGCGCAAACTGCGTCGCGCCCGTCAGCGACCCATGGTGGCGCCTCAGGCCAGGCTATCTGACCCGAGGCCGCATTCTTCGAGCGGGATCGGCCATTTCCCGATCGGCGGCCTTCTTCTGGAGCATCACCGCTTCACAAAAGGAGGCCACAGCCCTCCAACCTCCCTCATACGCCAGCATTGCCGCAATCAACGCTAGCGGAGACAGATCTTGCCCGATCTCTTCGACCAAGACTAGGCGTTCGGAGTCCCAAGCGGGGCACTCTGCCAGCGTGTGCTGGGCCGAGTCGAGGTCGGATGCACAATGGCGGCATCGTGTCGTGTCCTCCCTCCCTATTTGACTCAGATACTCACCGAAACAACCATGTCCGGTGAGTATCTGAGTCAAGCGGTAGGTGACTTCCGCCCTCCCGCAGCCCCCACGCAAGTCCTCGACCCTATTGACTTCAGAGACGCTTGGCAGGCCACCACAGTGTGCTTTTCCTGGAATTTTTTGCCACGCACTACTAAACTGTGGAATGAATTGTCGCCTGCAGAATTTTCGAACCGATGCGATATGGAAACCTTCAAAAAAAGAGCATATTCCCAATTAAAAGGCCGACAACGCATCTATGATTCCTCTGGTGTTGCGTGTGTCTATGAGCAACGGTTATCGCTTACCATCAGGAGACGAATTTTTGAAACAATAGAAAACCAATTCTCATTCGAAATCGTGAGATTCGTATACGAATCACCGAAATCACTATTTCTGAACTTTCATTTCGTGCGTTGTGCAACGAATGGTTCAACCCACTCGTTTTTTGATTTCTACAAGTAGAATATCCAACGCTGACGTGACCTTGACAGTGATCCGTTTCACGTGTGGGTCATCGCCGGTTTTTTTGTTTTTGTGATTTTGAATTTTTCTGCGTGAAACGGAATCTAATTAAGAGTTTGTTTTTAATGACAACACTGATTTCGAGTGATTCAAAAATGTATAAAATTGTAAGCAGTAGAAAATAATTTCGCGCACGATTTGTATTCGTATTCGAATTCCAAATTCACGTCTAATGATTGAAAATACGTCTCCTGATGATCCGTTTGCTCGTTTGCTGCCCTTTCCTTATAAAAAAAAATACTTAATTGCTCATTACCGCATTCGCATTATGTCAGTACAGTCAAAATTTAAACAATTTTCGTAACATTCGCAGGCGGAGATAAACTCCCGCACAGGGTCCAAGCTGGGCATCTCCCCTCTGATGCTGGCCGCCATGAACGGGCACACGGCGGCCGTGCGGCTGCTGCTGGACTGCGGCTCCGACATCAACGCGCAGATCGAGACCAACCGCAACACCGCGCTCACGCTGGCCTGCTTCCAAGGTACCGTGCGCCTCTGATTGTGGGAAATTATTTGCCAAGCTCCGACTTGAAACCAAAAGCAGTTCACATGCATCGCTATAATCACGCCTCTTTCCCAAAGGAGTAGGCAGAGGTCACAGTTTTCTCCTTACTACGATCCAAACATACTTCCCTAACTTCGCTCTTCAGTTATATACTCATGACCCCCGGGCCGTCAATGCAGTCCATATACTTTCTATAATATTGTTAATTTATATTGACTTACTTACTTTTAAAATCTAGTTATTGTAGAGGCATATCGTGAATATGCTTATGCTGTTATAAAAACCGTGTCGATGTGCAGGTCGACACGAGGTGGTGAGCCTGCTGCTAGATCGCAAAGCCAACGTGGAGCACCGCGCTAAGACCGGCCTCACGCCGCTCATGGAGGCGGCTAGCGGCGGATACGTCGAGGTAAAACTATTTTATTTTTTGTTTTCAAAAATAGTTCTAATAGAAAACAATTAATTAAAAGATCGTAACTACAATATTTTCCCGTTATTACGTAATTGTCTATACACAGTGTGGTTCTTTACTTATAAAATAAATGTGTTTTGTTGTTTTCTTATTTTCTTCTTTAACTAAATGTCGTACCTGAATAGTGCGAACGGGCGAAATGGAAAATTACGCACGAACTTAAAGAAAACTAACACGAATATTAGACACTTATGCCTAGCTAGTATCGGTGCAGTGATAACGTAAATCTCTTAAAAATTAACAACAATATTAATGAGCTTTAATGATAATAGGTGGGGCGCGTACTCCTAGACAAGGGCGCCGACGTGAATGCCCCTCCCGTGCCCTCCTCCCGGGACACCGCGCTCACCATCGCCGCGGACAAGGGCCACACCAAGTTCGTGGAGCTGCTGCTGCAGAGGTGAGCACTGTCCGGCAGGCCGCGTGGCCCGCACCGCGCTCACCGTCGCCGCGGACAAGGGCCGCACCAAGTTCGTGGAGCTGCTGCTGCAGAGGTGAGCACTGTCCGGCAGGCCGCGTGGCCCACGCCGCGCTCACCGTCGCCGCGGACAAGGGCCGCACCAAGTTCGTGGAGCTGCTGCTGCAGAGGTGAGCACTGTCCGGCAGGCCGCGTGGCCCACGCCGCGCTCACCGTCGCCGCGGACAAGGGCCGCACCAAGTTCGTGGAGCTGCTGCTGCAGAGGTGAGCACTGTCCGGCAGGCCGCGTGGCCCACGCCGCGCTCACCGTCGCCGCGGACAAGGGCCGCACCAAGTTCGTGGAGCTGCTGCTGCAGAGGTGAGCACTGTCCGGCAGGCCGCGTGGCCCACGCCGCGCTCACCGTCGCCGCGGACAAGGCCGCACCAAGTTCGTGGAGCTGCTGCTGCAGAGGTGAGCACTGTCCGGCAGGCCGCGTGGCCCACGCCGCGCTCACCGTCGCCGCGGACAAGGGCCGCACCAAGTTCGTGGAGCTGCTGCTGCAGAGGTGAGCACTGTCCGGCAGGCCGCGTGGCCCACGCCGCGCTCACCGTCGCCGCGGACAAGGGCCGCACCAAGTTCGTGGAGCTGCTGCTGCAGAGGTGAGCACTGTCCGGCAGGCCGCGTGGCCCACGCCGCGCTCACCGTCGCCGCGGACAAGGGCCGCACCAAGTTCGTGGAGCTGCTGCTGCAGAGGTGAGCACTGTCCGGCAGGCCGCGTGGCCCACGCCGCGCTCACCGTCGCCGCGGACAAGGGCCGCACCAAGTTCGTGGAGCTGCTGCTGCAGAGGTGAGCACTGTCCGGCAGCCGCGTGGCCCACGCCGCGCTCACCGTCGCCGCGGACAAGGGCCGCACCAAGTTCGTGGAGCTGCTGCTGCAGAGGTGAGCACTGTCCGGCAGGCCGCGTGGCCCACACCGCGCTCACCGTCGCCGCGGACAAGGGCCGCACCAAGTTCGTGGAGCTGCTGCTGCAGAGGTGAGCACTGTCCGGCAGGCCGCGTGGCCCACACCGCGCTCACCGTCGCCGCGGACAAGGGCCGCACCAAGTTCGTGGAGCTGCTGCTGCAAGTGTCTTACTATACAGTATCGTGAATTCTCTTATATATGTTAGATGGATATGTATGTATCTTAAATATGTTAATAACAATGTATTACAGTATGCTGCATTAACGTAATTTGAGGACATAATGATAATGTTAACTTTTCCCTGCTTCGACAAATTTTGGTGAAGCTCAGCCACTTTTGTCTTTAAAACAGCACAGTACGTTTGTGCTTGATGATGACTTTCTTGCATTGTAAAACTGTAATGTATTCCAGGCGAGCGGCAGTGGAGGTGAAGAACAAGAAAGGAAATTCACCCCTGTGGCTGGCCGCAAACGGTGGACACCTTACTGTGGTGGAGATGTTGTACGCAGCCGGCGCCGACATCGACTCGCAGGACAATAGGAAGGCAAGTCGCTTGTAATATTTTAGTTCATAAAAATCTAAAATTTATTCTTCAAATAAGATTTTTACAATCACCTTTAAATATACTACGCCATTGGGTCACGACTATACGACAGGAGACCTTGTCCTGGAAGGAACCAAGAAAGACCATTTCTTTTTCTCCCAGTATTCTTCTAGTCATTGATTAAATAATCAAAATATTTGGCAATGTAACTATTAGTCATTAAAATTAAATTGTAGTCATTAAAATTAATAGTATAACTTTTTAAAGAGTATTTTTGACAATTTATTTAAATCTGTGAATAGTTAACATTTCGTGGCACTTTGTTGTAAAAACCCATTCATTTCCCCAAAAATGAGCTTCAATTTTTTTTAATCTGTATCAAATTCAAAATCATTTATTCAGTCTAGGCTGTTACAAGCACTTGTGAAAGTCGAAAAGCTACGCCATCGATTCGCAAATCTACGGCGGGAAACCTTGTACTGAGAAGAACCGGCAAGAAACTCAGCAAGAGCTGCTTTTTTCCCCTGTATTAAATAGATACAGAGTCGTCAATTTGGAAAATGACTTGAATATTGATAATTCATGAAGTCACTTTCCATTATGTTAGAACGGCAAGCTTATTTTTGTTACTAGTGCAAGATATAAGGAGGGACAGTAATAACACACTGTATTGCTCCTAATTTGAAATATATTATTTCATAAACAGTAAAATATACTGGAATCCGAAGAAAATATAGAATAAACATCTCCTGATCTCACATTTGTAGTTTTAAAATTAATAATGTTCACTAGAAACGGAGCTCGAGGCGATTTAAAGATACTAATCAATAGTTAAGTAATTCAAACGCCAGAAGCCGGTGTTAATATGAAAATAAAACATCTTTATAAAGAAAAATTTGTGCCGCAGTAGTATCTTTTTTTTTTTTTTGTATTATTATAATATAATTTACTTTCTGGTTACTGCATACAATTCAAATGTTTATTTTTATTTTTTTTCTTTTCACCAGGTTTCATGCCTAATGGCCGCATTTAGAAAAGGCCACACCAAAGTAGTTAAATGGATGGTAGGAGTTGTGACGCAGTTCCCCTCCGATCAGGAAATGACAAGGTATGCTATGGCTGTGGAAAAAGTTTTATAATACGAAAAAAACGTATTGCGTGCACACCCATCTCTAATTGTATTTCATTTACTTTATTACCAGATCCCGAAAATGTTTAAATAAATGAAATTAATTGTGGTTATCAGAATAGTTTATTGATTTTTATATTTTTTCTCCTTATATGTTAAAAAAATTATTGTCTTGATTTTCTTGGTACCTAAAGGGGATGCATAGGAAAGGAGTTTGAATGTAACTGAGATAATTTTGATACTTGCAAGAAAGTGTGCATATATTGCGTTATGCAAATAAACAGTACTATATATAGCTCTCCATAATGAATGCTAAAAAAATATTACATTCTGATGTATTTACTAATACATTGTCTCGACATATCGTTAAATGAGAGTCTAGATAAAATCCACAAATGAAAAGAGGTGAAATTATACTTAGTCTTATCGATAAAAACAAGAGGAAAAAAAATATCGTTGCCATGGTTTGAAATTAACCTTTATAATTTTGATGTTGAACAATAAGCATTTTATTTGAGATTGTTTTCTGCGATTTTTAGCGACATAGATCTGTAGATCAATTTATTGTTTTTATTCAAATCAAATATTTATTCTTCAAATAGGATTTTACAATCACTTTTGAATGTCAAAGATGCTACGCCATTGGTTCACAAGTCTACGGCGGGAGACCTTGTACTAGAAAGAACCAGCAAGGGCAATTTTTTTTTCTCCTTTTATCATTACAGAGTCGTCAGTTGGAAGGCGGCTTCAGATACAGTCTGAACCCACCTCCGATTATCCGATATTGATAAACTATAATTTCACATCTCTTCGTTTGTGCACTTTATCAAAAGCCCATATTGTGTATATTATTATTTATTACATTGTTTTGACAAATTTTGATTTTTAACTTGCCCTGAGTGAGTTTCAATGTTGATGTCTTGGCATCATGTAATTTGTTTTTATCTCATACGTCTGTGTTGTTGTTTTTTGTCATATCTTAATTGTTCGACATGATACCCGTTTGTGGAATGAGCTCCCTGCCAAGTTCTTCAAAAGGGGAGTAAATAGGTTTTTGAAGGGTCGGCAACGCGCGAGTGACACCCCTAGTGTTGCAAGTGTCCATAGGCTACGGTAACCGCTTACCATCAGGCGGGCCGTAGGTTTGTTTGCTATCACCGTGCCATAATATTTCATTACGATATTAGTGCGTTATGATGGTTATAACATGCGTGGCGGAATTTCAGCCCGAGCCGAAGGCGATGGCGTAATTGAGCCGAGTATGTTATAACCAATACGCACGTATATCGTACTACGTTTTTTAACACATTTGCGAGGAAACAGAAAAAATTTCTCGCCATTTTACTACTGACTGGCGCCGCGCGGTGATTAGTTCGAAATTTAAATAGCAACAGCGCGTGAAATGGCAAATAATACTGTCATGGATTTTGTATGAACTATAACTTAAATATTTGCTTTGGTAACACACGCGTCTTTTATGATCCGCTTTACGTATTTAAAACCGGTGGAATTACATCAGATTTACGAGCAAAGGTGTTAATAAAATAATAACTTGATAATGTCGCACAAAATTTATATAAATACCTTTATATTAATTGGAATTATAATAGATAAATTAATAAGTTAATTGATGTAGCTGATAACCATCAGGTGGGCCGTACGCCTGTTTGCCACTATCGTGGTATAAAAAAAGGGGGTGTGGCTGTGTTATGGACACGGCCGTTTGTTGTACGTGAATACGTCTCGTAACGGGTAATAGTACGCAGCAAAATGGCCTTCAAATTGGCGGGGCTCCCCCTCCACCGCGCGCGATGTGTTACAGTCTTTACTGGGCGTAACAAATTCTTTGATCCTTTAGCTATCCAGTGGTGTAACTGGAATAAACTGTATCCCCCGATTTTGTTATCATTCGATTTTTTGATTTGCGTCCCTATGGAAGCAATTTTAAAGACGTATTCACGTCTCCGTGCTTTTATCTCTGATAAAATGGCGGTGTATCTGAACGAGTAGTTGTCGTACTGGACTGTGTACTGGACGTGTGCGTGTGCGTGCGCAGGTACATCTGCACGATCTCGGACAAGGAGCTGCTGGAGAAGTGCCAGGAGTGCGTGCGCGCCATCCGCGCGGCCAAGGAGACGCAGGCGGCGCGCGCCAACCAGAACGCCACCATCCTGCTCGAGGAGCTCGACGCCGAGCGCTGCCGCGAGCAGTGCCGCCGCCAGGCCGCCGCGCGCCGCCGCGAGCGCAAGAAGAAGAAGAAGATGGAGAAGAAGGTCGCTGCCCCGTCACACCGACACACCGACACACCAACACACCTACACACACACACTTTGTTGACATTGGATCATTTGTAGTATCAGTGACTCTGGACCGATTTAACCGGTTCAGAGTCACTGATACAAATAACACAAATTGACATTGTCGATCGTATAAACATCGCGTATCGAATGAAACCGAGATGCTATTGAGCGAATGATTCATTTGAAGCGCTGTTAGAGATTTGAATCAGTGAATCACTTGGAAGAAACGACTCACTGAGTCGTTTCTGTAAAGATTGACACATCTCTAGTGTTATGGGTACCAAAAAGGTCTCTACTCAGTAAACTCTATGATGAAGGAAATAATCGTCAGGTAACCCGTATACACCTGTGAAGAAATTTAAAAGAGTACGTGGAGTTGACCAATCCGCACTAGGCCAGCGCGGTTGGCTATAAGGCCTAATCATTTTTTTTTTTATTTATTTAAAATAGGTTTGCGTTTGTCCACAATCTCACCTGATGGTAAGTGAACACGCTTACCTAGCAAATGCCTATTCACTCGTGACTTGAAGACCGTAAGATTATATTGTTCCGGGAACACAGACGTCGGCAAAGAGTTCCACATCTTAGCTGTTCGTAGTAAAAACGAAGATTGGAACCGTTTTGTACGTGTAACAGGATAGTCCACCCCGTAAGGATGGTAGTTAAGCCTACGTCTGGTTGACTGGTGGTGGAAAGGAGCGGGTGGAATTAATTCATGTAATTGCAACGCACACTCTCCGAAATGCAACCTATATCACGCCATAATCGCGCCAACATAGTGAAGTAGGCTCTTGCCCCTCCGGCTTAAAGCACATGTTTTATTCGTAAAGCGACTTAGTAGTGCTTAGCGTAATCTAACTGAATTTATACAGCTTAACCAATCGAATAGTATGTGAAACATCTCTACTACACTACTTTGATGTTGACGCATTCTGTTCATATTACCCGATGTTATTTGTACATCGCTAACGAGAGAGAGAGAGATATATATATTTAAATCTTTTATATTACTAACTCTTTTAGCACAGTTTGATAATCAACTCTTAAGATTTGAGGATGAGGAATTAGTTTAAAAACTGTGTTTCTTTATTTTGTCGATGTGACAATGAATGTGTGATGTGCGCACGACTGTAGCGAGAGAACTATCGTTCTTCCTCTTTTGTTACACAATTTAATAGTTTCATATCTCTGTCTTGCTTGCTCGCTCTGTAAAACCCACCTAAAAAGAGTTACTTTATTCAGTCACTGCAGTTTCACTTTATAATATTCTTGAATAGGGCTTGAATAACCGATAAAATATCTTTAAAATATAGGTAGATACTTTAAAATATAGGTTCCTAAATTATCTTCTCTTTGCGTTTGCTAAGTAATACCTTTTTTTTTTTGTTCCACTGAGGAAAATGTATTAAATTGCATACCCCGGCTGCGGAGCTGGTGGTTATGTGGGACTCTCCTCCCCACAAGGGGGAGGCCTACCCACTAAAAACCTCAACAATGGTCATCCTCAGGCCTTGTAGGGGGCCCTCAGGATCGAGTGTCGCATCTGAGGACCCCCGGCCTTTGCTCCCCTGGGTGCGCTAGGGGAGCCCTTCTCGGTGCTACGTAATACCTACTCATCCCACTTAGACAAAAGAAAAGAATCTAAAAATCATTTACATTATTCTTATATAACAGGAGGAAAGGCGCAAACTCCAAGCGGAAAACGACAAAAACTCGATATACAGCGAAAAGGCACTGGGCGACTCCGAGGGCGGCGAACCTGACGACGAACCTGTGCCCAAGGAGGAGGGGGACTCCGGCATCGACGCCAACTCTCAGGTGAGCCCAGCGCTGGGCACGTGGGGGGCTGCCACAGCGGCTCTCGGGTGAGTCTGAGGCAGCCGACACCGAGCAAGGAGGGAGGAGGGGAGGACTTCGGAGCCACCGCAACACAGTTAACATGTAAAAGTAGCTACCTTAGCTCTAGAACTCTAGGGAATGCATTTGTAACTGTTTTGTTCACAATATTTTTGTCATATAGGGCTCATGCTCTTCCTCGGACGTGAAAGCTCCGCCCGCGCAGAGCGCTAAATCCAAGAAGAAGAAAAAGGAGGAGAAACCGCCATCGCCCCCCGCCTCTGTTAGCAAAAAACTGCCCGATAAAGTGAGTTTGCGATTATTGATGTTTGTGTCTGTATTCAGATTTTGTTTCTTCTAAACAGTGTACATTTGTTCACTATATATATACATTATTATACACATATAATAGCTAATACACGAAAGCAGTCGTTTCTACTAATCTTCTTGTCTCATCATCATCATACTGTTACAAAATAGATATAATTCCTATTTTGTTTATTATATATAAAAAAAAATGGGTGAAATATACCAATTTTTAAGAATTACAGCCATTTTAGGATTTGAAGTATGATTTTTTTGGAAAATTCTTTAAGTACGAATATTTTGGAAAGAATTAATTTTAGGACAGTAGGTCTCATAGTAAAATCGGCTGAAATTGTCCCATACTATCATTAGTTTCCTGTCACCCTGTATATAAAGCGCTCTGTGAGACTCGTCGACGATCCCGTCCTCCCAAGCGGAATCGAGCCTCCAAGACTTCGGAGAGATTTTGCCTCCTTGTGTGTGTTCTATCGCTTATATAATAGTTATCTTCCGACGAGTTGTTCGATATGATGCCTGCGGCCACTTTCTATCATCACACCGCTCACCGTCGACAAGGAGTGCATGCTCACACACTAAAACCTAAATGGTCCCGTACAGTGCGGTTCCAGAGGAATTTCCTCCCGCGTACACTTCGATTGTGGAATGTACTCCCTGCTGAAGTTTTCTCGGTGGGCTACAGTATAGGGTTCTTCAAAATTAAAGTAGGTTTTTAAAGGGTCGGCAACGCGCGTGTGACACCCCTAGTGTTTCAGGTGTCCATAGGTTACGGTAACCGCTTACCATCAGGCGGGCCGTAGGTCTGTTTGCCACCACCTTGCTATAATATTTCATTACGATATTAGAGCGTTATGAAGATTATAACATGCGAGGCGGAATTTCAGCCCGAGCCGAAGGCGATGGCGTAATTGAGCCGAGCATGTTATAAATACCAATACGCACGTATATCGTACGACGTTTTTTAACACATTTGCGATTAAACAGAAAAAAAACTGTTGCTTTCCCGCCATTTTACTACTGACTGGCGCCGCGCTTCGATTAGTTCGAAATTTAAATAGCAACAGCGCGTGAAATGACACATGAAACAAATAACACTGCTATGGAATTTGTATGGGCTATAACTTAACTATTTGCTTTGAACGCGTTTTTAATGACCCGCTTTACATATTTAAAACCGGTGGAATTACATAAGATTTACGAGCAAAGGTGTTAAAAAAATAATAACTTGATAATGTCGCACAACATTTATATAAATGCCTTTATTTTAATTGGAATTATATATAATACATAAATTAATAACTTAAATTATGTAGCTGATAACTAATATAACATAATAATAATATAACTATCTACTCACTATTGTAATGGGGAAAGAGTTTAAAGCGTTTTGCTGTGCTCATACCCACTCTCAAGTACCCACGCTTATGCTCACTCCACATGAGAAGTTAAATTGGAATAAATACATACTTATTTGAACATGTATGAATGTTTATATGTTTTAAATATAAAAATAATATGATATATATTATTGGAGGGTTGATTGATTGTATACTAACAAGCTTTTGACCAATGTGATTGACAAATGGCCCAAACATCCAACTTAAAGAGGGACCTACTCCCACAATGGAGACATGTATGAACTGTGTCATTGATTTGCCTTTATATAAATTTAAAATCCATATCAAAAAGACACTCATGAGTAAAGGTTATTATAAAGTAAGTGACTATCTAAATGATCACACTATTTGGGAATAGGGACACTATTCATAGGGCCATGTTTGGTAACTATAATACATTATTTATAATATTGTATTATTTTTATATGTGTATGTAAACATACATACGACTGTAATCTTATTAGGTTTGATTGTATCTTATTGTGTTTTTATATTATATTATTATAATTATTAACTGAAAAGAGGAGATAAAAATAGACCTTCAGAGTTTCTTGCCTGTTCTTCCCGAGAAGGCTCTCCCAATTTCCGAACAGGTGTCGAGTCAATTTTTTTTTTCCTTATTTGTACGTACGGACAATTTTTTTGTTTTTTTTTAAGCTTTTTTTTTTTGTTTGTTGACGTCAATAAGTGCCTGTAAAGGTCTATGTTGAATAAAGATTATTTTGATTTTGATTTGTGATGATGACAATATTGGACGTTTTTAGAGTAAACCCAAAGTGGAGAGCAAAAGCGAGAAGGAGGCGGTGAGTCCGCCCAAGGTGGACAAGAAGGAGAAGGAAAACGTGGCACCACTTTCGCCGCGTGTGAGCGTGGCGCCCGCTACCGCTACCGCTTCCGCGCCCGCGCCCGCGCCGGCCTCTGCGCCCACCGGCCGCAAGCTGCAGCCCGCGCCCGCCCCCGCCCCCGCACCAGCGCCCGTACCCGCGCCCGCGCCCGCTCCGCTATTGTAAGTGCACGCGCGTACGCTTGTACGCACACACGTACACATATAAACTTGACACACTCACATGCAAATGCACGGTGTAAAACGACCCTTAACGCAATATGCTACGCATGATATATTTGGAGACATGTTACTTATTGATAATAAACGGTGGGAAAACTATTTGAAAAAATTGATTGCGCAATGGTCTCGAAACTGGTGTTCGAACATGAGATTCGGAGGTCCACGTCCTACCCTGCTATGTTTCAATTTGTATTTGGTTTCTACATATTTCATATGTACTTCTATCGGGCGCTCGTCTTTTACTCAAAAACTGGCTGAGTGCGTATTAGTCAATCCGCACTCAGCCAGAGTGCTTGACTAAGGCCTTATCGCCTTAATGTAATCAGGAGTGTCTCTTACGAAGACCACAGTCTGTCTCTTACACAGCCTATAGTCTTTGTAAGAGCGTTGTGTAATTTACCATTACATACATTGTAACGTTAAACTCGTTAAAAGTAAAGAGAAATTTACAACATTAATATTAAAAATTCCGTCACTCTCAGTATGCCATATATATATACATATATATTTCCTTGGCAAAAACCATTCGTATGATGGAATTAATAAGAAGCATTTTTTAAGGATATTTTTACACCGTGTGTATAAACTTACATAAAGTTTAAAGGTACTAGCTTTTCATCTTGGCTTCACGCGACATAACATTAATACATATATACTAAACTGTATTTGAACGTTTTATATATTTTAAAATGCTTAAGAGAACAAATCAATACAATGACAATAATAACAATGTTTGGGATTTTTTTTTATTTTATTTAATAGTTGCTTCTCAGATCAACAAATTGTCTATACATTTTGTATACTAAATGCAGTTGTTCTAAAAATGGATAAAGTGTAGCACAATGTATGCCGTTGTAGATTTCTGAACCAATTAACTAGCACCGTTGTACAGTCATACATATTATACTGTATTTATTGTATAGATTTGTTTGTTTGGTTAAACGCGCAAATCCCAAAAACTACTGGATCGAATTGAATAAAATTGTTTTTGTATTGAATAGCCCATTTAACAATGAAGGCTATGGGTTGTCTAACATCACGCTGCGACTAATAGAAGCGGAGCATTAATGAAAAATGTTTTTGCGACAACAACCAAAAATATTTCTAATTGAAAGCTTTCGTTGCGAGCGGTGCATAAATTATTCAAGTTACATAAACACTATGTATGATGGAGTTGTTCCTTTTAATATATATTTTTTATAACAATCTATTAAGTCCGAAATGAACGCAATATGCGATGGATTTTTATCAACATCATATTAATTCTAATCTAAATAAAAACGTTATGAATCATATCTGTTTGATTGAGAACAAAATTGTCTTGTTTTGTTCTCAATGGCTGCAAAATTATATGACTTTATTAGTTTATATGACTGTAAAATTGTCTCTACTGTTAGCACCATTGGTTCAATGTAAATCTTTTTGTACTTATTATTACAAGAAATTTTGAAATAATTTTTTTATTGACATTTTTATTAAATTAACATTTTACTGTGAAAATATTTCGAGCATTTCAAATTTTCGGAAATACAGTGAAACTTGTGGCATGCCTATGCTACTAGTGCATGGTATTTGATAAAAAGTAAAAATTAAAAAAAATGTTTTGTACTTTATTAGTCTGTGATAAGTTATAGTTGCCTTTCAACTGCCTTATTATAATATAACCCAGCAGACAATCCTTTTCATTAAAAGCCGCACTAAACAGGCATGGTTGCATATATTATTATTATAACTTGAAGCAAACCTTTACATCTTGCTTTGCACTTTAATATATATTTATTATATAATGAAAGCTCAATTCTAATGCATGTAAATAAAATTTTCTTTAAATTAAATCTTAATAACTTGACTAAATAAGTTTAGGAATTGCATGCACCAGCGTTTGTGTAGTAGAATATATTAAGGCTTTCAAGGCAAACAAATAATATGTGTACGTAGATTTAAACAATACTAAAGAGGGCATAAAAATAGGGATAAAATTATTGTTCTTCCAGAAAAACCGAAGAGGAAAGCCCTAAGAGCATTACAGTACAGAATGTTAATAAATATGGAAATAACTCTAGAAAGAGTCAAGTGTTTGAGTCCACTAGGCACAATCTGGAAAAAGACGAGTTTGACACGACCGACAAAAATAAAAAGAGTCACAAGTATCAGTAAGTTGATAAATTGTATGTAAATGTATGTAAAAAATCACAAGACATCATTGTATGAGGCATTACTCACATACATGAATTTGTGTCAAAGTTGTTACGTCCTCTATACGTCGACATGATTGTGTTGTAGATAAGTCAGCATGATATGACTAGCTGGTATTAAAACATAATACATTAGTCTTTTGTATCGTTGACATTCAATGTTCGCTTAGGGTCATTGCTCAACTACCCTGCATAAAGTTCAACATCAGTAGTTTAAAATCTTAAAATACCCGACTAGTTGATGTAACAAAAGAGTGAATCGTATTTAGCTTTTATATGCATGATTCTCATTGGTGTGGGATTGCAAAACTAGATGCATCGTATTTCGCCAGCAGTTTCAAGCGGATGAGTACACGATTAGATTGTCCAATCATGACAAAGTCTCATGGCAATATTTTTTTATCAAAAGTCGATCAAATTTATGTTCTCGAGGATTGTCGTAAGCCGGGTCTCCTACGCGTGTTCTAGTTCTCATCTGTCAAAACTATACATTGTTTTACGCTGTATTTACAAGAGTACGTACAAACCAAGGAATAGTTGCGTGGTCTATTTTCGAAAATTTTGTTGTCGAAGATGTCAAAATTCATAAAGTCTGAGTAGCTTTATAATATTTTCTTTGTACAAATGTAAAATGTACATTAATTTTTCTTGACTCTTCGTTATCACAAATGCTTTCCCAAGCAATTCCCTAATAATAATAATAAAACTTAAAGTAATATTACTGGTATTATTTGAAAATATACAAAGGGACCCTGAAATATTAATTGGTTGCATATTCTTCAATTACACTGCGCAACAATGAAATTTGTCTTAGGGATAATTATTCGTAAGACTAAATCTTAATTAGACTTTATTGAAACTACAAAGAAAAATAAATAAAACTATATATCTATTCAACGTTTACAGTTACTTATTAGCATCGAATTGCATAATTGGTTGATCTAAAGCAGAGCTTCCCAAACTTTTTGATTTTGAGAAGACTACCTTCCTACTTACCTGATATTAAATGCTCACATCCTATAACTTCAAAATGTATAATATTTTTAAACATTTATAATATTTTTTTTTTTACTTCATAGGCACTTTTATAAGTAATGTCTTTATATTAGAAGATAGTATAATATAAGTAAATAGGTACTATCAGTGTATGTTGAGATCCATTAACGTGGATCCCCGTTTTCATTTTATGGACCCCCTAATTTTTGTTTCGCTGACCCCTTGAAAGTTGTCATATACCCTTAGGGGTCGATATAGACCAGTTTGGGAATTACTGATGTAATAAAGGCAACCTCTTTGTCTGTTCTTGCGACTAACACGAGAAGAACGTAACGTCACTCATCTCAACATATACAGTATTGTGCGAATGGGATATAGATTAGAATCTCATGTTTATGTTTTATAAGTACACGAAACACGCGCAGGCGATCCGTTTTTTAATGAACCAAGCACACCCATTCAGCCATGTTTTTTAACACTGAAATGTTCATATGTTCTGAAATTGTATATCGTAATAGCAAGTTTTGCTAATGTACTTGAGGTTGTGATTGACGATTATCTTACACAGATGCAAAACAGATAAAAGAAAGGAAAGAAAAAAAAGGCAAATGTATCAAGTGTCCCAACTAAAGACACTCGTTTATGTTTTTTTAGTTTAGTAACTTGTAGTACAGTTGTTATATTCATCACAATATCGCTGACATGATTGTATATTTCTTTATTGTAATCTCATGAAATGAAAAAAAAAACAAAGGCAAACGAAATCATTAACCACAGCCAATAATTTGTGTTTCGTATTTGAAAAGGAGTTTTCATGATCTCATTTGATGGCGTAGAGTGAAAAGTATATGGTGTATGCGCAGATTGGAAGTCGAGAACAAGAATACGTCGCCGAAGAGCGGCAGTGTCGGTGGACGACGCGAGGACGGCTGGAAGGAAGTGGTGCGAAAATCCAGCGTCCAAACCGTGTCCACAGTCGACCCTGGGTCAGTACAAAGCCAATTGCAATTGTCACTTAATGAAACTTAGCAATTTTAGATCATATTCAATAATAATGAGTTAATTTAATTTATAACTATGCATAATAATTTTAAATTTTACAATAACACTGTCTGTCTGTCTCGTTGGTTACAAATGATATTACTAATACTAGGTTTGCGAGTGTTGTGTGTTGTGAGTGTTGAGTGTTGTGTTATGGTTCAGGGTGTGTACTCAACAATCAACTGTCAAAAGACTGAATATAGTTTTCTGGTATTCCAAGCTGAAAAGTTAACTGAAAGACGTTAATAACAAAGATTAAAAATCTATTCAAGTCACACCCGACAGTAAATTTCGATCATCCAGCTTAGTCACTTAAATGAACGAATAAGCAGCTTGGGAGTTTCAAATTAGTGCTTGGGATTCTTATTTAAAGATTCGCTATATATATAAACTCATTATTGAACACAATATAAAAAAATATTAGCAGGTACCAACTTTATTTTACCAATTGACGACCTCCATAGTCGAGTGGATAGTACACCGGTTTCAAGGTGTCGCCATCTCTGAGGTCCGGGTTCGAATCCGGTGGGGGCAGATGTTTGTGTGATGAATGCCAGCATTTGTACCTTAGTCATGGTTGTTGATATATATTTCAATAAAAAATATTTATATATGTATAATATATATATGTCTATCCGTTGCCCTAGATCCCATAGCACAAGCCTTACAGAGTTTAGTTTGGGCTAGGCTAATTGGTGTAAGTGTAACAAATATTTATATTTATTGCTCCAAAGGCGGATTTATCTCTCAAAGAGATTTTATACGTGGATACTGGAAAACATTTTGATAAATTACTGATCGAAAAGGTTATCTTATTGACTTATCGTCAATCGATCATAGAATGTATTAGTTGACGTCTTTCAAATGATTTTAATGGATGTCTGTCGATCGAGCTATTTTTGTTGGAACATTTTTAATAACCATTTTAAACGTTGAATTTGATGAACAGTTGCAAGAAGGTGTCCGTGGCGTCGCACGCCATTTCGCGCGTGATCGGCCGCGCGGGCAGCAACATCAACGCCATCCGCGCCGCCACCGGCGCGCACATCGAGGTGGACAAGCAGACCAAGGGGCAGGGCGAGAGGATCATCACTATCAAGTGAGTTCAAGTCGCTAATATATCGGCCGCGCGGGCAGCAACATCAACGCCATCCGCGCCGCCACCGGCGCGCACATCGAGGTGGACAAGCAGACCAAGGGGCAGGGCGAGAGGATCATCACTATCAAGTGAGTTCAAGTCGCTAATATATCGGCCGCGCGGGCAGCAACATCAACGCCATCCGCGCCGCCACCGGCGCGCACATCGAGGTGGACAAGCAGACCAAGGGGCAGGGCGAGAGGATCATCACATCCACTATTCAAGTGAGTTCAAGTCGCTAATATATCGGCCGCGCGGGCAGCAACATCAACGCCATCCGCGCCGCCACCGGCGCGCACATCGAGGTGGACAAGCAGACCAAGGGGCAGGGCGAGAGGATCATCACTATCAAGTGAGTTCAAGTCGCTAATATATCGGCCGCGCGGGCAGCAACATCAACGCCATCCGCGCCGCCACCGGCGCGCACATCGAGGTGGACAAGCAGACCAAGGGGCAGGGCGAGAGGATCATCACTATCAAGTGAGTTCAAGTCGCTAATATATCGGCCGCGCGGCAGCAACATCAACGCCATCCGCGCCGCCACCGGCGCGCACATCGAGGTGGACAAGCAGACCAAGGGGCAGGGCGAGAGGATCATCACTATCAAGTGAGTTCAAGTCGCTAATATATCGGCCGCGCGGGCAGCAACATCAACGCCATCCGCGCCGCCACCGGCGCGCACATCGAGGTGGACAAGCAGACCAAGGGGCAGGGCGAGAGGATCATCACTATCAAGTGAGTTCAAGTCGCTAATATATCGGCCGCGCGGGCAGCAACATCATCAATCCTAAATAACGTTGTGCATAGCAGCCTGGTTTTGACTGCATTGCGCTGCCATATATCCAGTGAGATCTGAACTTCGATGTTATGGAGTTTAATTAAGTTTTTAAATTGTACGATAATAGAACAAACATAATTTTGAAGATAAGAAGAAAATAGTTTATTACAAGGTGTAACGAAAAAAATCGTTAGGCACTTATTCATTTTTTTTTTACATAACCTAATTCTAAAATTCTATTGTGATAAAATGTTGCACTTAATAGTTGAAAAATAATGTGAAAACGTTTAACTTTAAAGTTTTTATTAAATAATAAGGAAAAGTATGTTTACATATAGTTTAATGACATTAGCATCAATCATCAGAGGTGTGTGCATTGCGCAGGGGCTCCGCGGAGGCGACTAAGCAGGCCGGCGCGCTGATCGCGGCCATGATCCGCGACCCGGAGGCGGACATCGCGCACCTCGTGCCGCGGCCCGCCAAGCCGGCGCCCGCGCCGCACGCCGCGCACGCCGCCCACGCCGCCCACGCCGCGCACGCCGCCGCCGCGGCCAAGCCCGCCAAGCAGCCGCCGCCCAAGGTGTTATATTATTCCTAGTACCCATGAGTCGTTCTGTTTTGTCTTAACCAGAGTTTCCCAAACTTTTTTTTTGTCATAGACCCTTTGCCATGTTCATCGGTTTTGGATAGGCCCCCCCATGCTTATCTGATATTGAATGCTTACATCCTATAACTTACAAAATTTTATAAACATTTATAAATTTTTTTTTTACTTCATAGGTACTTTTATAAATAATTTTATGTCGTTATATTAGAAGATAGTATATACTTACAGTAAATAGGTACTATCAGTGTATGTTGAGATCCATTATCATGGACCCCCAAATTTTTGCTTCGCTGATGTAGAAGGTTGTCATAGATCCCTAGGGGTCGATATAGACCACTTTGAGAATCATTCTTCTCTATAAAGTAAACTAAAACTATAAAGTGTCTTCTATTTACTCAGTTACTGAGAAAGTTGAGTGTGTCAACAGAGTACAGCGAGCAGCGCTAGCAGCAGCGCGAGCAGTCGCAGCACGCCCACGGCGCGCGCGGCGCCCACCGCCAAGCACAGCGCGCCGCCCGCTCCCGCCCGCACTGCGCCCGCGCCGCGCCACCACGGTCAGTACTGCACCTCACATGTTGCCTAAATTTCAGTAGTTAGATACTAATATACCTTGATGCCTATTCTATACAAAATAATTATTATTTTTGAAAAAAATGCTTATTTATAAGAATAATTTTGCATTTAATTAAATATTTGACATTAGTCATCAAAAACGCTCATGACTGTCATGGCGTCTTGAATGACGTCACGCCGTGCAAAACACAGCTGTTTTAGTATCGGAATATTCGGTATTGTGAAGTTATTTTAATAAAAAATGGATTCATCGTATTACAAGTACTGCATAGTGCCCCAGTGTACAAGCACAAGTATAAAAACACCAAAAAAATATTTATATACGTGCCAAACAATCAGCAGATACATAAAAAGTGGCTGACACTCGCGAGAAGGAATGATGCCCATTCTTTTTCGCACTTCCACAAGACACTTGGGAATGACATTTTGACTTTGACGTTTCGCACGGCGTGACGTAACACTTTTTAATTGGTGTTTGCTGTCACGTGACTTATGGCTTATTTTGTGCAATTTTATTTTATAAAAATATAAATAATCAAAAGTTATTATTTTATAAAACTTTGTTTTTTCATAATTAAATGATCATCTTAATAGTTATGCAACCTAATGCATCAGAATTGTTCATAATGGATACAAGCCTATTGTTAAACTACGATCGATCGACTCTGAGAGGCTGCGAGTACGTGTTATCTAGGATTGTCGCCTAGCGTGCATCTTAACATAGATATCACTTCGGTGCAACATTTGCATTTTTTTAGGCTAAGGTCGCTCTGTCAGTGTGCTCTAAAATGTGAATGAAAAAACTCTCAATACTCATACATGTTCGATAGTTTATTAATTACATTTTGTTTTAGTTACCCATAACAAAATCTGTGAATAGTAAAGTGTGACGCGAAGTTGTACGTACGGGCTTTTATGTCCACTTGATTAACATGAAGGTATTTGTCGATCTAGTGAGCGCAGCAGAGAAGCGCGTGCCAATGCCGTGTGCGAGCGTCGCCAGCCCGGCGGCCGCGGTTTCTGGCGTGCCTAAGAGCACCGCGCTGTCGTACACGGGCGCCATAGTGGGCGCGCGCTCGCACACGTTCGCCGCCAAGCTGACGGCGGGCACGGCGCCGCCGCCCGCCGCCGCGCCCACGCTCGCGCCCGCCCCCGCCCTCGCTACCGCGCCCGCCGCCATTGCGCCCTCAGCGCCCGCACCGCCGCCGCCGCCGGTCGCCGCGGTCGCCGCCAGCGTCGTCGCGGACAAACCGCGACCTCAAGCACCGCCACAGGTAATCTACACTTGTTGACAAAACGCGACTATACGCTAGCTGCTTTCATATATATAACCGCACTTGACCGTTACAAATTATATTCACTGCTGGTGTGTACAGAGCCGTTTAGCGGTTACTCGTTTTTTATATATTATGCGGAGTGAAGAAAATGTAATGACAAACATTTTGAAGGGAACGCTTAGTTAGATGGTTTGGAAAAAAATAATGGACGAATAGACGACTGAAAACAGAAATTTTTAAGAAATTAATGTAAATGGATCAGATGGTAAGAGATGACCTAGACGAACATAGTTGTACCGAAAGGATGATATATTGAAAGAAGGCCAGGTTGAGAATATCCGTAATCAACGAGCGTGCAATAAGTATTTATCAAAATTAAAAATGCTTGGGAAACATGTTTGAATTGTAGCAATTGCAATTATAAGATTGTTATATCTGTGTGTATTTTGATTTTTACATAACGGTAGCGCCGTGACTGTAGATTATATATACATATATATATAAATTAGTTTATAAATATAAATAAAACTGACTTATAACGATTTCCACGGGAGTCACTCATGCAACGATTGTTAAACAAAATTTCTTGTTAGTGTAAGAAAGATTTATTATAATTTGTTACTATTAATTTTGGAATTTAATCATAATAAGGTGTTAGCTGTGGCATAAATAAAGCGCCAGTCTGTGAAGGGAACAAATTATCGGACGCGTCCGTAAGCCGCGGCTAGTATCTGGCTAGTACAAATAAACGAAACTGTGCAAACTATCGGTCATAAGTAGCGGCGGACGCGCCCTTGATCTGTCCTTGAGTGCACGGACGTCCGAATAGAATCTGCCTGGCTGGATAATTTTATGTCCGCAGACAGTGTTAAGAGGCGCGGGACGCGTCCGCGGACGTTTCGAGAGTCGGGAGGAGACATTCGAAGACGCCGTACAGGCCGCGTCCGTCAGCCGCAGCTTAACAGTCGTATACATTATTAAGCCGCGGCTTACGGATGCGTGCTATAATTGGTTGTCACGTTACCGTGCGTGTGCGCAGGGCGGCAGCCCGCCGGCCGCGCCGGCCAGCCCGCAGCGCGCGCGCGAGCCGTCGCCGCCGCGCTCCGAGGACAGCGAGGCCCCCGCCGCGCGCACCCCCGACAGAACGTTACAGGTAACCCCCCGCTACTCACACGAGACGCACACAGACCAACACTCGGGGCATAAACACTTTGTGGAACCGACAGTTTTATTGCTTGCGAATTTGTGATACCTACTTACATGTTTAATATTATGGCGTAGTAATATTTTACAGTTGTAAACATAATACGACCTAATAGTGTTTCTACGTTCCGTTATTCCGTTCAGTAATTAGTTCTCTTATAAAATGAGACATTATTATAATAATTTTATTTGAATAATGTAGTAATAATTTAAACTAGTACTTTTTACTTAATAACAAAAATATTAATATTATAATTGACACCGAAACATTAATAAATAAGTTAAAAAAAATTGTATTTATAATATACAACAAACGGAACATAGAACTTTCGATCGTGATCGGATTAAAATGCAAATATACCGATGCTACCGATTTGATAAGGTAGCTAAATTGAAGCGACTACGTCAGAAAATATGGTATATTTCACCCATATCATCAAGATTATAGGGTTATCAAGTAAAATTAATTATGTTTTTATTTTATATATGTATTTATATGGAAGTTTCGTGTTTGTAGTAGTATGTGGTAGAAAAAAAAAGTTATAATGGATCAGTCATGAAAAACATTTTACAAATACAAGATAACGACGAGATAATTGACGTTTGTTTCAATTGAATTGTAATAACCCTAAAACTGGGTTGTTTACATTTATTTGTTTCCTCAATTGACCGAAGATTAACTGTTGCGAAGAATATATGCTGTAAAGGCCTTATTTTTATTCCCTCTTTTTCAAATCTGGAGTTCTATAAAATCAACATTTTAAACCACACAGAACTAAATTGTCAATATTACCCAAGTGCAAGTGCACCCTCATCGAAGAGTACAAATCTATCCTAAAAGGAAACAGGTGCATCTTAACGTTTTCCTTCACTTTTGGAGCCTCATATAAATGTACATATGAAATTCGAAAAACATATAAATACATATGTCATTAACGACCCTGAGTCTCTCTGAGATAAGTGCCAAGATAACAGCATTATTTTTCTTTGATTGCGCGAAAACGCCAATTCTCAGGCCGCCATGTCTGTGACGTCACGGGCATTGTAAACATTACGCTTCGCTGAAAGAAATAAA
Organism: Scirpophaga incertulas; assembly: GCA_036419045.1. Lineage (NCBI taxonomy): Eukaryota > Metazoa > Arthropoda > Insecta > Lepidoptera > Crambidae > Scirpophaga > Scirpophaga incertulas. The sequence continues at coordinate 34,719,562 of CM071630.1, forward strand.
CATATTTTCGAAATAAATAACGAAATATTTCGAAATAAATATTTCGTATAATAACTGAGAAACTTCGTTAATCTAATAAATTACACAGTAGACATGTACAACAAAAACCGAGGTTGTTTATTTACAAGTCCAGTGACGTCACAGCGAATGCAAACATGGCGTACAGCGTTTTTGACATTCGAAGCACAGATAAAAATACTTGTATTTTCAAATTGAAATATTTAATTTATTTTGCAGTTGTATGAATAGAAATTAATATTTTTCGTTTGTTTTTTCATAAATGAACTATAAAAACATAAATTTAGATTTTATTTTTCATAGTGCGTAATACCCTATTCAGACATATTTATTTAAAATAGCTATTTAACGTTATAAAACATGTTGTTTCAGTTAAGTCCCGACAACGCCAGTACATGGAGTGCCGGCGATGAGAGCACGCAAACACCAAGTGCACTGCACATTAACACCACTCCACAGGTGAGTAGGGAGAGAAATATACTTAAATACCCTTATTCATTCCGGAGCTGGTAATTTCACAATAAACGATCTGTATTTTATATATAGGTACAAGCATATATTGTTTTATTTATTTATGTCATTGTATATAAACAGTTATAGAAAACAATAAGCCTGTACAATTTTCCTCAATATTTATACCATTCACAATGGGGTTTTAAAAGGGAAGCTCAAAGTTACCCAAAGGGCTATGGAGTGGACTATGCATGACGTTTCTCTGTCTGATCGTATGAGAAATCATCACATCCGCAAAACAACGCAAGGTCACCGACATAGCCTAAAGAATTTCTAATCATTGGGTAGTTATGTTGGACTCTAGCAGAAAGCTAGCCTACCACCAAACACTACCTACAGCCTTTGGTCGATCAGAAGGCCTGGGACGGCTTTGAAGTAAAGCGCCCGCCCTCCAGAGCGTTGGGCGGTGCATACTGAGAATCGTTACAATAGCAGCGAGTTATCTCTGAAGTAATTAGTAATGTTTCATGTTTATTCAATAGAAAATGTGCAGTTAGCTAAAACATGACGTGTATTGCAGTCGTCGGGTGGCAGTGGCACGCAGGAGTACTCGCTGTTCAAGGACCTGTCTGCAAGCGGCAGCGCTGGCATGTGGGAGAGCCACCACAACGTAGAACCTCCTCCGCCGCAGGTATATTTTATTCTCATAAATGCATATTAACTGTACCTGTACATTCTTAAGAATACTTAGCTTACTGATAACATAATATAAAATGAAGTCGCATCCACTGTCTGTTCAATATAAAGTTACAAGTCTTTTAAACTACTCAATGGATTTTATTATAGATTTCAATAATATAATATTATTATTCTTAGCCAGGCTGAGCTAAAAATATTAATTTGTTCATAAATGAAACATGCCATTTAAACTCCTTTGAAGAATCGGTCAATAACTAAAATATGATTTTAAAAAGTTCTTGTTATATAGATGTGTATGCATATTCGTGTATCAGGTGGACGCGAGCAAAGCACCAGGATACCGCGGTGGAGGCGGCGGCTGCAGCCCGTGCTCCCGTGCCTCCTCCCACGGGTCCACCCCGCCGCCGCACAGCGCGCACTACCAGCCGCTGCCCATCGGTGAGTGCGCTCCTCCCTGCAGCCCGCGCTACCGTGCCTCCTCCCACGGGTCCACCCCGCCGCCGCACAGCGCGCACTACCAGCCGCTGCCCATCGGTGAGTGCGCTCCTCCCTGCAGCCCGCGCTACCGTGCCTCTCCCACGGGTCCACCCCGCCGCCGCACAGCGCGCACTACCAGCCGCTGCCCATCGGTGAGTGCGCTCCTCCCTGCAGCCCGCGCTACCGTCCTGCCTCTCCCACGGGTCCACCCCGCCGCCGCACAGCGCGCACTACAGCCGCTGCCCATCGGTGAGTGCGCTCCTCCCTGCAGCCCGCGCTGCCGTGCCTCCTCCCACGGGTCCACCCCGCCGCCGCACAGCGCGCACTACCAGCCGCTGCCCATCGGTGAGTGCGCTCCTCCCTGCAGCCCGCGCTGCCGTGCCTCCTCCCACGGGTCCACCCCGCCGCCGCACAGCGCGCACTACCAGCCGCTGCCCATCGGTGAGTGCGCTCCTCCCTGCAGCCCGCGCTGCCGTACCTCCTCCCACGGGTCCACCCCGCCGCCGCACAGCGCGCACTACCAGCCGCTGCCCATCGGTGAGTGCGCTCCTCCCTGCAGCCCGCGCTACCGTGCCTCCTCCCACGGGTCCACCCCGCCGCCGCACAGCGCGCACTACCAGCCGCTGCCCATCGGTGAGTGCGCTCCTCCCTGCAGCCCGCGCTGCCGTGCCTCCTCCCACGGGTCCACCCCGCCGCCGCACAGCGCGCACTACCAGCCGCTGCCCATCGGTGAGTGCGCTCCTCCCTGCAGCCCGCGCTGCCACGGGCCACCCCCTCGCCGTACTCTTAACATCCAGTAAACATAGGAATAAATTTAATTATTGTTTTTTTTTTTTCAGGTAATAATGTGAATTCAATGGACATGGGAGGACTGTCACGAAATGGAAACATGTATCAAGACAACTCAAGGAATGGACATAATATGATGGTAATAACATTTTAAAGAACACTTTTTCTTTGTTATTTTTTCTACATTAAATTCTTTATACCATAATGTACGATAACCGATAGAGTACGTTAATATACCGCATTTCTATAGTACAGTTCGGGTACAAAAATAACCACTTAGCAAGAGAGCAGTGTAACCAGGCGCGTTCAAGTTTATACATGCTAATTAAGTACAAATACATGGGATAAGTTTAATTTCATATTTATCAACATATAACCTTTATCAAGAACCGCAAGGCTTGAACGCCATATTTAAGTAAATTAGTTTTTAATGTAAAATAGAGTGACATCCATTTGCGGGCTCTATTTAAAACTGAAATAGGTTTCGATTACTATCTTGATTATGATACAACTAATGTTACATTGTTGACATTTTTCGATGGCTTATCGGAATTAACATACGGTACGATCTGTGTACGAATGGATCAATATGTAGGCGGCATGTGTGCAGATGTCGAGCGGTGTGGGCGTGGGCGTGGGCATGAGCGCAGCGGCGCTGGGGCTGGGCGTGGGCGTGGGCGGCGCGTACGGCGTGGAGCCCGTGTCGCGCCTCAACCCGCGCGCGCCCGACTTCGCGCAGCGCCACCCGCTGCTGCCGCACAAGCACGCCGCGCAGGTAGGCTCCGGTGCACCCGCACCTGCCCACTGCTGGGCAAGAAACTCTGCACCAACCACAGCGCCCTACTGTGATTTTCACCAAATCGCAGTACACCTCGTGGGAAGTCGACCAACTCTTTATAAAGTAGACTTACTGTCTACACATACCCCCCGCTGTCTACACTTACGGCTTCGCATAGGTGGAATACTGTTCCCATCTTTGGGCAGGGGCTCCCCAGTACCAGCTCCTCCCTTTGGACCGCATCCAACTAAGAGCGACTCGAATCGTCGACTGCCCGGATATTTCATGTCGGCTAGACTCCTTGGCGCTGCGTAAAGATGTAGCTTCGCTATGTATGTATCGCTTATTTTACGGGGAGTGCTCCGAGGAATTGTCCGGATTAATTCCTGCTGCTAGTTTCCGTCATCGTTCTACGCGACACAACATTCATCCTCATCACCTAGTCATCGCCATGGTGGACTGTAGAATGAATTGTCGCCTGCAGTATTTCCGAACCGATGCGATATCGAAACCTTCAAAAAAGAGCATATTTAAAAGGCCAGCAACGCATCTGTGACTCCTCTGGTGATGCGGGTGTCCATGGGCAGCGGTTATCGCTTACCATCAGGTGATTCGTTTGCTCGTTTGCTGCCCTATCCTATAAAAAAAAGAAAAAGTACAGAAAAACTGCCATGTAGATCTATATTAAATCAACAATATATTTAAGGTATTTAATAGATAAAGATTAACATTGAAATTTAGTCATTGTTTGACGTAAAAAGTAAATGACAAAAAATTTTATTGTGGTATATCCATAAAAGATAGATATATACCATCGCGATTTTTTTTTATTTATGTAAAAAGAGGCAAACGATCAAGCCGGGTCGATGGTAAGTGATTCACCGCCGCCCACGTCACCAGCGACGCCAGTGCGTTGCCTACCCTTCAGGTAAGAATATGCTCTTTTCTTGAATAACCCAATGTCGCAGTTGTTGGGGAAGACAGCTGATGGCAACGAGTTCCAGATATTTACTGTGCGTGGCAGAAAACTGTTTTTAAAACGCATTGTAGTGGAACGCCAACCATCCAGATTTTCTATAGACCTTTTCAGTGTGTGCTTAGTACATTATTTTAATCATCATCATCATCATCCCCCTTGCTGGTTCAGTGTACTGGGTCAGTTATAAATGTATGCGTAGGTAATGTTTAAAACAATAGGTATTTCTTTGTAGATGTACAGCGGCACCAACAACAGCGGCAACCTCAGCAGCCTGCTGCAGATGTCGTACCAGCAAGCGGCGCCCAAGGGCATGCAGCACGCGGCGCAGCACCACCCCTACCAGGTAACTAACTTATGGGGTACACTTCATTTTGCCCATGTGACTGCTAGATTTTTTCACATACATTTCTTTGAGCTCGGAAGTAAAATGATGACTCATGCATCGAGCTAAAATTTTTATGTTATTTTGCTACAATATTTCTTTGGATGTTCTTGTGTTGTGACTATGGCTAGGATATTAAATCACTCCTATACATAAGTCCTCCATGCCTAATCACATGCACCTTTTTTCACAAGGTCTCACTGACAATGAAGCCATTTATAGGCCCATTCACTTTGTTTTCTGCTATTACTTACTCTTCTTTCAATGTCAGACTCATATTTACTATCCCATATACGTTAACTTTTTCACCTATTCCTAAGCATTCGTTTCCGATCATAACATTGAGTCTTGACATTTGACATTAAATACATGGCACAGTTTATTAATCATTATGGCAGTTTGGCGAGCGGCAATCGACTCCAAATTTTCGATAGTATTTTATCAGTACTATTAAAATGTTGTATGTATATTGCTAGAGTGAAATTCACTTAAGTGATATGAATTCGAAATAATTAAATATACTGTTGCGTCTGTCAGTCGCTACTGGAACGCGGCGTGGGCGTGGCGTGGGTGTGGGCGTGGGCGTGGGCGGCCCCTGGGACGAGGAGGAGCGCAAGCCGCGGCCCATCGGCACCGAGCGCGCCTGGAAGCTCACCGCCGACGATTGGCACCACCACCTACCGCCACGCGACCACGACCTCTACCAGGTAAATATTGCCAACATTGACGTATCATATACACAAACACATACAATAATATTTATAGTATAATATACTTAGTTTAATATATAGGTAAAGACGTAATATAATGGAGTGTATCCGTTACGGCAGAACGTCGGTGGCATGGGCGCGCACTCCATGGAGGCGGCGTACGGAGGCAGCGGCCCCGGGTCCGGCGGCCCCGGCGCCGGAGCTCCTCAAGGCGCCGGGTCGGGAGCCGCGGGCGCCGGCGCCGGGCCCGGCGGCGCTGGCCCCGGGCCGGCCGGCGGCGCCGCCGCGGCCGCGCTGTCGCTCATGCACGCGCTGCCGCTGCAGTACCTGCCGCCCGCCGCGCCGCACCCGCCGCCCGACCACCACCACTGGGACCACACCCACCAGGACAAGCCCGTAAGTCGCCCACACTGCCACGCTGCCACCCCACACCCACTGCTGACTTACGTTACTACCGATAATACACACAGTTCAATTATATTAATTTAATCAAACAACCCCACTACTAAATTCAATTTAATAAATTACAAATACTCCAACCAAATCTTGTGGAATATTGCACCATCTAAAATGATGTATATATATTTGAATATTTTAAGTGAGCATGGGTGACCAAATCAAAAACGGCATTTTGCGAAGGTACTCGAAAGAAATCTCGAACCCCATTGTACCCACGTAATAACCAAACTTGTATCATTGGATTTTTTAATAATCAACTTTTCTAGCCAGTTATCGAACGCGTTAATTTTGACAAAACAAAAGGGGGTGTTATTGTAATTTTGAATGCAGTACATACAATCCTTGAGAGAGCAATAGCCATCATTTCAAACGATACTTTCCAGAATTATTTCAGCAGGGCACTATCGAATAGTGTAATAATAATACGGTTATTTTTTTTCATAATTAATAGATTTTAATTCCTCGCTAGGAATATTGATTTATCAAAAAACCAATAGTACAATTTTAGTGTTCAACAAAATCGGACCTCGAACTCCTTTGAGTACTTTTTACCTTTTTTCTTATCACCACAATAGTTTCGCATCAGGCCAATTTAAAAACCATTGTTAATACCTGTTACTCTCTAGTTTATTTATTTATTTCTTAAAAGAACTTTGACTAATTACAAATACCACTTCTATCCTATATAATGTAACTACAGTCGGGCCAATTTAATAGGCCACATTTGACATTTGTTCATAGTGAGGTGACCTGCTTAAACACTCCGATTATGGTGAAAAAATCGATATTTACTTCAAACGTATGTGAATCGAATACAGTTATTATGGAAAAGTACTTTTTTTTTTATTTTAATAGGCAAACGAGCAAATGGATTACTTGATGGTAAGTGATTATCGCTGCCCGCAACAACAGATGTGTTGGCGGCCTTTTAAATGTGAATACACTCTTTTTTATAGGTACTGTATTAATATATTATTTCTCTGTTAAAGAAGTTATTATTGTTTTTTTATTATAAAACAAAAGAATAACATGTTTTATTTTAATAAAAATTTGACTCAAAAAAAAATCAAAATCAAAATAATCTTTATTCAACATAGACCTTTACAGGCACTTATTGACGTCAACAGACAAAACAAAAAAACAAAGCTTAAAAAAAGAATACAAAACCTTGTCCGTACGTACGAATAAGGAAAAAAAATAAAAAAATAAAAAAATTGACTCGACACCTGTTCGGAAATTGGGAGAGCCTTCTCGAGAAGAATAGGCAAGAAACTCTGAAGGTCTATTTTTTATCTCCTCTTTACAATGTAAATAATTACAATAATATAATACAATATAGTATAAGATACAATCATACTATTAATTCATGTTCAAACTGACTGACTATTAATTCATGGTGAATAATGCTTTCACAAGTAATCATTGCATTCATTCGATTTATTGAGGGACATCACTTACGTATAGACTTCACTGAACGCAACATTGTAACAACGGTCATTTGTGCATTTCCAAACTAAAAAAATATTGAATATTTTATGTCCGCCATTACAAGGTTAGTTGAGGAATTTTAATGAAATGTCAAATGTGGCCTATTAAATTGACCCGACTGTAGAGTGGATAGTAACCGTAAATGTACACAGCTTGACAGTAATGATGTATTGAGGTTTGTTACTACATCCATACAAAAAAATTTAGTATGACCTTATTCAGGAAATACCGAAGTATATTAATAATCTAAACTTAATCTTGTATTTCATGGCCTTTCAAACTGGCACAGCCCGTTCTTTTGAACTGATCGAACCTTCCTATATCTATATCACTGTAATTTCTTATTATTAGCAAGTACAAGCTGCATTCAATCTCTTGCAGAATTAACCTAATAAACTCGCACCACACAACTTAAAAGTAGTCGCGGCGTCAACACTCACCATTACTACTACGTCACTGTCGCACTGTGTACACTACGGTCAGAGCCTTATTAAGTTATATATAGAGTTCTGATTTTAATCAAAGTAATATTTATCCACCTTTACAGACACTTATTGCCGTCAATCACATATAATACATACATAAAGAGCTACATAAACCTTGTATGTGGATATTTACAAGGAAAAAACATAAAAGGTCCTCTTCAGAAGTTGGAAAACTTTCAGAGAAAAACAGGAAAGAAACTCTGAAAGTCCAATTTTTTATCTCCTCTTTTAATAATCATAAAATAATCTGTCAAACTACCTTTAATAAATAAACAATATTACATATAGAATAAAAATAAAAACTATTGTCACCCACCCAGTATTAACTAGTTATGTTTTTTAAATCAGCAGAGACATTGTGGTTGATATTTTTTTTGTATTTCCATTTTGGTACTCTTATTATATATAGAATAAAAAAAGCAAATGTCATGTATTCAATTAATCTCTTAATATTGACCTATTTATTAGGATTAAAAAGGCCAAAAGGTCTATTGCGTTTTCGTGGACTTAGAAAAGGCCTATGACAGAGTGGTAAGGAATGAATTGTGGTCCATATTGTCTGTTTATGGAGTAAATGGCACGCTGACATGAGCACTGAAATCACTTTGTGAGGGTTCCAGTGCTTGTGTCAGGATAAACGGAGCTTACTCAGACTGGTTTAGCATCCGTCAGGGTGTTCGACAGGGATGTGTGGCTTCGCCGTGGCTGTTGAACCTATTTATAGACAATTGCTTGAAAGATTTGAAAGATAGTGAGTATGGACTAAGAATGAATGAGTTGATCATCCTCCTTCTGCCTCCTATACGCCGATGATCAAGTTTTATTATCATCGTCGGAGAAGAAGTTTCAAACGATGGTAGACATAATGCATGGTGCGTTAACAAGCAAAAGAATGAAAGTGAATGTAAGCAAGACGGAAGTAATGGTTTTTGTAAGAGAAGAATGTATGACAAACTGTGATATTATGATTGAGGGACAAAAAGTAGAACAAGTGAAAGAATTTGTATATTTGAGTTCATAGTTTACGAGAAATGGCAAGTGTAATAGTGATATTGAAAGAAGAGTTTTAAAAGGGAATCAAGAAAATGGGGCACTTCATAACTTCATGAATAGCCAGAACGTATCACAAAAAGCACGACTGGCTGAGCATGGAGGCGTGTTGATTGTTTGTCATTGATGTATGTGAATGTTGGGTGTGGCAGAAGAAACATGAAAGTAGGATTAATGCTGTGGAGATGAGAAGCTTGAGAAGTATAATTGGAATGAATCTGAAGGACAAAGTCAGGAACAGTGTGACAAGGGAGCGATGCGGCGTAGTTGAAGAAGTAGTGACAAAGATAGAGAAAGGGATGCTAAGATGGTTCGGCCATGTTGAAAGAATGAATGAAGGAAGATTAACGAAAAAGAAACACAAGATAAGAATGGTAGGATGAATCGAAGATGTCCTAAAGAAAGGCCGGGTCAAGAGTACTCGCAACCGACGAGCATGCATGAAGACGCCCATGAAAGTGGAGGAAGCAAGAGAAGTGTGCCAGGATCGTAGCAAGTGGAGAGAGGTGGTCTCTGCCTACCCCATTGGGAACAAGGCGTGACATTTATGTATGTAAAATAAAAATTGTTATCCTCTCTGCCCAATTAAACTTTACTTTAATCACTGGTAATTTGGTACTCTTGTTATATTATACATAGAATAAAAAAGCAAATGTCATCAATCCAATTATTCAATTAATCTAGTGGAGACGTTGTAGTTGAACTGTGACGAATGCTACTGATGCGCCGTTGCTCGCGTTGCCCGCAGAGTTGGAGCAAGTGGACGCACTAGGCCCGCCGCCGCTCCGCCGCCGCGGTCCGCACGCTGACCGGACCGGACCGGACCGCGCGCTGACCGGACCGGACCGCGCGCTGACCTATCCGACGAGGATTATAATTATATTCGTTGTAACCCTTGAAAACGGTGTAGATATTAGTGAGAAAGAATTATATTATACAGATTATCTATATACATAATAGAGAAAATGTCCTATCGAGAACTACTTTACTACTTGTACGATCGACTGAAGTGAAGCATTAAACGATTCATTATAATGAAACTCGTGAGGGGAGCCGGATGTAGTTTTATTTGTTACTGCCGCTCGCCGCCGAGCCGTTACTTCTTAGGCAAATGTAGTTGGTCGGGCGCCGTTCTGATGTAGTCGCGATGTAACCGTAGGTAGTTTGGAATGTGATTCCCGAGCGCCGCTCAGTGTCGCGGGGCTGGCCGCGCCCCCCGCGCCCGCCGCCCTAATTATACATATTTACATTTATATTATGGCATAATAAGATATTAATTTCGACGATTGATGCGCTCTCACGCCGAGGCGAATTATTGAACGTGTATTATTGAATTTGCTTGTACATGGAAGATTAAATATCATATATTGATGCACTGTAACCACTGGTGTTTTTAATAATACCACCTTTGTTTTCAAATAATTCTTTTTCAATTGGTTTATTTGGGTAATTTGTATATTTATAAGTAAATTATTATTATTACTGAAGACTTTGTCTCGAATATTATTATGCAGAGTATGCGGTAAGTTCTAGGCAAATAAACCGTTGTAAAATATTTGAGTGTGTTCTTGACGAGAGTTATTGCATTAGAATAGAAAAGGAAACCCAATGAATGGCAATAAAAATATATATTTATAACAAAGCACAAACAAGAGATTCTTACACACTGGATTTAAATCATCATCAAGAAATAATTACATGTTCTAAGAAATGTCTTAAATAACAAAACTCATCGGGACAAATCTCAACATTATTTGGCTATTCATACCATCACACTTATCATTCACCTCGTATTGTATACGAACAATTATAAAAGGTGTTTACAAAAATAAACTCCATTCAGCTGATAAACTTTAAATCTCTTTTTACATATAAAGACCATAAAATATGATATATTTGCTTGTATATTCATCTAAAAGTTGCTAAAATATTAACAATAAAAATATTTAGTTACTAATTTGAGAATGTTATATATAATTAAACATTTAATTCACGTTAGTTCGACTGGTCTATTTAAAGCTTATCTAAAGACCTGCCTTACAGTATTTTTCAGATATTCAATTATTCACAATAAATAAACATAACATGTATTACTTATATTTATTTTGGCAAAAAAGTATATTTCTTTAAATACAAATCTAATATATTTAAACAGAATTTCTGAAAAATACAAATGTTTTAGCATAACATTATAGTTCAGAGTGTCGTTCAAGGATTCTTTTCTCTAGGTCGGCATGCATTTTCTCCACCTTTCTTGCGTGCTTTTTGATCGTCTGCTGCTCATGATCGAAATGGTCCAGCTTGTCACCAGTGGCTGCTACCTGTAAAATAGTATAAACAAATTAATCATTTTTCATATTGGTTTAATGTTACAACACTATGATTATAGAAGTGAAATAGAAATTACAGTCTTTAAAAAAATCTATATAAAATTGTTTGTTCTTCTGTCTGTACTAAATTACAGAAACGTAAATCATTAGCAAAATAAACAGTAAAACATTTAAAAAAGGAAGTTAGGTAAGGTAAGAATAAAACAATAACTTTGACAAAAACAAATGGTAAGAAATAAATAGAACTAAAAAATAACCTTGCTTTGATATAACTCTGCGTTTCTTACTTGGTCAGCATGCAAGTGTCGCAGCTTCAGTAAACGTTTCTCATAATGTTGCAACTCCACCTAAACAAGAAAATTAAATATCAAATAAGAACAATGAAGTCTAACAGTCTTTGCATAAAAAGGTATTTATCATTTCAGAGAACCTGTCTGTTAAATTTATATTGGGACCAAAATATACTGGAGAAAATTAAGTCTCATCTCCAAATGTCTATTTTACTAAATTGAGTTATTAATCAGCAATTTTGTCAAAAAAAAATTGTAAGTTGTTAGCCAATTATTAAGTTTTTGCAGCTACACAGGATTTACTAATTACAAATTGCCTTCTCCTTTTACAAATTTAAAAAAAGTTGGTTATAATACCAACTTTTTACCAACCAAGGCAACATATGAATTTGAAATTGTGAGAAAATTATGTTCATTGGCTGGTTGCTTTAAGAGAAATCTGAACTGAAAATCAAAGGACTTTAATTAAAGCATTGCCTGCCTCGTGATACTGCTTAGCTGTCTTAACTGCGGCTATGTAAGTTCATAATTCTAACTTAAGCAGGTTCTATGTAAATTGATTTTTGTTTACAGAGTCGTTGTTACTAAAGTAGACACCAGTACACCGTATGTTATTGTTAATGTTAGCTGTTGTTCTGTGACTTTACGTCTTAAGTCATGTGTTGGTAAAGTAGAACAACATGTACTAGTTTAGTTTAGTTTGGCTGGGCTCCACCGCACTTAGCCTCACGATTGGGCCATTGTGCTGGGCTGGCACATGTACTATATGCGACTGTAACCATTTATCATCTGAAGCAAGTCTACTTGTTTGTAACTATAGAGCTATAAAAAAGACAATTGGATTACATTTATTATCACAGCTCATATAGGTCTCCACCACCACGAGCCTACCCTATGTTATGACAATTAGGTCTTTGTCAACCACACTGGCCCAGTGCTGATTGGTTAACTACATACATATACCTTTGAAATTCTTTCTTTCTTTTCACGAAGCATAAGGATGTTTTGTGCACGTAAGTAGGAGGTCGTAAGGAGCGTCAGATAGATGTACACATAGAATCTCAATAAACACAGTGGTTACATAGCAGGATCGACACTGTGCCCCCCGAATCATCCGATCTGATTAGTAGCGAGACCACAGCACCACTGACGCTCCTCATTGTGCCAATAAAAGTAAAAAATGTTGTTGTCCACATAAGCCAATGAGTGTTTTGGTTGATTGACTATAGTCTTTATCAATAGTCAAGCTGAAAAGATTAAGAAGTGGAAAAGTTCTCGACTGACAGGCACATGATAATATAGCCCTCATACAGAATGTTTTTGGTTAAAAATCACAAGGGGGGTCTTTCACCTCAATGGCCTAGTGAGAGTAACTCATTGCAACAACCCATTTCAACTGTATAATATTTTAAACTAATGCTGTTTGAACATGAATTTTATTCACTGAAACCAGCCTTCTATAAGTGTCCTAATAAATTTAGGTGTTTAATTATGATGTATAATATATATGTATATGCTGGTGGTGTGTGCTACAGGGCTCATGCATGCTAGATTGGATCATAGTAAAAGTAACATAAACATATATCAAATTGCAATACCTTTAATGATGCTAATTCATCTGGAGTAAACTTAGCTTCAGTTGCCATCCTCCACAGTCCTTGTACTTTAGGTTCTATAAACTCTTTATTGTTGGGACCTAAAAAAATATTTTAAATATTCAACAAGTGTCAAACCTTACAACTGTTGCACATGTGCTAATTGAATGTATAGGCACCACCCAAGTCATTAGATCACCAGGAACAGTCACCAAAACCCATAGTAACCTAGGACACCTGATCTGCTTCTGAAGGTAAGTGGGATGAAAGACTGCTACTCAATAATCTCCCTATGGCTTTCATACAATTTGTTCACACAAACACTAAAAGTGGGACACATGACGATGATGAGTAATAAATAAGCCAAACCTATTGAGAAATCATAAGATGAGACACAACACATGATCAAAATTGTTTGAAACCTTACTAAAGTATAATTTAAATAATTTATTGTTAATATTTATATTACATTTTTTCCATTTAACCAAAAGAACCTCATACATATCAAGATCACAACTTATTTCCATTTTTTAATAATAAACAGCACCTTTAGCAGTTAGTCTCTGTAATCTATCAAAACCATCTGTTATTCCTCTATGTTTTTCTCTAACCAGGTTTGCTTTGTCGAGATAATTCTTGTTTACTTCATTGGTCTCCAAGTCTGCATTAATTTCATTATATTGTACAGTCTCTTCTTCATCAACTATATCTGGAAAATAAAGACTCACTGAGAGGTGTTATTATATTTGTAAGTATTGATTTAGGAACAATATATGATAATGCGATTAAAAACTTTCAATATAACCAAAATCATTATTGCCAAAAAATGATTATCTGCCAAATATCTGGAAATAGATATAATTTAAGAATATGAATGAATTTATATCATACTCTTGTATTGATCCTGAGGGCCACTGTCCACATTATTGAGTAAATCATAATACTGGTCAATTTTATCTTGGTGATGATTAAACTCTTCTTTCAATGCTGCAAGTTCAGCACTTGTAAATCCTGATAACTCTGCTTTTTCCCAAAGCTGATTTAACTTTTTGTCTTTGAACAAGCTTTTATTAATATGGTCATCACTGACTATTTTAGAAGACTGAAACATAGCATAAATAGAGAAGTTGAACTTAGTTATCAGTTAATAAAAAGTAACAGTACTATGCAAGTCTCAGCATCGATCTGTGTCCAAGTGTTCTGTACTGGTAAACCCAAAAATTTTATATGTAATAAAATAATAACCTGAATATTCTTTTTAGGCGCTGAGTCATCTCCAAAATGTGCTCGAAGACCATATGATGATATGATATTTGTGAGCTTGCGTCGAAGCTCGGCTTCTTTCAACCCATCCTTATCGCCACCATCATTTTTAAATCTTTTGAATGTAATCTCCTCTTTATCTTGTATCATTAAATCACTATACAAAGACTTTAGTTTGGGCTCGGTGAGACGCTACAAATATAAAAACAGGAGACGTTGAAAAATCACACTCGTGTTCTATACTTTTCGCCATATCCACTTAAAATAAAGTTACCTGTTGTGCTTTTAACCAAAGAAGATTCAATTTATTCATTCTAAACGGTTTTTCTAAAGTTCTAAAGTCAACGCCTTTGGTTTCTTTCACGTTAGCATCTCTTGAATATTTATTTTCACAAATAGTAGAAGATAAATAGAAAATTAAAACCAAACAAACAAATAAACGACCTCTACTTAACATAGTGCTTATTTACACGAAATAGTATCTGAATGTATTTGTTTATATTAAGACTAGCATATATTCAATATCTTTATTAAAATAACATTTGAATTAATACAGTGGAGTTAACGAATTATAATAATTTGGTTTTTGGTTATATTCAATAGTAGGTAGGTACAAAAGCATAGAATACATTTACTCGTATACAAGATACAAGAGGCACAGATCAGTATGGTACATTTTTTTTTTGTTGGAGTTTATGGCTTGGCTGCTATGACCTTTGAGCCATCCAGTATGGTATAGGCCACAGATTAGTATAGGCACCTACTATCCATATACAAAGTACTCTGTGCACCTATCACAGTTGTATAGTAGATATACATTATTTTTTAATTTTATGACTACTGGTAGTAATGGTCGTTATTTCAATAACAGATAATATAAAGAATTATTTTCCCGTAACGAATAACACGTTATTTAACAACGGCTTATACTGTTATCCTGCTGTTGCTGTTGACGAAAGAATCGCCTAGTCGCATTGTTGTTGTTACCACTTGAACCGTTGTGTAGGCGTAGGCGCACGCTCTGTTGCCTGACTGCTTATTCTTACAATATTAACTTTTCTCACAAGGAAATAAAGTTCCTATTTGTTTATTTCTTGTAGTAATTTTACTAATCCCAATTTTTTTTTGTTACGCATTATTTGCAGTTGTGTGATCATTGCAATAATTAGTGTCTTATTTGGATTTGCCGTTGTGTGATCGCGTATGCAAATTAAATTACCTATCCGTTGCAATAATTAGTGTCGTGTACATTTGAAGTATCTAATAAATAATTAGAGTAGATATTGTAAATACATAAATGGAAATATTGCAAATATTGCATGTAAATAATGTAAGTATGGAATGTAAATAACAAATTATGTACAGATCAATGAACTTTTAATACACCAGAATGTTATATTGACAATTAGATTTAAATTATTGCCTAATATTCTGACAGTCCTAAGCCTGAAAAAGTATGAAGGAAAGTTCATTGTTAAGAATAACTAGCTATAATAACAATCGTACTCAACAACATTTGTCAAAACAGCAATATAACAGGATAACAGATAACAGCTACAGTAAAATAACAGTTATAGGAAAATAACACAACAGTGTTATTCGTTATTACAAAACAGTCGTTATTACCATTACTAACTACTGGTACTGGTAATATAGACTTAAGTCATAACTTATTTGGAGGTATACATTTACATTCTCATTTGATCACAGAATAATAAGAGATCTTCATACACAAATCACTGAGATTGTACGTATCATTCATGTCAGTCAGTCATGTAAGTGACTAGGATTACTTTCGTAGAAAAATAATACCATATAATGCTGTTTTTTTATTCACTCGTACAAAAATAAAAATATATATATATATTACTTGTATGTATTTATGAAAATATACGTATAAAATATATTATTACACGGGTATACTCAGATGTATACTAAAGTTAACCATTCTTAATAAAACCAATTTAATAAAATAAATATAAGAGTTGTATAAATTAAAGCAAGAGTACGCGCAGCGATAACATCGTGATCTATACCGAATTAACTGGGCGTTGTGCTATTTCGAGAAGAAAAGTTGACAATCAGTCAGTAAGGAGCACGACACGCACCCACGATACTTTTGCCACCAAGTGCAGCGAGCGTTATATTGGACTCCATCCCTGTGGGAGCATGACCATTTATTTTTCCTTAGGAGAGGAGACTTAGAATCCATCATGGATACCAACGCAACAGGCAAGCAGGGATGCGTTGATTATGTCGGACTCCTGGTGAATCGAGGCGGCTCGATCCAACAGACCTACCGACTAAACTCAGCCTAAGCCTTTGGTCCTAATGACCCTACTGGCTTGAAGTGATAGAGAGCCGCACCTCAGGAGAGCGCTGTCCCATGGGAGGGCATAAGCACTAGAAGAGGCGCGGTTCACCAAAGTGAGACCGGCCTGTATTGACAGGGAGCCTACACGTGGCTAAGCAGAAGTGCTGCGCAACTCACGTTAATGTTAAGTCACGGAATAGTATTATAAGATAATATTACGCTGTACGTACAGTACGTAGTAAATCCAAACGAGGACAGTTTAAAAAAGGCAAAGTCCGTGGAGTAGACATATATAAAAAAAAAGCAGAAGGCTGCCGATTACGGGGAGACAAGGGGAGCGACGGCTCAGACGCCGCCGCTTGCAGGTCTACAAGGTCCTGCGTGAGTTGGTTGGGGGGGGTCGCTTAGCATGACCTACCAACTAGACGCTTATGTATGTGACTACCTAATCTAATCACCACAGACGATGTCTATCCATAAGAAGTGAAGATTCTGTGAAGAATAAATAAGCGCCAAAATCAAACTATTTCTATATCTTTTTTTCTAATAAATCTCAATTTCAGATGGATACACAATATTATTTCAACTTCACAGAAAATCTGGCGACGTAAAATGAGATGTCGTTGACGCCGGCCGATAACCCATTCGCAACGCAGAAAGAGTATATAATAAAGTTGTCCCAAAATAGAACGCAGCCTAAAATACCTGTAAGAGATACTAAGTATGTATTACAGAGCTAAAATAGTTGCCGAAACATTATACCTCGTATTAATAAAGTTAAGCGGACTTTATTAATCCGGGTTTTTCTTTCTGTAAATAATGATATTAATTAAAAACGTAACGAAACAACAACATAGATTAATTAGACTTCATAAAATATTATCGATACGGTCCTAAGTTTTGCGTTTAACCTTGAATACGTCTTGCCACTTTAATAAATTAGAGATGACTAAAATGTTTTGAGCTTGAAAAGATTTCGTAGAAAAAATTATCGAATGCAATATCAATCATTAAAATCCATCGTAAAATAAAAAATACTTGGTACCACAAAATATCGATATCTAAAAATCCATCTGCTGCTGAGTGAGTGAGTAATTGCGATTGGTGACTGAGGTGCTTATAGAGGTGTTGTAGAGACCGATGTTCTGGTGAGCTGTTTTGTAGTTCTTCCGCTAGTTGAATTTTCAGGTGTTTTTCAGCCTCCTAGACGGACGCAAGAAAGTTTTTTTTATTCAAAAAATAAGTCCAAATGTTTATTGAAATCCTGACTTTTTTTGGGCTATATCAGCAAATGTCAAATAAACCGGACAGAAATTGATTATTAAAATTTAATATATGTGACAGTTTTTGAGATACCTCGGGAGTGAGTGCATTATATAGTTCTTCCCCACTTAGTGCATCTGTAACTTGCTTGGTGGCACGTTCCATTCCATCTGGTTATTCCTACTTTCTCCCGCTGATGCGTTGCGAGTTTATTACTCAACACGTTGTGCAAAAATTCGTCTGAGAGTCGTGTCTGTGTAACGGTAGTCTGTGATTTGCTCGTACCAATGTCGGTCGTGTTTTTAATGACATATTTTTAATAAGTGTCTAGTGTTTGTGTTGCGGTCTGGTGCGGTGATGGTGGAACGAGACAGCATGCGGCGTGGTAGCGGTGGCGGCTGCGGCTGGGGTGGAGGCGTTCTAGGTCGCTGGTCCCTCCGGCGATTGTTGCTGGACAGTCCACTTGTTGGTAGAAGACTAGCTCATACAGGTAATATATATTATTTATTTTTATCTCATTAAGATAATTTATAATATTAGGTACTAATTTTATTCTAGGTATTGATTATGATTTGTTACACTTACCCTCAGTAAATAAAAAATGAAGACAATGCAAGCAATTTTATATGATTTATTCTTTAAACCTTTAATTTTTGTCATAAGCAAGATGGAAGTATATGGAGGGTCAAACAAATAATGTATAAGGTTAAAACACTCATCTATAATGTAAAATGAAGGTAAAATCACAAGCGTTAAATTTCACAGTGGCTTTTATTTGAGCGAATTATGTTTATTAAATCAATCAAGGTACATACGAAAATAATAGATTCTTTAAACTTGATCTAATCAGCTAGCCTCATTCAGTATATTGATTAGTTATGAGCATATTAGCCATATCTGAAGTAATATCATTCTGGGACTATTAAATACATCAAAGATAGGACTCACTAAGGAATGTATCTATTGAGATTGGATGTGTTGATTCAATCTAATTTATTTGTCAATTGTCTAAATAACCTAATAAGCTTGTTTAAATCTGGAAAGATCTTTTATTTATTGTATTAAATTTAGATAAATATAAATTTTATTACTTGAATCACATTTAATATTGTGCTGTCCATTACTAGATTATTCCTTAATTATCACAGTCAGCCTGGTTAACTTAACATGAACACCAAAATAACATGGCACTCTAAACAAAATTTAACACCTAAAATCAATAAGGTATTCTTATGAAATAACAAGGATGGATGCTTTTGTTATTCTTCAAGTCTATGCTTGCACACTAGATATGATAAATTTATATATCACACTGAATTGTCATAACACAATAGATGTTTATAATAATTTTACTCAGCTTAGTATTTCTGTACTAGCCTGGCTGGCTATTTCATTATTACATCATTTTAATCATTACATATCACTGATTGGTGGTGATAGAATAATTATCAGAATATTTAATAATAATCATATCAGATGTAATGTTTCTTGGAAGGGTGTCCAATTCTTTTTCCTATAATACTATTGTTGAAATTAATTAAAATATATTGTTGCTCTCTTGGCCAGATCTCAATCACTGTCTTTTTAATATGGATACAAATTGATATTATAACAATATTGTTATCTTCCTCCATTAAGGTATATGCCTTGCACACACTTTCAGGCATATGCTTTGAACTGGGTTAGCAAAATGCAAAATTTATACAGATATTATTTCTTATTTTTTTACATTTTCACTTCACAAATTCTATTTATATATATAGAATTGTGATTTCTAAGAAAAGAGTAAAATTCTTATAAACATTTCCCTCCATGATAATGACGTTTCATTCTCTTCTTTTCATGATTTGCATTAACTTAGACAAAAGTGACATATTAAGTATATCAAATTCATAAATAGCTAATAATAATGTTTGTGATAATTGGATATTAGAAATGCAGGTCTTGACTGTAAGAAAAACTTGATCTCTATTGAGAGAAGTGATAATAAAATATACACATATAAAACACATACACTATATGCCTTTTAGTAAGAGAATAAACATGCAAATAATTAAATATCAGTAAAAACCACACTAACATCAATTAAACATACTAAAATCCATTTGCAAGAAGCATATGATATAAAATTTTCAATGACTAATAACTATTATAACAACATTTGTTTTATTTTAATATAGTAATTATTGTCGAAAAAAGATGTTGCTGTTTCTTGGGTATCAAAACTAAACAATTGATACATCATCTTCTCATTACCACTGGTATCAGCTGATCAGGATCAACATGATTATAGTACACTTAAAATAGTTTTCAGACATAACAATATGTTCTAGCATAATAAAAATACTTAACTAAATATGTAAACATCCTGTCATATGTTACATGAAACATGATAAGTTGTTTGAAATTCAGTAAGTATTAATTTAGGTAGAGAAAATAATGCAGTGACTAGACTGTTCTCAAACATATAAACACCAACTGCTGCCGACTCTCATCTATCATATGGCTTGACAGTACATTATGGCACAAGAAATATAATAAGCAAATACAACAGTAATATATTCCTTTAATACACTGTAGAATGTAACGATTTTACTACTTATTTCAACCTCCATAGTCGAGTGGATGAATGCGAGCATTTGTACCTTAGTCATGGTTGTTGATATATATTTCTATAAACAATATTTATATATGTATAAGATATGTATGTCTATCCGTTACCCTAGATCCCATAGCACAAGCCTTACAGAGCTTAGTTTGGGCTAGGCTAATTGGTGTAATTGTAACAAATATTTATTTATTATTATTTATTTATTTTGTATTCAATGCAAGAAAAAACGGCATAAAAATGAAATGTAGAAAGGTGCTGTTAACTTCACATAAAAAATTTCATCCAACAAAACCTGCAAGAGGAGTAATTTTGTTTAATATTTGTTTGTGTTAATGACAACTATATTGGTGTATCATAGCTTCACAGTCACATAAAATGTGTTGTGGTGTGTCATTGTATCATGTTCTTTAATGAAGAATCTGCAACTGTCTAAATCCCTAAGTCTCATGTTGTAGATATGTTTGTACAGCCTACAGTGACCTGTAAGGGATTTTCTGTAACTATATCATTCTCTTTGCACACAAGTTCGATAAGCTTTATAAAAATAGCAATTATTAATATTTTATCTTAATTTGGTCTATGTAAGAGAAAACCATTAATAATTCAGCAAACTAACAACACTTGACATTTTGAAACTAATAAAATAGTTAATCTTATAAATAATGCATTTAGTTTATGGTACTAAAAATCTTTGCCAGTGGGAATGTCAAATAAAAGTGAAATGGATTCATCACAGCTTTTATACATTCCCATCAAAAGGCACAATCCTAGTGCATCGTAATCATGTTAGCCCTTGAATCAACCATGTGTGGTGTGGATTCATTGACTACATACATCTTTGAATTTCTTTGCAGGTATATGCATGTTTCCTCACAGAGTTTTCCTTCACCGTCAGATAAATGTACATATGAAATTCTAAAAATGAAAAACACATTGGTCACGCATACAGCGCCACAGGCACTTTCAATTTAATTGATGGAGGATGGAAAAATATTATTAATGTAGGCAATGCGGTTTGTGTAAAGCTAAATACAGACTTCATCATATTTGATGCAACCAATCTACCAATTATTACACATTGATCCTTCTAATTAGAGTTCAATGTCATTGAGCACATCTTTAGGTTGTAATTGGGATTCATTATTGGTCTCTTGTAAAAACATTGTACTAATCATTTGTATATAATGTCGTCTATTGTTGATCAGTTATTTGTAACCTACTTGTTGATCCATTGTTCAATATTATATCAGATGATTATAAAGAAATTATTAACCTTTTAAATTAGTAGTTATATATTTAAATTAGTACATTGAAAAAATATTATAATGATAATTTCTTGTCAAAACAGTGTTTGAAATTATACCTACATAGATATTGTTATTTCACAAATTTTACAAATATACTCATTAAAGTAGTAATTGTGTAGAAAAAGAAATTACATAGTTATTTATGTAGAAAAAATAAGTGTTTGTGTTTTTTTATTAGTTTTTGCAATTTGAAAAAAAAAGCAATTACTACTTGTTGTGATTTTCAGAGTTGGGCACCAAATAGTTAATGCTTTGCTAAAAGAAATATTTTATATATTACTTTTCGGAATAATTAATGCAAGCTGCCGTTAATCCGTTCATACTTTACGTTTACATAGTTACCAGTGATCTACTTATAAAACTGTTAGTTTGTGTTCTGAAAGAGCGGACGCTTTCAGTCTCAGCCATAAGGTCACTAGGACGAAGCCTCTTAGGTGGAGTTTAGGTAGTCGACATTATATCCGCGGCAAGTTTGCCAGAGTATCCCCACACGGTTCGTGTTCCATAGTGAGGATTCTCCTATCGTCTCTCTTCGCCTCTTGTCCAGAGGAATAAAAAAATTCTGGATGTCTTCAAATGTTAATTAACTTGTCCCCGGTACGCGCCGTGTTGTGTTTGCTCGTAAAACAAACTTGTCTGAAATAGTTTTTCACACACCTTTTTGGTAAATAATAAATACTGGTTTAACGGGCAATGGATTCAAACTTACTGGTTTTTGGGACAAGGATGAAAAAAAAATTATTCGTCCGTTAATATTTTTAAAGTGAAATCAAAGGATAATCTGTTAATGCAAATGTTAACTACGTTAATTCATGAGATAAAGTTCAGCTATGTCTAGTACCATATCAATGATTTGTTCCACTCTACTAGTATTTCTTATTATTACTATAGCTTTATATCCGGTAACCGTCGATCAAAACGCCTTCGATTTTTTTCCCTAAAAGAGGAGGGGAATGCATCCTCATAAAGGGTAGGATAAACTGCTAAACCGCGAGCAAACTATGGCATATAAACTTGACTATTACAATAGCGATAAACAATATTACTTTTTAGTCAACTTTCATTTTATTTTATTAGGTACATAAAATAGGTTACAATCAATATAACATACAAAAATGAAATTATCTATCTGAACTAGACCGTAACCCAAAGCATATGTACACAAAAAGGTTAGAGTAAACATACCAGCAATCACTTATATACTACATTAAACATATATGCAAAGTACAAACTAACGGTGTAAAACTAAAACAAACTATATCTAAAAATAATAAATTGGAATAATAATTACTACAATGAATAGGTCAGGATCGAACAGATTAACCAGATTTCTGAAATAACTACAGTTAAAACGCGTTGTCCAATCCGACCTATACATGAATCAGTTCTTCAAACACTGGATACATGCACATCTTACTGCGAATAGAAAGTAGATGCATTTTGTTTTTACTGTAATATTACTTATATTACTTATATACACTTATATTATTATAATTTCCTGTTTTGTATTGTAATTTTTGTTTTGTATTGTATTTTTATTTTTATTTTTCATTGTAATTTTTATTTTTAACTATTATACCTATTTCTATGGCTTTTATGGCTGAATTAAAGATTTATTATTATTATAAAACAAGTAGTCCTGCTAAATCTATGCCCTATATTTATTCTCACAGGAGGACAGGTACAGATAACATGTTCGCTTTCCCCCCACTCTCCACCACACGATAAATTCCGCGTGCGAACTTGTTGGGACGCGTTTGGATTGCGTTGATCCTTTCTGGCTTGAACTGTCTGACTGTGACTAACTCGGTCATGCAGACACGTTAATGTTAGACTGATGAATAACCAATCAGGTATAATCCCTTTGAAGACCTGCCCTTTTAGCCAAAGTTCTGCCCTTTGAAAGTAATCTTCTATCCAAAAAAACTTAAGTGACAGTGAGCAGGGCACATTGCTCGCAGATATGCTGGATACCGCAGCGTTGGAGGCCTTCTATAAGGTTAAAATCGCTGTAAGGCTGGCTGCTACCAGCACAGAACAGATAGGTGTCCATGTTTTTGGGGGCGGCATGTGTGCAGCAGTACGCGTCTATTGGCTGATTATGGAAAGGGCCTCGAATTAATCACATTAGCATTAAAAGTAAGTAATCAGTAACCTTCGTTCTTCCTTGACTAAGCCGGAAATTAGCAAGGCTCTTGAGGCAATAATACAAATTCTTCAATTATCTTTTATGACGGCATTTTAGACAATAAAATGTTTGTTTAATTTATGTTGGATGGATGATGAAATACTGTGTTGTATCTGAGCTGAAGAATGACCAGCTAGATTGATAATTTATAAAGATTTCTTTTTTGTTTATTAGGCATTCTCTCCACTGTGGGAAGACTTAATTATTTTAATGAAATGCAAATAATAAAATATGTAGTATGTTATTAATAGGTATTGATTGTATTTTTTAATCATAATTAAGTATATATGTATATATGTTAATATATAACAACGTAAGTTTATAAAGGTGCGACACCTTCATATTGTAAATAAGTATTTTGTATTGTTTCCGTTAAGTTTAATAACCGTGCAACATAAATAACATTGAGTACATGTCACATAAAAGAATTTTGGAGTATAGTAGAAATAAATTGAAATTAAATATTTATTAGGACTTATAAAGGGCTCGATCTCGTAGCCGAGAAGCGATGAATAATAATAAAAATATATATCTATACTAATATTATAAAGAAGTAAAGTTTGTGTGTTTGTATATTTGTTAAATTGTAAGGGGTAATCTCGGGATCTACTGAACCGATTTTAAAAATTCTTTCATATAAAAAACCGAAAAATAAAAAGGCTTTTACGTGGTAGTCCGTTTTGCAAAGTGAATCGGAGAAAAAACGGGCAGCGGACGGCGCGCGATGGCTTCGGATTTAATTCGGCTCGCGTTCGTGTTCTTATCGTGGGAATTATTTGTATTATGCCCAACGAAGTGGGCACGGGTCAGCTAGTATGTATATAAAAAGGAAAAATGATGAATGAACGTTTTTCTAATTAATTATATCACTCAGTTTGTATTGTTTCAATTATATTGCCTGATGTTCTCTTCAATCATGCTCAATCATAATGCTTACGTGTGTTCCAAACGAGGCGAGGTAATCTGGGGGCTTATTCGACAAATAAACAAAAGCTAAATAAATACAGAATCAATTAGGCCGTCGAGCGTTTGTTGTGTTAAGGTGTGGGCACTGGTTTTCAAATCGTGGAGTCGATCTGCACATGTACCGATGAATTTACGTTTTCCGAATTTCATATATATATTTATCTGATGCTCTTACGGTGGAAATTCAAAGGCGTATGTATGTGGTTACTAATTCACACTGGGTCAGCGTGTTTAACTAAGACCCATTAGCCTTAACATAGCCCACAAAGACACACTGACTCATTGCCCCCTTGGTTGACTTCGTGTTTCTTCGCTGGTGTATATAGATTGCCTCACGAAATATTCGAACAGAGTTTCGAACCCTCAATCTACAGATTATAATAGAAGGCCAAAGACATCGACGTTCACGCGCATCGACGATGCCTTTTATAGCGGGCATTAAAAGTTTTGACATTTACGAACCCTGTCTAATGAAATAGCAGTCTATCAGTCAAAATGTCATGTTTGCAAGTTTGTCTATTACGAGTTATTACGTTCTAGTACAGAAATAGAAAACAATTTAAGATATTCTAATAGTTGTGTATATATAGTGCTTGATTAGTCTCGATACTGGTCGATCGAATCGGATGTTTCGGGAGGCCAGGGGTCAATCCTGAAACGTACCAATTTATATACCACTAAAACCCCCGGTGTCTTTTAAGCCCATATCACGCACGCTGTCTTCACGGCAGGGTCATTAGACAAGCGCTGGCTCGCCTTCCTTGCCAATCTACCTACGGTAAGGAGCTTATGACTCCATCCGGTCTGGGGCTGGCGACTTGGCGGCACCAGTTTGTGCCGCCTTTGCCGGAATTAGACGTCCTCTTAATGGCAGGGGGTTGCAGTTTCCCCCCCTCCATTCTATGGTTCACCGGGCGCTTGGCGTCCGTGCAGACGGCACATTTATGTTTCGCCTTGCACTCCTCCGCCTTGTGCTCTTCGGCACTCGGACAGCGGACTCTGTTTCCGCTGCGGTCCTTAGTGGAGGGACACCGCTGGGTTGAGTGGCCCGTGTCCCCATACACTTGAAGCAGCGCATGGGCTTAGCTTCAATCGGTTGGATGGAGACAGAACTCCATCCAACCGATAAACGCCCGGTTTCAACCAGCCGCTTGGCCACCTCGACCGGGACCGTTGCGAACGTCACTCCGACGCCGCGAGCCCCGATAAGATCCTGCCCTCTTGGTCTATACGACCCGTATATAAGCTGTGAAGATGATGACGCTTGATTTGTGTTTTTTAATATAGCAACAGCGAATATTTAAATCTAATATATATAAATCTCATGTCACAATGTTTGTGCTCAATGAACTCCTAAACTACTTAACCGATTATAATAAAATTCGCACACCATGTGCAGTTCGATCCAACTTGAGAGATAGGATAGTTTAAATCTCAAATTATCATCATCATCATCATCATCATCATCAATTTTAAAAATTCTTTCACCAATAGAAAGCCACATTATTGCGGAGTGTCATCATCATCATCATCATCATCATCATCATCATCAGCGGACGGCGCGCGATGGCTTCGGGTTTAATTCAGTTCGCTTTCGTGCTCGCTTCGGGGATTATTAATATTATGCCCAACGAAGTGGGCGCGGGTCAGCTAGTTATCTATAAAATAATTAGGAACAAAAAACTGCCACTGTACAAATCTTTTTGACAGGACGAAGTCTGTCGGGTCCGCTAGTATATATATAAAATCCTTGTAAACTGTTTTCGATATGTTTCCGATTGGTGGCACGCAACTTTTAATAAGCACCGGGTTTATTTGTTGACTTCTTCGTGGAACTGGCTCTCTGTATACGTGGCAGCTGTGACCGCGAGCGATGACATAACTTGTTTGGTAACTGTTTGGATTATCTCGACGTGTGCTCATTGATATGGAATTGCAAAAGCAATGATGGCCGTGTTCGGCGACGATCTGCACAACGCGCGTGCGTGCGCACGGCAATGGGCAGACCTTGTTTGGCCAATGCTACAGACAGACAGATGGTTTCACTATATTTTGTAATATTCAAATTTGTCTCGCCATATGCATTTTAAATTCTGACGAGGTTATTCCTTATGATTAGTTCAAAGTTAAACATGCACAAATAACACAGGGAAAATATTCAACGCCGATTGTATTTTTAACCCCCCTATTTGCCGTCAATGTGGAAGAGATCGTCTTTGAATATCTACATCATTGTGGTAAGCCTAGTCTTGTGTTGTCTTCGCAGTATTTGTCGCGGCGACCAGGTAACCCCATTTTTTTAGAATAATGACCTGAAAGCCAGAAACCAGTAACGTTCCGGTAATGTGTAACGGTATTTTTTTGGAACAACGATCTTTATTTTTTATGATACAACTAGCTGTACTAGGCCACGCTTCGCTATGACTTAGTTAATTGTATGTTATATTTACATTTATAATATATTTAACATTTTTACTCAACAAACGTTTAAAATGCTCTTATTTATGCTCTGTACTTTGTGTAGTTTATGATTTATTATAAAAAATACATTAACGAGTATATGTCAATGTGTTGAAATTATTCTGAATTATCCTTAGTCATACCTGTCATAATTACCTGTTATGTTACATTGTAATATAATTGCTCGTTAGGTGATATTCCAATAAAATCTTTTTCTCGACAGCTGATGGGCCTGGTGGGTTAACAGTGCAATTGCCACGTTCAAATTCATACCATTAGTACCAATGTAGTCAGCTTTTAGACATATGTGCCGGCGTGGTGACTTCATTCCCGAGTGCGAACAGCATGAGTCTATTTAGTCGTCTCTTTAACGGTTAGGATAGTTTTGTCACGTTTCTCAATCGAATTTGTAGAGTAGAGATTGGTTCTCTTTCTTATATTCTTCTCTTTATGGTTGTTAAGCTCAGTTTTTAGTGAAATTCTTTTTAGCACTTGGTAAGTTTCATTAAAATTCATTCAGTAGTTTCTTCGTGATCCATACATAGTTTCGCGTTTATAATATTAGTAGGATGTGAAAGTAACCGATTTTAAATAAAATTTGTTATGGGGATAATTTCAGATCCGGGTAAGGATATAGGATAATTATTACTACGGTAAAATATTATCTTGTGGAAAATTTTGATAAAACAACTGAACCGATTGTGATATAATTTGATTTCAGGGATAGTTTGTGACCGCGTGTAATGAAACAAGACAATTATTTCCACGGGAAAATATATTTTTCTTATAGTTTGATGTTACTGGTGAAACCGGCGGGCGGAAAGATTACTTAATTTTGTAGATTTCGATTTACATCGAAATTTTCAACAGTAACAAATGTCATATCAACAAATACACGAATGGTGCAACTTTAACAATATTTACAATAAATATAGAATTAATGTGTGTGAAATGTTATTAATGTAATGAATTCGCAAAATTTTTATCGAATAAGACAGAAAAATAAGCGGACTTATCTAAAGACACCGGTAAGACGCTCAAAGCTAGCAAGAGGCTCGCCCGCCTAAATGTCTCGTTATCAAACGATTTTGTGACGTAACTCCACTATTGATCTATTGACAGGCGCCTTAACTCGTTGTAATAAACACTATTTTAAAGTGACTCGACAATGAGAATCGACAACGGTTGACCTAGGCGATCGTGAGTCCGCAAGCCGTATCTCCAAGCAAATCATTCACAAAACCATTGCTTCTATAGATACCAAGCGGTCGCAGCTGCCCAAGTTTTTTTTACAGCAACAACTGATTGCATTCACTGCACGTCCATATTGCCCAGGATGACAAATTAAACAAATCGTACATGACGTCTCGTGGGTTTCATAATAGTTTATAGTAAATACTAGCAACCCGCCCCGGCTTCGCACGGGTGCAATGAAAAAATTGCTATTGGCTATCCCTAAGAGATATATACCATCGCGGACTTTTTTGTTGAACTTTTTAAGGTGGACAATACTGTAGTACACTATTTTGGTCTATCTCGTAGGGTTCAGCCGGCGTTATTGCAATATCAGCGCGAAAAAACGTGCTTATTTGCGACATCACATTAGAAACCTCTAAATTTATCAGTGTTTCTCTACTATATTATGCATGCATTAAACATATAAACCTTCCTAAAGAATCACTATCTATTAAAAATCAATCCGCATCAAAATCCGTTGCGTAGTTTTAAAGATCTAAGCATATGTACATAGGGACAGACAGACGGCGGATAGCGACTTTGTATTAGTAATGAAGTGATGATGATTATTATACCTAATCCATACTAATATTATAAATGGGAAAGTAACTCTGTCTGTCTGTCTGTCTGTTCCGCTTTCACGCCAAAACTACTGAACCGATTTAAATGAAATTTGGTACACAGATAGTCTAGAGCCTGAGAAAGGACATAGGCTACTTTTTCATGCAAAAAAGGTTGTAAAGGGTTGTAAAAGGTTGAAAGGAGGGATAATATGTTGTATGGAAATATTGTTAAAACTACTGAACCGATTTAAATGAAATTTGGTACATAGATAAGTCTAAAGCCCGACAAAGGACACAAGCTACTTTTTTATACAAAAAAGGTTGTAAAGGGTTGTAAAAGGTTGAAAGGAGGGATAATAGGTTGTATGAAAATATTGTTAAAACCACTGAACCGATTTAGTTGAAATTAGGTACACAGATAGTCTAGAGGCTACCTTTTAAAGCAGAAAAGGGTTGTAAAAGGTTGAAAGGAGGGGGTGAAAGGTTGTATAGCAGTATTGTTAAAACATATCCTTCCTGTGGGAAATTCGAATATAACGCGGGCGAAGCCGCGGGCGGAAAGCTAGTTATAAATAAAGTATAATAATGTTTGGTATATATTTTATACATAAGGTTTCCCACTCTGAGATATGATAATTTAGTTTTTGTATATAGAAACTATAATAATTTCAATAAAAAACAGTGATCTACATAATACTAGAAACAAAAATAAACTTGCCGTTCCAATGTTCAGACTCCATAAAACTAGCTGTTCGTTCTTGGGGAAATGTATATCTATGTTTAACAAACTTCCGCAAAGTGTCATTGATTTGCCTTTATATAAATTTAAAATCCATATCAAATAGACACTCATGAGTAAAGGTTATTATTATAAAGTAAGTGACTATCTAAATGATCACAGTATTTGGGAATAGGGACACTATTCATAGAGCCATGTTTGGTAACAACATTATTTATAATATTGTATTATTTTTATATGTGTATGTAAACATACATACGACTGTAATAGTTATATAAGTATTAGGTATGATTGTATCTTATATTATATTGTATTTTTATATTATATTATTATAATTATTAACATTGAAAAGAGGAGATAAAAAATAGACCTTCAGAGTTTCTTGCCTGTTCTTCTCGAGAAGGCTCTCCCAATTTCCGAACAGGTGTCGAGTCAATTTTTTTTTCCTTATTCGTACGTACGGACAAGGTTTTTGTTTTTTTTTAGGCTTTTTTTTTTGTTTTGTTGACGTCAATAAGAGCCTGTAAAGGTCTATGTTCAATAAAGATTATTTTGATTTGATTTGAGCGCCTGGGTTAGAATCCCGGTGAGAGAAGATGATTTTTGTCTTAGTCATAGCTATTTATATGTTTTTCTTAAAAAAGTTCTAGACCCCATAACATAACATACATTGGATTAGTATTTGTTGTGACTGTAAGAAATATTAATTGATTTAATTATGTTCATTATGAATTGTGAACATCAAAACTGAACAATCATAGTTGTACCAAATAGCTAATTACAGGTAAAGTGCAATTACTAAATAATTATGTTAAACGCTTTCGCCTTGAGACGTCTTACAGTTTTCTTCGATCCGTTCAGTAACATGTTAGGTGGTTAATTATGTAAATGTATGGCCGTACCTTCGCCGCGCGGAGGAGGCTCGGCGCATGGTTTGCACGCATGCATTCTCGTACTGGCCACGCGTTGCCACACGCCTTTCAAATAAATCGATGATCGTTGATGGTTCTAGCGCAAAAATTCAGGTCATAATTCAATTGGCCGGTGTAATCATTATTGGAGTGTGCCATTCGCGCTCAACTCATTCCAAAATAAACTATTGTAGGCACCGAGCGGAGGTCGACGAACCGACTTTTTTTACCTTGCGACATATCCGAAGAGCTTCTGCTTGTAATTTTTTCGGGTCGTGTCGATGACAACTTGTTATTGTCGTTTTTTTTAAAATAACGGATTTTTTGAGAGGTCCGCTTAATGTTATGATCGCTCTTCTGACACTGGACTCGTGGTACGTTTAAATGGAGATTATTTTGTACGGGAGGGAGACCATTGCTGGTGTACACCCAGATACGCAGTGTTTGCATTGCTGTGTCATGTTATGTTATGGCTAGAGATCGGATAATCGGATGCATATTTACCTAAAGTTAGTTTAAGACAAAGTATGGAAACGGCTTTTTATTGTTTTGTTAAATAAAAATCCCGGGATTGCGGAATTGGATAGCCGGATGTTTATTTATTTACCTAATTTAGTTTTTGACAAAGTATGGAACTGTCTTTTTATTTTATTTCCATAAATAAAAATCCCGGAATTCCGGTACTGTAGAACATTTTGGTGATGCAAAACTAGTCGGTAATATGAGTGTGATACTAGACCACACTTACGCCCGGGCACAATTTCTGTTTTTTTATTCAATTATTTAATTGATTATTGTTTTAGTCAAACTAGCTCACTACTTTCGTATAACATTCTTCATGTAATAAATCGTACATTCATAAATCGCACGGGGAACTGAAACTGAACTTCATGTAAATACGTATGCATAGTTGTATAAATGAACCCGGAGTCTCGGTCTTTTGAAAATAAATACCAGGTGCTAATTTAGTAATTTTCAAACAATATCACTACGTTAAATTTGCAGTCCCGTATTTTCCCGGGATTTTTATTTAACAAAATGTATTTTAAAAACCGCTTCCATAATTTGTGAGCCAAAAATTAACTTTAGGTAAATATGCATCCGATTATCCGATCTCTAGTTATGGCATATGTTGGCAACGTATATTGTGGTTTTGTGGGGATTGTAGATTCGCTGTGAATCTCACAGAAATCACGTGGTGATTGTAAATATTTATATTCATGTAGGCAGTCTGCGTGTTTGTCAAAATACCACATGAGTAAAAAAAAAGATTAGTGTAGCAATGTAATTGTTAATATTGTACACGGAAACTGAGAAAAATATTATTATTTTATATTAATAATATAATCGATATTACGCAATACACATTATGTATTATGATTACTATAATTTTTATTGTTATATTTTTCTGACTCCGAAGTTTTTTTATCTCGATTATAGTTTGACAAGGCAAGCAGAAAAGATGGCGGATTTTGGAAAATCTAATTTCAATGAAAAAATTAATATGTTTTTATATCTTTGTGTTGTGTTGTTTACATGTGATAATGTCAAAAGGGGGGGTCTAAATATCGACAGTATTTTTATTTTCAGCGCTTCAATGAGTAGTTTTCTATTTCAGTGCGTAGTTCGCAATATTTTCCATATAGTGATGTGACATTTTATTTGTTTATGAGATTGGATTAAATCCAAATATGACAAATAAACATATGTAATTATGTACCGACGTCAAGCGCAGACCACGTCCACATTTTCTTGTCTCAACAATGTCGCATAGGATGGGTCTTATGGAGACGCTGTGTAATAGTGCAACTATTACATCAAACACTGTCTAATATTAAAAATGTACATTGTGTACGTTCATGCCCAATAATCAGGCTGTTAGTAAATAAATATTGATTTAGTGTCTGTAATTATACGAAATATAATCGCATTATAAATAACACTAAAAATTATATACATATATATAATCGATGTACATAACATCGATTTTTCTTCATAACTTCATATACCAAACGTACTGATCTGTACTTTTACGGTTTAATTTAGTTTTCTCATTATAAATACTATTTCGTACTGGTCATATTCAAATAGTCATATATATTTTTATGTTTGTAGTGTTGGATAAGTTTTAATCGCAGATAATTTTCCAATTTATTATTTTATGTCGTTTTTTGTATGCAATTATACACAATGGTTGTTGTATATATATGTATTAGTTTAGTATTGGCTGTATGTCGGAATGTCAATTGTACTCTATCGAATAAAAAGAACTGATCACTCTCTCTGGCTCGGTTTCTTAATAGGTAAGACGATGATTTGTGAAGTTATAATAAATAATTAAATATAATAAATATCTCGATTATTTCCAATATCCAATATATAACAATTTAACAATGGTTGACTACACGTTATGCATATAATATACCATGCAATTGTACATATTTTGTATCCAACTTTACGATCTGGCAGCCCTGGCAATAATGGCTATTACGTCGAATTGTTTGAACAGAGCAAGGCGCAGCCCGATACGGTGTCGTGTCAAATAATATTGATGATTCTAACTTATACACACGGGTGTATACTCGTATATTACGGACGTTGTATAAACGACTGTCGAGTAGTGGTGTTGAAACTATTTGTATTTTTTTCTCAATATATGGCTTCTAGTGCTGTTATTAATAAGAGATCGGAAAATCGGATGCATACATACCTTTTTTTTTTTTTTTTGTTTCCCTGAGGAAAATGCATTAAATTGCATACCCCGGCTGTGGCGAGCCGGCGGTTATGTGGGGCTCTCCTCCCCAGAAGGGGGAGGCCTACCCACTAAAAACCTCAGGGATGGCCTTCCTCAGGCATGTAGGGAGCCCCCGGGAACATCAAGCTCCTTCCGGGAACCCCCAGCCTCCGCTCCCCCGTCGACACAGGGGAGCCCTCCTCGGGGGAGGCTTACTACCTCCCCCGGTCTCCTCCACCGACGACGCCCCCCGGCCACGGAAGGGGCGTGGTCCATCCCGGGTCGCCGTAGCGGTCGCGACTTCCTCGCGCCCGCCGGCGACCCGCGGCGGCACCGCAGCTGTGCTACTGAGCCCGGCGCAGCCTCCTTCTGGAGCATCACTGCTTCACAGAAGGAGGCCACAGCCCTCCAGCCTCCCTCGTCCGCCAGCATTGCCGCAATCAATGCCGGGGATGCATACTTACCTAAAGTTAATTTTTGGCTCACAAATTATGGAAGCAGCTTTTTAAAATACATTTTGTTAAATATAAATCCCGGGAAAATACGGGACTGCAAATTTAACGTAGTGATATTGTTTGAAAATTACTAACGTGGTATTTTTTTTCAAAAGACCGAGACTCCGGGTTCATTTATACAACTATGCATACGTATTTACATGAAGTTTAGTTTCAGTTCCCCGTGCGATTTATGAATGTACGATTTATTACATGAAGAGTGTTATACGAAAGTAGTGAACTAGTTTGACTAAAACAAATAATTGAATAAAAAAACATAAATGGTGCCTGGGCGTAAGTATGGTCTAGTATCTCATATTACCGACTAGTTTTGCATTACCAAAATGTTCTACAGTACCGGAATTCCGGGATTATTATTTATGGAAATAAAATAAAAAGACAGTTCCATACTTTGTCAAAAACTAAATTAGGTAAATAAATAAACATCCGGCTATCCAATTCCGCAATCCCGGGATTTTTATTTAACAAAACAATAAAAAGCCGTTTCCATACTTTGTCTTAAACTAACTTTAGGTAAATATGCATCCGATTATCAGATCTCTAGTTATTAATCTCAGAAAATAGTGATAAAATAATAATAATGGTGGGGCATTTAATGCCCCATAAATACCCAATCAGTGCAATCAGTCGTTCTCAGGGCAACTTGTGACATGCTGTCGGTGAGTTGCGACACCGAGGGTGCGGGTATGCTTCAGGGGGGCGTATGCCACCCGCTGCTGTCTTGTCTTAGCCGGCCGGTTAAATTAGAGTCGCAAGAGCAGATTGCTCGAAGTATAATAATGCCATAACGCCGACGGCGTCTCTACACCTTAGCCGCTTACACCAATGTGCTCCCTTCGTACTAATATTGGTCTGCTTTTTTGGGGGAGCCATTTAATGAGCGGCGAGTCAACGCGAACAAACGAATCTGCGATGAATAAATTTAAAATAAAAAAGTATTTCAATATTTTTCTGCTTCTATTTTTGTAACAACTACCTTGTTACTTTACTATTTTAAATGCTCATTGTTAAATCGAAGTTATTTATTGTTAATTCTCCACATTGTGGTCATTACGGGAATAGTTGATTTAGATACCTACATATTTTTTGTTTTACTGTGTTGTACTGCGTCCGAGGTAGAAAAATTACAAATAGGCTAAATAATTGGTGAATATGACAGGTAATACGAAACCAGCGTGAGGCCTAGGGTTCCCAACCTTCTCGGATTGCCCTGGAGACTCCAGTAATAATGGTTAACCTCCCGACCTCTTGGACAGCAACGATATCTCCGGTTTTTCTAAAAATTTAATGCATCAAAACAGTATCACCGCCCACCGCTTCGCTGCCGGCCTAAACCTGTTCGTCTGAAATATTTACTAAGATTGTGACAAATTGTACGACGAGGTTAGACTTTTGCGTGAGATGCAAACACATACGTATATAAACATTACGATTTTGTGGTGAAAAACCGACAAATATTAGATGCTGCTCGAAAATAAAATAATTATAAAATTAAAAATTCTTTCTTTCAATCCAGACACAACACACACACCCCAATAAATATCTCAAACATACAATTCTCCCGGCTTGGTCTTTTCGAGAGTTGGCAACCCTAGTGAGGCCGTTTGTTCGGACATCAAAACCGAGTGAAGTTGAAGCTCGGCAAAAACTAGGCCTTCACTTGTACAGGTGCTTGATAGATAGACTATTTTGTTAATATTAATAGTTCTTACACAAAATCGCAATTTGTGCGACATTTACAAGATAAAAATAATCGAATGGAAAAATGTTTCAATGACTCGGTCAAGTAGCTTGTAATAGGTACCTACGTACTTTCAAATACCTAATTTCTAGTTGTTGTACTTGTGTTATCCTTATTTGATTTATACTTGTTAGGTATCACTGCGCTATCTATTTCAGTTTGATGCTCTGGTTTTTTGAATGAACGATTTTGTTTTCCCCATAAATTATTTTTAATCTAACACTACTTCCGTTTAATAGTATGCTGCTTAATTTTTCCTATTAATTATTTCTAAATCGTGGCTACCTTAATTATTAATTAAGGTTGCCATCTGTCCGGATTCAGTCCAGACTGGTCCTACTAACTATAAAATAACATTATGTCCGGTGTTCAATCAATAGTTTCGCTTTGAACAATGATCGACTCGGGTTTTGTATTTTAGTAGATGTTAACTCTTTAATAATTGTTTTTATTTGTCAATCTTTCTTATAATTACAATAATTTTGTTTAATTTAATGGTTTGACATCGATTTGTCTTGCAATGATATTCTGCAATTGTCTTTGCACCTACGAAGCTGTCGCCTTTTTTCTTCTGTTGTACAGTATGAGGGATAAAGGTCTTTTCATTAATTATCCTTATTTATTTGAATCACATGTCCTGCCCACCTCCATTTTAGTATGTTTAATACACTAAACAACATTTGTGATTTATTTTAAATAAAATACAAGGCTAATGCTAAAATTTATTATCGTTTTGAGTTCTCATTTTGTTTCGTATTGTACGCACTTGCTACCGATCAATAAGCCGAGTAGAATTATCGGATAACAATGTTTAATACCTAATGTCATACACGAAATATATATTGTTTTATCATGAATAAATAATATGTGCGGAGCATTGAACTTTACATATTTATTTGTTGTGTATACACACGTTAAGTAACTTACACGAGCGAACGTGAAAACTGATTTTTAATACGTTTCTCTTGCCTGAGAAGAAATGAGCGCTATATTCTTGTTTACATTAGCACTACAAATACCACTGTAATTACGAACGCTACAAGACTAATACAGAAATTGAAACGTAAATTGTCCAGTTTTACGCCGAGACAATAATTCTATTATACAGAAAGCAGCCTGACGAGGTATTCAAATCTGTTAAATCTCGTTAATCAATTTCCAACTAAATGCCAAACGAATAGAGTGCAACCTTAAGATTTTACATGTCGACCTTGAGACAGTTCTTATGATGCGTAACAGTGGCGGTTTTCGTAGAGCCAATGCTTGGATATTGAAAAATGCTACATACTGTCGAAGCTGGTGTGATGGTGATGTTTTGGTGTCTGTACTTTTATTTTATGTTTATAAACGAGGTCAAAATGTTTGCTTGCTAGTTCTATTGATTGACAGAACCTTGTCATATATTCTGTAAGTTCATTTCACTTATAGTAAAAATATGTTTTCAATTAATATTTTACTATTGATAACAAAGTCATGTCGGCCACAGATATCCATAAACTGATACATCAGTCTGAAACAAAACGATAACAAGGTTATATACGAGATAACAATGCTTTGAGAGGCTTTAATCTATTTTTTACGGGCTCGGTAAAAACCTTCCCGTTATGACTTAACAATCGCTGGGTTTAGCCCGTGTATATGAATCAGCCTCATATTTACCAATTACCGAATATTTTTTTTATATGTTTAATTAATACACTTCGTGAAGGAACGTGTACGAAACTTTAGTTTCTTACTCAATAATAAATTTTATTGCTTAACTACAATGATATAAGATGTTCTAATTTATATTTTATCTATTTCAATAATTTCACTTTATGTCCTTCCGTTTTCATCGGTCTTGCCATGTAATCGTTTTCTATTAAATACCTATGATTATAAATGTAACAGCAAATATTGCCACCACTACCTTGAAACGCATTTGTTCCTGCGCTGAAAGTGGGCATTGATCTCCCGGACATCCATGATTAAACTTCATACAAAATCAAAACTATACTAAGATACATGTGTAATAATAGTTAACGATAATTTTGAGCACCACCCTCGTGGCATCCAAATACTTTTCGTTGCCAAAAGGATATAAATGTCATAATTAATTATGATCATGTGTCATATTTAAAAATATTAAACATGCTGTACTCGGCTCAAAGATCTTTAATGGGCCAATAATACGTTTTACGTCAAACTGGATGACTCGGCAGACTTCTTGCCGCCTAACATTCGCTGACGTGACCTGTCAACTGCGGAAGATGGCGCATTTTCAAAACTGATATTTAATTACAGTCTTAATGAAAACTGACAGCGGCTAAAGGCGGCAAATTTGACAAATCTTAGGATATTATCCCCAAATACCAGAAGAGTACCTACTTGTACTTGATATTTGCTTGAAAATTTTAAAACGAGTATTCATATAGCGCATTGCTATACTGCTTTAGCATATATAAGGTTAATCAACTGATTGATCAATATAATGTTATTACTT
Organism: Scirpophaga incertulas; assembly: GCA_036419045.1. Taxonomy (NCBI): domain Eukaryota; kingdom Metazoa; phylum Arthropoda; class Insecta; order Lepidoptera; family Crambidae; genus Scirpophaga; species Scirpophaga incertulas. Next base: position 34,757,837 of record CM071630.1, read on the forward strand.
TGTATCGATATAAAACTCAAAACTAAACAAAATTCACTCAATAACATGTTTTAATCATTATATATAATGAAATGTCTAAACAAATTAAAAGAAGATACAAGTGTTAAATATATAAAATTAGTTTATATATAAAACTAATTTTGTGTATCATAATTAAAATCAGATGCTAAAAATTAAATACAATACAATCCAATTTAATAAATCATTGAAATCATTACTGAATGTTATTTATAATAGGTTGATTCTGTGTTCAATATTAAATCTTCTATTCCTCTTCCATACAATTGCATTACGACATGATTTTCAAAAAATATATTCTATACACTTTGATGCTAATTAATAAAACAATATTGCGAAGTATCAAAATCAAGCGATCCCGATGCAATCGTTTACAAAGTGTTGCCAGCTTTTAAAATCACCACTTTCGATTTCCCTGGACCGACTAGACAATAGTTTAGACTAAATAAATAGTTTTCTTCATAAATTATTTATTTTCCAACGTTTCTAATATTTTAATATGTAGTTATTTTGCTATTCTTAAAGGAGATGAATCCTACTTTAAATCAACTCAGTAGTTCTTTAGCTATAGCGGGAATAAAATTCTTACATATTTACACTGTCAATATTGTAATCATATTTGGTTACTTGCCATTCGTCACAGTGTTTATTTTTATTCATTATCTTCACGTTAAAATTCCAAAGCAGCTAATTTATAAGTCATCAATTTCTCGACAGGCTTGACAGGTCAGCAGTTCATACGAATACGATGAATCGATATAGAAAAACTGTTGTAAATTTATTCGACAAATATGCTGCGATCGGTCGATGATACATAATACTAATTTATAAGGGGAACAAAAAAAAAAAAAGAATTATCGTCATGAATTTTAGTGTAAGTTACTTAAGGTATGTAGTAATACTCTATGGCTTATTTAATGAATGTAACCTTCTTGTATTTTTCATGGATTAACTGGTATGTAATTTATCTTATTTTCTCATATGATAACAAGTATTGGCCAGAATAAGACAAAATATAGAATTCACAATCCAAGGATGATTCTCGTAGATAATTATATACATATAAACGTCAAACAAACGATTGGCGTAGAGCTATGGAGCAGCATCTCTGACGCAAAGCCCTATTATAGAGCACTGGTCTTCCCCAAGAAATGAGTTTCGACTCTTTTTCTGAACGCTAGCCATCGGCGGTTGACACGTCCTTGAATGTTACCGAATACCATGGTTTTAAGGAGGAGAAATGGGAAGTGAAATTGTCGTATACAAAATATTCCATCACGTGACACGTCTCATTTGCCGTGACTTCAGTTTAGTAAAAACTTTCCTATAATATGTGTTTATCACATTTCATATATGATTTAATTTGGGTATAATATTTAGAAATTGTCATGTACAATATATTCCATCACGTGACACGTCTCATTTGTGTTGGAATATCCAACATTTTAATGGCAACCTTAGACATTAAGTCATTTTTAAATTTATTATTATGGCAACATAGCCTTTTGTATCGGCGTCATTAATTTTTTGCATTCACCCTTCTTCTTGTCTGTCCGTTGTTGGAGTAAATGCACGTTATCAAAGTATTCTACTTTTATTTAATTACCACCCTATCAACCTCATCGCAGTTCTCTCGTTCAATTTGTTGTAATTGAGTATATCGCATCTCACATACACGTGGCATAGAATTTAGTCGAAGAAAGTACAAATTGAGTGAGGTGACACATATGTATCTATGGCGCATGCGGTTTACTCGCACGCCACTTCCTCTGTTTTTTCTTCCTATGCCGCTTGTACACACCAATCGACAAGTACACTTCAGTTTATTTCGTCGTTCCATCGCTTTCGACAACAACAATACAAACAATACGATCAAAACAAAACGCCGGCGCGTCGCGTCGAGGAAACCGCACATGCGGAATATTAACGACACATTTTATAATGTCAGACGTCAAGCCCATCGACGAGCAGAGAACAGTCAGCACCAAGGCCCGTGATTCACGTCACGACACAATCCGGATCCTTTTGTTTTCCTCGTGTCACCTATTATTGATGACTTACACGAATTGATTTTTGTGATAAGTGTTATTGCTACCACGATACAAGTTAGTAAGATGCGAATGTTAAGTGGGGCAGTCTGCTTCTCCTACTTCATTGTATTTTGGGCGGGAGCTGGCAAAAGTAATTCTTTGTTTTAATCGTAATTTCACATTTCTTTTTCTGCAATTATTAGTTCCATGAAACATGGGAAGAACTAATAGAATTAACCTCGTGAATTAATAGCTTACACAAGGGCTGTGAACAATAAAGATTTTAGAATACAATAATGAAACTGATTAACATAAACGTTGTTATTAAGGCTTATTATGCACGTCAAAACTGCTACTCAAGTTTGACAGATATTCCGTGCATTAAACGTCAAAACTGCTACTCAAGTTTGACAGATGTTCCGTGCATTAAACGTCAAAACTGCTACTCAACTTAGACTGACTAGGGAGTCAGCCTAAGTTAGCAGATTTGGCTTTTAGTATAGGGATACTAAAAGCTAAATCTGCACCTCTTATGCCCGGTTTCTGAGTACATTTTGTCAATGGTTTATCTGTTCAATAACGCTATCAGTTCGATAACTCCCAACAATTCGTTTCTGAACACCGTAGAATTAGATAAACTCCGTTTAAACTTAGCTTAACCTAACTGACCATTTAGTGCCGTTTATCGGTCCCATAACTTTATTTGACGTTTATGTCTCTGTGGTTTATGTATGGCAAACAAAAATCTTAAGGCTATTAACGTGGTAATTTTATGTGAAATTAAATAGTGACAGCTACATTTTAAATTATTATATTTAAAAAAGACAATGAGATCTACAATATTAAATACGAGTAGTTCTTCAAAGTCGGATACAGAAGTACTGGAGTTCATTTCTGGAATATCTATACCCAGAAACTTACGAGAAAGAAGAAATTCATTTGAAATGTTAAAATAAGTACCGCGACACTACAAAGTAAACAATTAAACACAAACGAATTCAAAATCCGTGCGAAAGCATGCCATTTTTTTTTCATCTATAATCTTTTATTTTATCGATTTATGGGTATAATTCATACAGGCAATACTATCGAAATGTTAAAAATTATTTCATAAAATAGTGTTTTAATACTTAATATCGATAAAAAAAATGTTATAAATGTTTAAATTGTAATTATGGATGAATTATATTTCATATTTTCTGAACAGACCCATCTAGTGACATAATTTAGAACTACTTAACTGTTACATAGCTGTTGAAAGCACGGTCCCGCATTCAGAAACTCACTGACAGTTATGAGACGTTTATCTTTTCGATAACTTTGTTGAATCATTAGTTATTGACAGCTTAGCTAAGGTATTCAGAAACTGGGCATTAGTTTGTCAGATATTTCATATACTTATTACACGTTAAACTGCAACTGAATTTAGGGATGCACTTACTAATACGAAGCTTTAGTGTATATATAGAATAGGAGAGTTTCCACCATCCTCAACTAATTCCAAACTATTTTTTTTTTTATAAATTACACTGCCTTTTGTATATTACATTGTTTTATTGATCACTTCTGTGTTCATCTTTTATGACTGTTTTTGTTTTACTAAATTATCATTGAAACCAATAAATATCCGGTTATCCAATGGTATTGGTAATGGCAGTGACGTCACAATCGTGTATTCCATATAAAATTTATGGGCACTTGCCGTTTTGACAGACGATAATAAATACGTAAACGATTGCTGGTGATATTCAGGTTTTTTTTTAGTTAGTGAATTACTGTATATATATACAGTAATTCACTAACTATAATGTAATTCTGTTCAAACCTATTATAAGAAGACTTGGACTACGCATGTGTCAAATTCATAAGCGAATGACGTCACCAGGCTCTGCTAAGTTATTGAAACGAACGAGCCTCCCACCATGTTATTTGTGGCATTCAAAAGTAAACACATAAACACGTTGTTTCTTTTCTTAATGATTAGTATGATGATACTTGTCACACCCACGGAGGTAATTAACATTGCTGGCTACGGTAGGTGGTACAATTGAAGGTTGTAGGTGGCTACAAGCCTCCTGTGACGATATACTGTCGCATGTGAAACCTTGATCGATGGTACACTTCCGAACCTGCTCCGAACGCTTCTTCAAAGCCGCAGAGCAACTCGCGAACCCTCTTATTAGGAAGGCAGTGGATTACACCCCAGCCCCTCCATCACGTCACCTTCAACGTAGACCTCGTCACGTCCTCATCGACCAAGATAACCAGTTGACGCAGGACCTTCTGTCCTTGCAGGCAGCATCTACGCTGCCGGCGGCATCTGCGCCGCCAAATCCTCCATGATCCCTTAGTTCGGCAGCCTTCAGCATCGCCAAGACTAGGTTCCCTTATGATAAGGCCGGCGTCACTTTGACTTCCCGCGCCTCTTCTAGCGCTTTTGGGCCCCCTTTATGGGCCTGCGCTGCATCGCCCCTCCCCTGAGGGGCGGTCGCCCTCACGATTTGCCTATATGGTTTTAGAACCTAGGCCAGGCTGAGTTTAGTCGGTAGGTCACGTGGCTGGACCGTTCCAATCGCGTGGAGTCCGACATAACATCCGTGACACTTGCCGTTGCGGGGGTATCCTGGGTACGTTTCGTGCTCCTTGTGAGGATTCTCAGCCTTCCTCTCCTGAGGAAAAAAAAAAAGATCGATGGTGTTCACAGAACGTTTGCTCAGGCCATTTCAAATCTACACTAATATTATAAAGAGGAAAGATTTGTATTTTTGTATGTAACGAATAAACTCAAAAAGTACTGGACCGATTTTAATAGTTCTTTGTTCATTAGTAAGCTACATTATCACTGAGTAACATAGGCTATATTTAGTACTAGATTACTATAGAAATATATAAACAATGCAAAACGTCCGCGGGTGAAACCGCAGGACACAGCTAGTATATAATAAATATATAAATCAGTTGATGGGTGTGCTATATAATATTAATATTATAACTTTATTTATAACAATACATAAGAATTCCCTGACCACCAAGCTAGAGTTATTGTCTGTGTTTTGGCAGGCAGTGACCTCTATAGAGCCAAATATAAACAATCAATAAAAGGAATATAAACTCGATTTTACTTTATAACTTGATAATTAAAATATTTTTATTTTAATGGCTATTTTATATTATTATAATTATATTTTATAAAACTAATACCTATAGATTAAAAACGAACTTTATCACATTACATTACATGCATACACATTGAACCCTGTAAATATAAATTGATTTAGAAATAACCACTTAATGATATCCTACGAAATGGCGTCTCGCTGCTGCACGTTTAATTTTGTTTATTGTCGTATCTTTAGTGACATTCGTAAGATCGAGACGAAATGATTGAAGTATGAATCACCAAGTCAGCCCACGCGTTTGGTATCTTAACTAGAGTGCGCTATGGGGACATACATACACAGACTGATTTTTTTTAACTTGATGTGGATAGCGAAATCTGAATACTGAGGAACGCGAAAATTACTCAAAAGAGTCTCGGACCCGATTTTCATAAAAACTATAACTGCAACATTGGATTGTCATTAACTTCTAGAATTTGTTCCTTATTAGCGACACTATCGAATAGTGTAATAATACAGGTATGTGATATTTTTTGCCAAAATCACAGGTTTGATTTCGATCGATCCAATAGTGCTGTTTTAGTTTTCATCAGAGTCAGATCGGAAACTCCTTTGATTTGATTAGCGAAATCCCATTTAATAAATTCAACCTATATACTCATAAAAACTTGTTACCCTACTTTGCGTTGTGGAAACAATTCGACCTGAATTTTATATAGTTAGTTCTTCACGAAAAAGTTTTTCCACTTTCCGTAAATTTGGCTACAATCAAATTGTATTTGTCGTGAATAAGTCCCTGCAAAGGGCCTATATTGAATAATTTTTAGTATTTTTTTTTAAACGCCGCCCACACTAGGACTTTTATCCTGTGTCGTAGGTTGTAGGAAAAGTTCGTCGAAAAATTTGGAACAAAAATGTTTTGTATTAATTTTCTATTTTATTAAAGTTTAGTTTTAATTTACAATATAATCGCCGTCAGAACTAATGACAGTGCTCCATCTATTAGGAAGGTCGCTGATACCTCTGGCCCAAAACTCGGGAAGTTTAGAATCAAGAAACTTAGTCACCTCTGTTTTCAGATTATCAAAATCTTAGAAATTTTTTTACTTAACAAATATTTTAACTGCTTGAATGTGTTAATCTGAAGGTGCCAGGAGAATAAGGGGGATGTGGTACGGTTTCCCAACCGAGTTCCTCTAATTTTATTTGAGTCTTTTTGGCGATGTGTGGTCGAGCGTTGTCTTGGAGGATTGATTGATTCTCCATAACTACAGTTAAAACGCACTGGGCGCAATATATATAGGTAGGCCTCGTATGAAAGCACCGAGACAGTTCTAGAACGTTACTGTATATTTTGGAATATCGAGATTGTTCCAGGAAAGAAAAGAATATCGATTTTTTTTTTCGACGAACTTTTACTACAACCTCGCTCGTTAACATTGTCCTAAGGTAAATGAATATAACCAAAATAACTGGCATTATCGATCTGCGTGTAATCAACAACTAGAATACCTGATTCCTCGTAATTCACCAAGCAAGAATATTTGCATTGCATGCCTGTAATATTAGTAATCTCACAGCTATAGCCATGTTCGTGTTATCTGAGTAAACTTAGAAAAAAATACTGGTAATAAACCAGTTTGTATTTACTGTAACGTTCAGATAAGATTTTGAACTTGGCAAGTTGTTTCAGTTTGTGATGCGGCTATGTCAGACGTATTGATATGATGACACACTCTGCGATATCACGTCAGTTAGAGTCGTATTTATTTATCGTCGTCAGCGCCGGGTGCGGCGGGTGCGCTATGTGCCCATACCCAGAGAGCTGCAACCTGTTTTTCATTTTTCTGTTTTCGCTAAAGACTCGGCTTACATTTATTTTACATAATACAGTTGTTTTGATTTCGATTCTCTCATCTTGAGGGAATTTCGGAATGGACATTATTATATGCTTCGTTTGGATAATGTTAATAGTTATTTTTGCAACTGTTGTATAATCAGGGGTATTAAAACACGAATGTGGGTTTATTACTATATATATTTACATGAGTGTTTAATACTTAATTATAACAGTTGCATACAAGACTTTATCTACAATCATGATGTAACAATTTGTTTGAAATTTCCTTTGCTGCTTTAGAAATATCTGGTGGTGTGTCATCAAAGCTAGAATCACTCATTTTTGTAAACAACGCATTCAGCGATTTCCAATATTCGAGTGAAAAAGTGGCGGGAAATAACACGATAAGACGAGAATCCGAAATTATGAATTAGTCTACAATTTATTGTTCTTTTTTCAAAATTTTTGCGATCTGGTGGTGAAAATGTCGTTGCATGAGAATGTTCTTTTTTTGAAAATCATAATATCACGCCTTTGGATGATATAATGATCATAATATCATCGAGTGTTTTAATGTTGGCAATAAGCTAATTGTTATAGGTTCTTTTATAGAGGATTAATAGCATGATAGTAGATAAAAGGTTTTAATAATTGACGTATTATCAACAAATATAATCAATCAATCTTAATATATATATTTCTTGTGTGCGTGTGTATGTGACTGAACTCCTCCTAAACGACTGGACCATTTTGATGAAATTTTTTGTGTGTATTCCAGGGGGCTTGAGAATGGTTTAGATTCACAATACGGTCATATAGATATTGTTTTTCAGCTAAATTATTTATTTAAAAACATTTGAGACAACGTGAGACAACGTGACATTTGAGACATTTGACATTTGAGACATTTGACAGGACAACGTCTGTTGGGCCAGCTAGTATATATATATATACGTTTTTTTGAAATTTATAGATTATCTACTTTCTCTTGCTCTATTCCCAATTTTAACCGGACTCGACGCAACATGGCTTCCTCTTCAACTCTACTCTATCATTCGCCATTTCGACACTCATCCCCTGCTTCAACATATCATCATTCACATAGACCATCCCATCTATTCTTCGGTCTTCTTCTCCCTACACGCCCATCCACTTTTAAGTCCTTAAGTTACCTATAAATCTTTTTTTTTACCGGCGACCGTTACGGAGTTGTTAGGGTCGAAACAAAGGGAGTCGACGCAACTTGAGCGGCCGTCTAATGGCACGATAGCTCAAGATCGCCGTGTAGTGGAGGGTGAGAATCTACCCGGTACGTGACAGTACCGGGTATATGTTTGACGGATGTGTGGCCCGGGTCTTCGCGCTCGCCGACGAGCGCGGTGAGTGAGCGAGAGACATAGGTGTGTGGTGCGAGGGACGACGCGGTTGGTGGCCGGTGGAAGGGATTCGTTTGCGCGAGTGATTGGGTCGGGCGGGAGTAACATAATCGTTTTCTCTTGTTAATGTAATGAAAAAATAAATATAAAAAAATAATGTAAATTAAGTGTGTACCATATTGTAAAGTTAATTTTCAATAAAGCTGTATTATTGGTTGACTAAGACATATCTGTTTAGGAAGCGTTCAAGTAACAAGTAACGCAATTTTTTAAGATGTTTGACCCCCCCCCCCCTGTAACGCACCTTAACGTTAAACAACTTGCGTGAACAAATTAAAAATGACGACCACACTAATACAATCGAGGAATTCCCGTAAAACATAATGGGTTGCCAATTTGGGAGTTTTAATTCCTTAATTTTTTATTCAAAAAAAAGAAACAATGTTACATAACGTGTTGTAAGAAAGACCCCCTCCTGTCCCTATAACGCATCGTAACGTTTTACGAGCCCCCAGCCCCCCCCCCCCCTAAATTGCGTTACGTAATACTTGAACGCCCCCTTACGCCAAAAACCTGTTTCGCGCTTGTCGCCCGTGCGCGCTCCCTAGTAAATATGAGGCTGTTGCAACATGGTGGCTGGATTGACGCGACAATAAACGATCGACATATACGCGACCCGCGCTTTTCACATTTATATTCCTATTTGTTGTGTGTATTCCTACTTAAACTGTGCCAGTGAGGATATTGAAGAGAAGATCTGAGTGGGTAATTCCTATGGTCGACCTAGGGTTCTCCGAAAGCGTAATGAAAACGCGGTAACATTTAACAAACAACGATAACAGGGTACGTTGTTTATAATATACAATTTTTCCCTAACAATTATTATTATTACCTATAGTATGTGTCACTATTGGAATGCAACAACAGATAATTTCGTAATATTTCGTCATCTGCGATTGTAATGAAGGCAAGTTAGTCGCGGTGTTTATAGGCTTAATGATTCAGATGACCAGATTTGCCACCATCTAGAGACAGAGTATTACCAAATCATTAAATAATTTAACGGCGTAATATAGGTCACCTTAATGTTAGGCCAGAAAAATATTTGCTCCTGCAATCTTGGGAGAATAAACCGTAAATAAGTTTTAAAGCAAATATGTAGGTACATATATAGGAGTCGGTCTGTCGTACCGATTAGAAGCAGAATTTTATTAAAATAACATTTATAACAGACAAATAAGCATCTGTGTCGCTTGAAAGTAAGCGACCAAAAACCATTTTAATCGATATTTTATCTTTGTAGTAAACAAATTCGTTTTTTTTTATTGTGGAGACGAGACGATAAAATTATATGGTTTTAGTATGTTCCGTAAATGTATTTTACAAATTCACGTCAAATAAGCAATTTTCTTAACATGTAGGTAGTTGGAGCGCGAGCAAAATAAACAACATCGACCTTGTTTCTGGAAAATACGAAAATGTTGCTGAATAATTCTAAAAAAATGTTATCATAACCCTTTTCTTCCATTGGTTTTGTTCTTGTAATAACTTGTTGTTATTACAAATGGGAGCATTTGAAATTATACGTGAATTAAGTTCGCGAGCTGTTCTATCGTGGAATTTAATGTGATCTTAAGTGTTAGCATCTTTATGTAAATGGCGTAATTGGTACTAAAATTGTACATTAGTACAATTACCAAATTGCAGTACATATATAATTTTAATATATAATATGTGGATTAGTGTTTTACAACTTTACTAAATCTAAAAGCTATAAGTATTATATAATCTCTGGAACTTTATACCACAGCTTTGCATATGTTGGCAATAATATAATATGTACCGTGGGTTTATTGTGTAACTTAACAACCAGTCTCAATCCAGTTGCACAACAACCATTACTCGTTTTCTTCCTCTCATGCAAAATAAGTTGCAGGCAAGCAGACGATGGTTGATGTACAATTGTCAAATAAAGCGATAGCGACGCGACCGCGACTGGTTGCTGAGTTACATAATAAGTCTACCAAGGGACGACAATTCCGGGGTACGTCTGGGACTGTCTGGGAACGTCTGTCTCACCTATTTCCGTAGTAAAACTACAGTGTTCGTATTACAGCAATATTCCGGTTGTAAGGGAAGGCAAGTAAAAGACTATAATAGAAAAATATATATCTTTATTTTAAGATTTAAACGGCAAGTCAGTATTAAGAAACAATAATATTTGTTCTTCCTTGTTAATTGCTCAGTTGGTTAAGTTTTACTATCCATTTACGTTTTTATTATTACATATGGACTATAAATTATAATTAAGTCTTACAGAATCTAGTTCACACATTATGTAGTCGTACTAGCGCTTCAACCTTCATGTGCAACCGCTTTCAAACCTTTGGTTTCCTAAATACGAGAACTAATATGTCGGGCTTCATTATTTACTCCGCCACAAGACCCTCAACTGGGCATAATTCATCGTCAAGAAGATGGAACAGACCATTTTGTCCGAATCGTTGCCTAATGCCCGAACCCATAAGAGCCGAACTTCATGTCATTAAATATTGTATGTTCTAACCAGAGATTTTATCTATCGCTGATGTATATATAATTTTAAATTCGAACGTCGTATCGTAATTCTAAGAATCTAATTTAGTCTTTTCGATTCGCAATTCTCTACGACCTACTTATGCGATGCCAAAGGTCAACGGTTTGAAACACTGAAAATAATATCTTTTAATTGCTTCTTATCTGTGGACAGCTGTTCGCTACATTAATTTATTATTAATGATCGTGTAAATAAATTAAATAAAATAATTGTATTTTCTGGTTGAATGAAATGTATAAATGGCCTGGATCTAATAGACTCTTTGAAATATATTCATGAAAATATGAAGAACTAGTAGGTAGCTATAAAATCCTTACTATATATAAACGCGAGAGTAAATCTGTTTGTCTGCCGCACTTTCACGCCTAATTTATAATCAGTAGAAGAAAATTAGTATGAATATAGTCTAGAGCTAGAGCCTGAAAAAGGAGAGGCTAATTTTCAATATGAAAAATGGCTGTAAGGGTTTGAAATAGGGGATGTAAATTTGTATGGGAATTACGTAACTTTTAATGCTAGAGGCAAGAGAAATAAATCCGACATTAAAAGTTAGTAAAAATATTATATATATAGTATATATTACAAAAAAATCCAGTACCTAGAAATGGATAATAATAATATTATTATTATTATTAATCTATACTAATATTATAAAGAAGTCAAGTTTATGTGTTTGTATATTTGTTTATTTGTTAAATTGTAAAGGGTAATCTAGGGATCTACTGAACCGATTTTAAAAATTCTTTCACCAATAGAAAGCCACATTATTGCTGAGTGTCATAGGTTATATAAAAAACCGAAAAATAAAAAGGCTTTTATGTGGTAGCCCGTTTTGCAAAGTGAATCGGAGAAAAACCGGTCGAATGAAAGCGTTTCTTGCGAACGCTGCCTTAACTATGAAAGATATATTTTTGAGTTCTAGAGAAAAAATGTGGAGCTTGAAAATGCCTACAAAAAAGTCAACGACAGCGTATGTCTAACTTTTCTATTTAAATTACAAAAAGTATATTTTTTAACATTAACATAGACAATTTAATTTTTTATATTAATAAAATAATTCAAATCACTAGGTCATATTTATTAGTCATATATTACGAAAAATTATGAATCTATGAAAACAAGTAAACTCATCGTCATAAGTGTGAAGGCAAAAGGCAAAGCAGCGGACGGCGCGCGATGGCTTCGGGTTTAATTCGGTTCGCGTTCGTGTTCGCTTCGGGGATTATTAATATTATGCCCAACGAAGTGGGCACGGGTCAGCTAGTATTATATATTACAAAAAATATCCAGTAGAAATGGATGCATATGCAGCAGCAAGAAGAGTCTAGACTCTGTGTGTGGTTGTCTGACGACAAAAACACCGATTTTCAGCTGTCACCGAGAGATAAAACCCGAGCATGGCTAACTGTGCTATTTAAACTTAAACAACCTGTGTATGTGCCTGTACCTGTGCATAAAGAATAAAATATATAGATACGTTATAATTAAAAAAAATCTCAGATCATTGAGCCAGTGTATATACTGCCACCAAGTCGGAATACCTTACTTCTTGATATGTGTAATACAATCTTGTTCAGTTGCATACAACTAGTGATCATTATCAATTAATGATCGCCAATTCACTGCTTATTAATATATTGTATCGCTAATAGATTTCTATTAGCGCTCGATCGACGCCGGTGCTGTTAAACGAAATACAAAGTGGTCAACCCGCTCCGATGAAAATTGATTAAAGTTGATTTGCTTTAAGATACGGATGATATTTTGTTCGATTATAGTTTCAATTTGTTTTAATAATTGTTAATTATTTGATACTGTGTAGATGTCCCTAATTCGCAATAAGGTGTCAAGTAGAGTCGGGTCACTAGTTACTGGAGCAGGGAGTCTGTAACATCAATGGAAGTTTAATTATTTGATATCATTAACTTGTATTAAGGTGGCAGTTGAGTAGGATCGTTAATTACTGAAGAAAGGAGTCTGTAAGATGTTTAGAGCAAAAGAGCCCAAAAATAAATCACATTAACAATGTTTTTATACCAATCCATCAAATGTTGAACCCAAAAATAGACCCCGTTGACAATGGTTTTATACCAATTCATCAAATGTTGCCAATTGTTCTTAATTTAAATAGATAAATTCGCTGATGATGAATTCGACAATAGAAACTCTCGTTAAATAATTAATCAATGGAGTCGTGTAGGTATTTACTGATTCATCTGTACGTGTGTTTGTCACCTAACTGCTGCTAAACTGCTGGAACGATTTCGCGAAATTTATAAGGTTTTATTTCAATACGTGATGTTTTGATTTTACGTTGAAACTTAAACAATGTGTAATAGGAGACCGGTTGCTGCGCTGTTGTTGTTCAGCTCACGTTTATTGATTATTCAGCGGTCGCATTCTCGAAATGAAATACAATATTATTTTAAATGTACCTACTGTGCACTTTATAATCAGTTTAAATACGCGTGACCTAAAACCCCTCCGTTTACAAACTGTTTGCTCAGGACGAACTGCGATTAAGACGAACCGCGAAGAATTGACTTCGAGCCTCCCGAGACCAGTGCTGAGACCAAAGCGAGAGATTCAAGAGAAATAAAAAATTGGATCGTAGGTTTAAAATGAAGATCCAAAAATAATTCGTTTCTATGATATTAGTAAAAAGTTAAATTAACAAGTATAACGCGAGAACGACTAAATCCATTTAAATGATCACCTATTTGTTGAATTCATCTTTGTACAATACAAAGATGAATTACTTACCTCTCTTACAAGAGACTACACTAGGCTCGTCTGCTTAAGTACCTCCGTATTACCTATTTCTACCGCAAAATAGCAATGTTCGCAAGATAGGCAGTGACATTACTAACCACTGTGATATTATATCTTATGTAAGCATGTTTGTAACGTACACTGCGGTTCTTATAGGGGTTGCAGATTTTCTGCGAACCTAAAGAGCACATGTGGGTACTATAGGCGACTTACCATCAAGTAATAAGTCAATTGTTGCGTCCTTGTAATGTTGGAGGAATCAAGTTATACTCCAATTATTGTTATTTCCAATAGAAAATTTAGTTGTATCGGACGTATTGCTACCTAAGTGATGCAGTCTCAGTAAATTTACATTAGGTATGGTATAGTATGCATTAGGTTTTACAAAGTCAACGTGTATACATGAGTCGGAGGTTAAAAGATATAATTCGTTACATCGCATACAAAATCAAAGTGACCCACAATCTAAGAATTATATGCCTAGACGTTCTCATCATAACGCAGCTTTCACAAGTTGACCGACGTGAACTCTCAGATGCCCTAGGCTTCCTATGACTAATATTTTCAACATTCCATTTATGAATGAATGAATGTATTTAAGCCCTAACGATCCTAACGGTAAACACATTTTACCGTAGTAATGTAACTGTGTATTTTTAGTAATATCCACATTCCTGTCTAACGTGTATTCTAAGAAAAAACAAATAAGACACTCCATATCGACAGTGTTAATATCTTGTTCTAATCTAACTTAGGTGTTACTTTAAACAAAATTGATGTTGAAACAACATGATTGATTAATTTTTTTCAAAGTGTTATATCATATCACAAGGATATTATAAGCTTTATATTAAAAAAATAAAGAGCAGTTCGCGATGTTTATAAATTAATATACGGGGAATCTCTGAAAGACTCCATTAAAAATATAATTGCCTTAGCAGGTCAGTAAATTTATATAAAAAATTATGTTTATAAAAATTATAATAATACTAGCTGACCCGTGCCCACTTCGTTGGGCATAATACTAATATCCCCGAAGCGAGCACGAACGCGAACCGAATTAAACCCGAAGCCATCGCGCTCCGTACGCTACCCGTTTTTTCACCCATTTACTTTGCAAAACGGACTACCACGTAAAAGCCTTTTTATTTTTCGGACTTTAATATAACCTATGACACTCAGCAACATTGTGTCTTTCTATTGGTGAAAAAAATTTTAAAATCGGTTCAGTAGACCCCGAGATTACCCTTTACAATTTACAAACACACAAACTTTACTTCTTTATAATATTAGTATAGATTAAACTTCATAAATTAAATACCAGAAATAAAAATTAAACTTGCCGTTTCAACGTTCAAGCTGCTAGAGGAAATGCATAGCTTTTTACATCAAAGTCTCACAAACTGTTAGTGGATTTATCTTTTCATATTAAGCAATTGTCAAAAATACTCTTATAAAAGAAAGATTATTATAATGTTAAAGATAACAGATAAGATTAAGATACAGCTACGTTGCTAAATGTAGTAAATAACACAATGACACTGTAGTTTTTTCTTAGTTATATAATGAGAGCTTGTTTAATTTTGTAACACAGTAAGGATTAGGCTATTTATCTGAGGCCTTCGATCATATATTGATCGAAGTCTGAGGCCAATAAACGACTCGGTAAAAATGCAGAGGAACAAAACAGCTCCTGTTGGTTCTTGCCGGTTCTTTCCAGTTCCTAAACTTCTGTTGTAGACTAATGACTTAGATTCTATGACATGCAAAATTAATTGTAAATTCCGATTGAAGAATAACTTTTGATTGCGGTTATATATTTTTTATATTATTATAACACCAAGGAAATAAAGATGTGTAAAGTGTAATTATTTCTAGTGTTAATTTACGAATGGACTTAGGGATTAAATACAGAGTAAAGATTTTGAATGCTACTTTTACTATTTTTTTAGCATTAGGACGGAGTTGTTGCTTCAGCGAAAAGAGTCATTTAGCTTATTTTTTTTATGTAGTGTTGTGTTAAAATTTGGAATATGTTCGTTTTGGATCGTGCCTAATTGTTATTTCTTTTTCTCCGGCTAATAGTGAATTACAGCACAATATTATTTATCTACCAACGGTGCCTGAGGGCAGGCCGTGAAAGTCCTATATTTATCTTATTTCCTAAACAAATAGTTTTATATTGATATGGGTTTGGTCGAAGATTCATAACTTGTTATTGAAACGCAAAGATGGTTAATATAATGGATGTTCGTATCCACAAACCGTTTTCAGAGAATACAAACACTAAATGTATATTGTTTATTGTGAAACTGTTACAAAAATATTTTCTTTGCTTTTGGATCGTTCATTGATCGTAATAATATGGACATTGTTATTTGGAGGTCAACTTTATATGCACATAAACATGAATAACACAATTGTTTTGCATAAATATTTTGATTTTGATTGTTTTCATAAAATGACGAATCATTTAAATTGCATAAATAAAACTTTCAGTACCTATCTTACATTTTGAAATTATGCATAATAATAATGCATGTGACATTTCTCGCGTTTTATTGATTTTGACGTAGGTCACAACGTGAAGAGCCTTTTGTGGCTCAAGAGAATTGTGGTTAACGTTTTACATAATATATTTTCAACTGGGTATAGTTTCGGTGTATTTGTTATACAACCTTTATAAGAGGAATTATTATCTTACCTTAAAACAGTAGTAAAAAAAATTAACACTGAATAATGTAATAACCAATCGTGAAGCATCACTAGAAATTTTATTTTGTAAGATATCTCAATGAGTATTTGATGTAATATTGCGGAGAACACAAATTTATACGTACCGTAGTTATTTCCAAACAAACAATATCAGAGACAATGTTCGCCGCTTTTATTTTTTAATATATCTGAGAGACTCTAGCTTGAATCTTTAGTGTTGTATTGCGGAAGACAATACATACCGTGTGTGTTTCTAAACGGATGATATCAGAGACTACGATCGCTGTCTTTCTATTGTAAGATATCTGAAAGAGAGATTCTAGCTTGAATCTTTAATGTCGTATTGCGGGAGACAATACGTACCATGTGTGTTTCCAAAGTGATGAGATCAGACTACGATCGCAGTCTTTCTATCGTAAGTTATCCGAAAAAGAGATTATCTCGTGAATCTCTTTAATGTCATATTGCAGAAAACAATACGTACCATATCTGTTCCCAAACGGGTCAATCCGAACACAATTAAAATAATTGCCTTCGGATTCAGCAAGTAGATAGTCCTAGTCCAGCTTTAATACTTAATCTGGGTTTCCGGGTTGTCTAAATATATAAAAGAATAAAATGACTGACTGACATATCAACGCACAGCCCAAACCGCTGGTCCTAGAGATTACAAATTTGGCACGTAGGTTCCTTATAAGGTGTAGGGGTGCACTAAGGAAGGATTTTTCAAAATTCATCCCTTAAGGGGGTGAAATGGGGGTCCAAAGTTTGTATGGAGAAACAAGATTTGTTTGAATATTTTATTCGAAACTTCGCAGGAGTACTGTACTCCTAAAAATAAATGAGTAAACACGTCTTTCAGGATTTTTGAAAATTCAACCCCTATGAAAATCGACAATGGGTATTGTTTCTATGGTTTATCGGGTCGCTGATTACGAAAACAACAATGATTTTAAAATCCAACGTGGCGGACGTGAAATAACACAACAAAAATACGATTAGTACGCGGGCGAAGCCGCGGGCACAAGCTAGTTTTAATATAAAAATCATTATGATGTGAACGAAAAAAAGAACGCTAACAATACAGATATATATTATGATAACGGTAATTCCCTCTGCACACCTAAATATTTGTTGTACCTTTATATCATGTTAGTTAAAATTCATATTAGTATGCACTGCGGGTACGTAATCTGGTGTAATAAGTTTATCAGTCAATATCACTTCTTACGTGTTAAGTGGATGTTATCGATCGGCAATCAATACCAGACATTGTTTATGTGCTGATAATTTACAAGCGGAAGTGTGAAGTAAAAGGACCAAAGATAATTGTATGTTGCAATATTGAAGTGCTGTCAGCTGATCGACACGAAAGGAGTTATGTATTTCTTCTGTAAAGTCATACTATATTAATCTTTTGCGTTGCATTGTAAACTCGTGTGTAAAATAATCGTCCTAAGGTTTAATTTCCACATAAACATGCACAGTCCACAGTAAAAAGTATTTGCAACTGTGTAATGATTCGTGGTCAGCATTATAATCGACTAGACCAGCAATTTTAGTCAACTAGAGAAATATCCAACAAGCAGTTGTGGGCCTGGAACCAGTGTCCAGTGATTGAAGACTCGTTTGACCACCTCATTCTCCTACATTACCGCTGCTAAGGAAAATACCAATCACGAACTTGACTTTGTTTTCAGCCCCTCACGACAGCGCAAAGCAATAGTCTCGAACTTCCATTTCCATTCTTTTTTAGTCTGACCCTAACCGCCGTTAGCAGGCATTGCACTGAATCTTTAGTTCAAGTGCCTTCCACAAATACACTCGGGGTAGAGCTGAATATTCTGCGGCGGCATTAGCATACGTCCTTAAAAAAAACACTCTTTTCTCGCTGTCCCAAGCTTCTAGCAATACTGATCTAGTCTCCAAATTGACGATTTATCAATTATGTATTAGATTGTAATTTTGTTATTATATTAGATATTAATCAAATATCACATTGTGATTTTGCTATTACTGTTTTAAAATAGTGTACTAAATTAGCAAAAGTGAAACGGTTAATAAAATGATTTTGTATATTTCTTGGAGTATTGTACTTTTACCATCATAACTAGAGATCGGATAATCGGATGCATATTTACCTAAAGTTAGTTTAAGACAGTATGGAAACGGCTTTTTATTGTTTTGTTAAATAAAAATCCCGGGATTGCGGAATTGGATAGCCGGATGTTTATTTATTTACCTATTTAGTTTTTGACAAAGTATGGAACTGTCTTTTTATTTTATTTCTATAAATAAAAATCCCGGAATTCCGGTACTGTAGAACATTTTGGTAATGCAAAACTAGTCGGTAATATGAGCTTATAATATCCTATTTAAAATGGGGCGTAAATATTACCTCGGTTACTACAGTTTTAATCACTATCTATCACTATGGGTTGGTCACTCTTCATGTAATAAATCGTACATTCATAAATCGCACGGGGAACTGAAACTAAACTTCATGTAAATACGTATGCATAGTTGTATAAATGAACCCGGAGTCTCGGTCTTTTGAAAATAAATACCACATGCTAATTTAGTAATATTCAAACAATATCACTACGTTAAATTTGCAGTCCCGTATTTTCCCGGGATTTTTATTTAACAAAATGTATTTTAAAAAGCCGCTTCCATAATTTGTGAGCCAAAAATTAACTTTAGGTAAATATGCATCCGATTGTCCGATCTCTAATCATAATTGTATTTCTAGACATTAATCATTTAAAATATACATATAACATAGCGAATTTAAGTCATGATGGGTCCTATAGTATTTTTGCGGAGCAGGCTTTGCGGAATTGCGGATTTATAAATTGTGAAGTGTACACAACGGATTAGAATGTTTTATTTAAAGATGAACTTTCGATCTATCCAATAGTTATTGGATAGATCAATAGTTGATGGATAGCATTTCAGTAATTCGGATGAGTATCCGTCCTTTTTTAGACTGTAAAATTAAAGTGTTAATATGAAAATTACTGCGTGGTGCGATTTTTTGCACCCGAATGTATAATAATAAACATTATTCACTCACGTCTAAACGCGCTAAATCTGTTTTAAACGGTCGTTTCGGTTGAGTTGCATCTCGTGGTCTCGAGCTGGCCGTCACTGATATATAATAGACTTATATGAACACCAATACACAATACGATAAAGCGACGTATCACCCTGTAATTTGAGGCGATAATCAACTGTCATCCTTATCTCATCCACCTCAAGCTTTTGCCATATTTTTTTGGAATTAAAATTTTTAGTATTTTGTTTTGTTTTGCATGTTACTGAAATTATATATGTAAGATTACATGTTGTTGATTACATTCAGACTAGTTTATATTATAATTTTATATTATTTAGCCACTTCTACTAAAACGACTTAATAGAGATCATTAAATGCATCCCATTATAGTATAGAAATCATCTAAAATCTTTATTCAACTATACGTACCAAACTGCTGTTACTAAACGCATTTAAACATTACCTATTGCAAATATTAAAGTTATTTCTCTTTTTGTTTCAGTCTTAGACCAAGGCGAGCCAAGACAGCCGAGGGCGAGTGCTGTCGAACAGCAGTACACCAAACACCAGACCACCGTCGAGTTTATAAATGAAGATGAAGAGGTACATATCTCTTACGCCGTTATTTTCTATTTGCTCTTAGATAAATTTTTAAGTACTTGTATGTTTACACTTTATCTAAATATTACGTTACCGGAAACGAAGACCCCACGAAACAACAACACTGATAAATTTTTCAACTTCCTCAAAATGAGGAATTCGAGTTGGCGCAATGGAAATGGTCGGATTTTGTAGCCTCGACGGTTCTTAGCAAACGGCATTGTGCAAGCGCATGCTCAACAAGGCTAACCCCCAGTACGCGATCAGGAAACCGTACAGAATGCACACTTTATACTTACGTCGTGATTTCGTGCGCTTATTTATTTCTATATATTATTCTAGAAACATGGCATAAAAATTTTATACCTTCAACATTAAAATTTGTAACAAAACGATCCTCCTCTTAGAGAGATTTTATTCCTTTGCTTCTGGTAATTAACAATTATATTTTATATTAACCGTTACGATATCCAAATTTCAAGGAAAGAGCGTACTCCCATTTAAAAGGCCGGCAACGCGCTTGTGACTCCTCTGGTGTTGCGGGCGTTCATGGGCGGCGGTAATTGCTTACCATCGGGTGATCCGTCTGCTCGTTTGCCCCCTATCACATAAAAAAAAAAAATTGTATGCGCTCCTTTTTTTAATGTTCCAAATAAGGCAAAGTGATGGCAAAATATCAGTGTCCCGATGTGAAAGGGTTAAAATAAGCTGTGAGGACTGGGTATAGCGATTTTACATCTTATATCACACTAGCTGGTGCCCGCGACTTCCCCTGCGCAGGATTAGTATTTCGAGTGGCGATATCTTTATAAATTGTAGGCTATGTGTTATTATGATATATAAGCAATATTATTGTAAAGTTCCATTAAAATCTATTCAGTAGGTTTTACGTGAAACATTAACAAACATCCATCCGTACATTCGCAATTACATTACATTTATAATATTAGTACGGATATTTTTAACGTAAAAGTGGCTTATGTATCTCACAGGATCCAAGTTTATTATAGGCAACTCTAACTGCTTACCATAAGGTACAGGTAAGGTTTTTATGTTTGGTATTAAAGACGCTACTAAATTTATAACACACTAGAAAGGATACGTCCAGTATATTGAAAATGCATGTCACCAACACTTCACATACAAAGGTCTTTTTTTCTTTTTCCCCATAGGTGATGGTAGTGAATCCTCATAAGGGGTGCGCTACTTATGTAGTCGTTTTAATAACTCCTTGGTGTCTTACACCGAATACCACCCGCGCCCGGTCTACGGCGGGTGTTTATGTTGGACTCTAGCAGAAGGCTAGCCTATCAGCTAAACACTACCTACAGCAGCCTTTGGTCGAGCAGAAGGCCTTGGGCCTTATCGCCTTTGAACTAAATTGCCTGCCTTCCAATACATTGAAAGCCACTGCTTTCAAGGCCCATAGCCCATTGGCTAGGGACTCGGAAGATATTCACAAACAAAAAAAGTAATGTATAAAAATTATTTTATTTTAAAATTTATTACTTTTATTTGTAAAATTACATACATACAATTACAATAAATTTCTGCAATTGGAAATGATGTAACTATGATTGACATACGCACGTTTTGATAGTAGCAATTAAAAAGCAAAAAAAAAAAAGAGCGTGCTGGTGGTGTAAGCATCACCTCGGCGGCGATAAGGTCACGCGTATATTCAACTTATTTTATTTCGATTTTTACATTACGACCACAAATAGAAGTTATATTTAACTACTAAGAATAATAAAATGTAATAATATCACCAATCAATACGCAAGTGTAAAATTTGTTAGTACTTTTTTAAAAATTGCATTGAGGTCAGACGGTTGTGAGGTGAAAAGGTCGTCAAGTGCTTGTCCTTTGGATGGCGATCGGTAGTTTTGGCGTTAGTGTCCGTATCCAGAAGGTGGGCCGAAGATGTGGTGACCTATTTTTCTACCTAGACCTTGGAAGATCCACATGATCATGCCTAGGCTGATTCTTATTATGAATGAGATTGGGATGTCTCAGCGATTCCGAGTTCTGAACTTGGCACGTGATTTTTTTAAGTTCATAATCAACATATTCCGCATGCGCTAGACACTGACTCGGGGCAGAATATAGTCTCAGTACTGATATTCAGTTCTGTACTGCTTGTCGTTCACGGTCGTTGTACGCCGGCGGCGGGTCACGTCTCGCTCGCATTAATCCGCATGCCTCGCGTGCGCCGCCACCGCGACCGAATCACTTTCTACTGATCGATTTTGAATCCGAAGCAGCGAAATGATAATTGCGAGTGTTGCGACAATTACGACATCTTGGAAAAAAATTGAAATCCCGATTGGCATCAGCACGCACGGCGTAGTTCACTTTTGTTTTCTCATCATAAACGCTTTCACTAGTCATCTCTCGTTGCTAATCGTATTTTGTTCGAGTACCCGTTACGTAATTGCTTGGGCATTTTTTAATATTTTTCGGTCACGCATACGGTAAGGTAATTTTTATGAACTGCGTGACATACATAAACATCATTCAAACTCTTTCAATCGTGACTAATTTGGCATTGGTCATAACATGATAAATTGTTTAATTGTTCAACTACCCGCTATACACAACAATTGCTTTTAACATTGTTTTCACTCACGCCTAGCCCAAAGTAAACACCATAAGACTTATGCTATAGGATCTAGGGTAACGGATAGACTATATTAATAGGGAATTAATCTCTTTTTTGAAAAGAATCTTAATTTGATCCTTGCGTGTCAGTAAACCATATACTAAAAATATAAAAATTTTATACACTCGTTAAGTACTATAAAAATTGCATTAAAATTTAATATTTTCAAATTTCGCGCGTAATTAGACGAAGGCGCCGCACGAGTTTTTACTCTGTAGCGATGACGTCAATACGGCATGTAAATAATAAACAAAGCTCTATGTTTGATGCTATATATTATTATATTCATAATTTAACTCGGCAGAACAAAAGTCGGGATTTGCCGACCATTAATGCATTTATTTTTGGTAAGTTCGTACTATCTCCATTTACAAAACTGCTTTCCATAGTGTGATTCACGTGCGATTTCAATTTAACTTACGTATAACGTTCTCTTACATTAAAAAAGCAACCTACAATCTTCTTTTTTTTATTGTTTTGCGGCTTTATACGTACTATGATTCATAATGACATTGACTTAAGACATAAGTTTACAGTACCTTATGACGTCACGACATGGCGGCCTATGTTTCGCTCTTGTTTTACGTATAGATTAAGTGAATATTTTGAAACTAATTTTTATATTATTTTTGTTATTTTATGCACTTAAACATGATGGTTCCGACTATTTAATGCATAAGCTATCATAGTTATATGCTTTTAGATCTTTTCTAATATAGAGGGAAGTACCCTATTATACATAGATAAGAATATATATTAATATCTCAAAATAAGTATAATAGATATTAGTATTCATCACACAAACATCTGCCCCCAATAGAACTCGAACCCGGGAGCTCAGAGATGGCGACACCTTGAAACCTTGAAAACTGGAGGTTATGGACCGCCAATGAATTTTACGATCATTTCAAGATTCATAACCCAAATTGCAAGATTCAGTAGTTTAATGTAATAGCATTGTTTCGTTCAAGTCTAGAAAGGATAAAGTTATGTTGGGTAAATTGGATAATATCAGACAGAATGAACGTATACCAACGAGCTGCCTCCACCGGATAAGTGGTGTCTATTGATTAGATAAGCGCAAGGACGAAGCGTGCACTGCGTTGATCATAGAAAAATCCACGGACGTGTGCGAGTGGCCCCAGCAATATCGACCAATGAATGTTCAACATTAGCACTGAAGAGTTATAACAATGATATTGTTAAGTACAAAAAAAATACGACGCAAATGATCAAGCTAGCTAAAATGTAATTTAAAAAATATAACCACCAATATTTTTATCCTCAAGATTTATAATAGAAACGACAGAAGAGACATGGTTGATACAACGTTAATCTGTAACTCCCCTGGTATTTCGAGTGTCCATTGGCCTCGCTACTCGCTTACTATAAATTAAAATTGATGGTGATCCGTTCGCAACCGAACGAAACATAAAAATACACTTTTGGACTCCTTGTTTAAGCTCCTATTATTGAGTTGTTTGACTGCAGTTGTTCGGTTCATTACACAGACTTATTTCACAGAATGATTGAACCAACCAAAAGCTATCTATCTATCTTGTATACCTATAAACCTGCACTCTACATGACAAGAACTTTTGTGTTGTGACTAGTGTTGCCAGGTTCCATTTTGTTTCCATTTGTTTTCGATTAGGATTTTGGCTTCTATCAAAACAAATTAAGATAGAATAATATTTAACGCCTCTCGTAACAAATAATAGTGAGACTTGCTGGTCTAGTAGAAAATCCCAACTAATATTATAAATGCGAAAGTAACTGTCTGTCTGTCTATCTGTTACGCTTTCCCGCTTAAACCTCACAACCGATTTTGATGAAATTTGGTACAGACAATCTTTAGACCCTGAGACAGAACATAGACTACTTTTTATTTCGAAAAAAAAGGGATGAAGGGGTTGAAATAGAGGTTGAAAGTTTGTATGGGATTTCCTAATTTTAAAAGGTAAAACCATGAAACTTTATGTTTAAGCACTTGATAAGAAATCATTAAAAATTTGTTCCAGCATTTTTGAAATTTCGACAAGCTAGGGAATGAAATAAGGGTTGAAAGTTAGTATGCAAGTTCGTATGTGTGTATGCATATATATATATTCGAAATACAATCAATGTAGTGTATTAATTAGTAATTAAGTTGTAAATAGATAGTCAATAAATAATTGGTTAAAATTAGCATATAATCTGCTAATAGAGTGAATAATATTTAAACTGTCGCATTAGGTATAACTTGTAAGGATAATGTAAGAGAATAAATTAATAAATAAAAATAAAAACAAAATCGAAGTTTGAGTAATAATTATTAGCCAGGAAGTGTAAATAATTTTGTTTATATTTGTAAAAATTCCAGCTTCTCTTTTGATAACGTACTCGTAATTATAAAATTCACTGCAAGTCATGCTATAAACTTGTTATCACTGTAAACTTTCGCTTTGCCTTTGAGGTTAACTTGGCTTGGCCACGCTAAATCTTCCAGCTTAACTTTATCTGTTGCCGCGTTTCGTGTACTGAAGCCCCAAAGTAAATATGATGCGTAATTTATTTATTTAAACTAATAAATTTATTAAAAAGGTGCGTTTGGCTGTGCTGGTCCCTTCGCTTATATGTGGGAGTGGTGGGATGAATACTGGATGTGGCAAAAGAAGGATAAAAGCAAGTATTAATGCAATGCAAATGATAGTTTTGAGAGGAATGGTTGGAATGACGATGAAGAATAAATTGTGACAAGGGAAACGTGCGGTGTAATATAAGAGGTAGTGAATCGAGAAGAGAAAGATTAAGTGGTTTGGACACGTAGAAAGAATGAACAAAAGACGACTGACCAAAGAAAGTTATAAGACATATATCCTAGAGGTATATCCTGAAAGAAAGCCTTCTTTCAGGATATACCTCGGTTACGGGACCTAGCCAAGTCAAGAGTACCGAGGAAGTTGCATAAAAGTCGAGAAAGTTAGGGAAGTATGTTTGATCTCTGAAAATTAAATGCAAAACGCGTCACCTGAATATGGAGTGAACCTGGAAACACTAGTCGTGATCGCGACAAACAGGTTTATCTCGCTTTCTCGATGACTTATACTTATCATTGGCAACTTTTTACGGCACAGAAACACCAGTAGCTGAAGAACGGAGACGTGGTCGGAAAAATCGGAATCATGCTAATGATAGTCTGAGAGCGACTGCTCATAAAATACTTTTCTCTAAGGCCACTGTTACGCACATAATCAAGATGAAAATAATATCTCGGTATATCGGTAATGAATGTATTCATTCCCAATTTTTTCAAGAATAATTTGTATTCATTCTTAACAAATAACCTTTAATTAGTCGATTAAAACGCAACGATTTAGTCATTAATCCCTCAATATGTCTCATTCGTTAATTTACGATTTAGATCATAATTGATCGGAGATTTTTGTATCGTCAGTCTCTGCTAGTTTTTGCTATGACTAATTACAAAAAGAAATGTCACCGCTTCTTTTGTTTTTATGGATGTCGTAAAGCCGAATAAAAGAATTTACTGAAATTATATCTCCGTGAATAATCCAGGGTCTGCACTCTTTTAATCGATTATACGATATATTGGCATCACATCGCCGCACGTCTTGCTCTAACTTCACTGTGTGCGTGTAGGTTAGAGCAGGACTGAGTGTAGTACCAGTCGTGCTCCAAATATTACACAGAAACAATAAAAATTGTCGAGATGTCGGTACGATGACTGATTTCATGGAGAATAAGGCATCAATAAATGTACGTTATTCATTAGTAATACTTCCTTAGTCCTAACCAAATGGAGCATATTTCATTGCTATAGCTGAAAACTTGATGAAAAAAAAAAAGGATTTCTTGCGATTGACGATAGACTAATCGATCGATTAAATATCTAAGTGCATTCTATTTACCAGTAAACTTTGACGACTATAAATAATTAATAATACATAATTACTGCCAATAACCACAGCAAATAATATACGATTGACGAATTGCTAATTTAATCAGTAATTGCTTGTACGAGAATCGTACACACACATTAAAATATAGAGAGTAGCCGCTCTGTTTCACCTACATTTGCTATTGCACCGGGTCCAGACATGTTTTTGCGCAATGTGCAGTACAATTTTCATTACATGCAGACATCGCTGGCACAGAAACATTATGAAGTGTAAATATCTACCTAGTTTGTAATTGTAATTTTATTATTTTATTTGTGGGTGTGTAGACTATTTATGGGTAAATAAAAACAATATTCTTACAAAACGGCGATTTTATCATATTTAATGTCAGTAAAGTGATACGCAACTCGTTATAGGAGTAACTTTAATTGGCAAGGAATAGCGGCGAAACTTACTATATTAAATTATCTAAATGAGGACAATCTAACAAAAGGACGGACCACGATTCTAAGGAGACATATATACATATATGCTAATATAAAAAAAATATATATGGTAATTGACAGTTTGTTAAAGAATTGCAACTTCGTAGATATTGTTTATATTATCATATACTCGTAAATACAACGAGAAGAGAGCAGCATATCACGTCTTTCGGTTTATTATTTAGAGCGGGCGTTATTTCTCCGCGACGTTTTTCTTCTGGTATGTTTGAATGTTCAATTATTTGTATACAGGCTGTCGTTTGGAGGATCGCCAGTCGCCCACTGAAAAAAATATTCCAAACTATTATATCTCAGCAATTACAGTGGCTGATAAAGAATTGCTTTTTAAGGGTGATCTTTCTGAAAATAAAAGGCTTAGTTGTATCATAAGAGCATAATGACATAGGTTAATAGACAGAATTATAAAAAAACAAATTGGCGTAATCACAAATTAGCAGAATGTCGAAATCTGAAAATGTCAAATATAGCTTAAACTTAGACTTAACGTTTAAAATTATTTTTTGCTACTGTATATGTATCTATTCTCAGTGGACACTTCCTTGTAAGGAGGCTTAAGTCATTGAAAAGGCAAGGGTTCTTTTCAGAGTTTCTCTACGTCGAATCAGGAATGATGAAATCTGCAGAAGAATCAACGTCACCGACATTGAAGAGCCATCGGAGATTGAGAGAGACATCGGCTAGCGGCGCATGAGCGATTAATTTGGGGATCACTAGAGGAGGCATATGTCCAGCTGTGGTCGTCTCTGGGCTGCCCATTTGATGATGATTGGCTACAGTCGCCAACTGCACATTTAGTCCCTGTGACGTTCTCAGTAACTATGCAAATTATTGAAAAAACCACAGTGTACGTTTCAGTGTACAACAACAAGTGATATAAGATATAGTAAAGTCATAGTACTCAGTACTTTCACTGCTTATTTTAACCCATAAAACTGCAACGCCGACAAGAGCCACACCAACAAAACAGTGACTCTGTTATGTCATTTTGGGAAGCTGTCATTTTATAAATCTGTTCTTTTGTGAAACTGGCATTTTATGCGCCCTGATGTTTGCTGAAGTTTAACCTGATTTAAAGTAATGAAAGTAAAATTGATATTATTTGGATGGTAAAATCGCTATTGACAAATGAAGGTGACCTCTAATCGGAAATGATAATCGCTTTTACAAAAGTATAAACATCTTGCTTCACTGTGATGATCACATTAAAGATGTCATCTCAGCGTCTAGCTTCGAGGATTGCCCAACATTCGCCTGATATGTTGAAAACGCGACTTATTAACATTTTAATGCGTACAGCATACGCCCGATTCTACTTTTGCCATTTCTAAACGGCACCAAATAGTCTGATTAGTATGTAAACGTTTCTTGTTTAATATTGATAACATTTTGAAATTTTTTACAGTTATTTAATATATGAGGTAATTCACGAGATAGATTATGTAAAGTGTAATGAGTGACGCGACTTCGTTTTAAGACGACAAACCGGTTTTCATTTCGATTTTATGAATGTTCCGACGGTTTCTACTGTTTTCTGTGTGTTAACAGGAAAATCGGTTATTCGTCGACTTCATTTTATATGCGTAAGTTCTGAAGAGGAATTCGATAGAGAAGTTAGTTCAGTCACGTGCTTGGCGTCGATTGCAAACAGCTATGTACTTGTCAATAGCAATGCGATTTCTCCACAGGCGATCCCTTAGCGCGCTTGCTTATTATTTTATCTTTATTGTATTTTATACACGTGTATTGTTTTTCACTTTAAGTTTTAGACCAAAAGTTCCCAAACTTATATAGACCACTTTCAAAATTTTCCGGTGGATCTACAGCTATATTAGTCAATTTCACGAACAATTTCTAAACCTCGAAAAATAAGTGAAGATTAGATCTTAGATAAGTCTCGACGCGTTGTACTGAATATGATTTGATTTGGTCACTGAGTGAACCGATCATAAAATATTATATGGCTTTATTGATAGAAGTGAAGCCTACATTTTATCCACGATCGAAAACAAATTAATTTGTATACACCCCCGCTCGCGATTGTGGATCCCCATTTTTTTCACGCCCAACATAAACGATATGATCATGTGCGAATTTTATTTGGTTTGATGATTTCTATCTGATAAGAAATTAATATTTTCGATGTATGTTTGCGTAGATATGTTTAATTGTAGGTCCATCAGCTCATCGGAGTGCCCCGCGTGGGCCTCCGGGCGCCGAGTCTTGGTCGCAGAGATCGGGCGAGATCTGTCTGCATTGCCGCAATCAATGCCGGCGGACGAGGGAGGTTGGAGGGCTGTGGCCGCCTTCTGTGAAGCAGTGATGCTCCGGAAGGAGGCCGCCGAGCGGGGTCGGGAGATGGCCGATCCCGCTCGAAGAAGGCGGCGCCGGGCTCGGTAGCACAGCTGCGGCGCCGCCGCGGGTCGCCGGCGGGCGCGAGGAAGTCGCGACCACTACGGCGACCCGGGATGGACCTCGCCCCTTCCGTGACCGGGGGGCGTCGTCGGTGGAGGAGACCGGGGGAGGTAGTAACCTCCCCCGAGGAGGGCTCCCCTCTAGGCAGGGGAGCGGAGGCTGGGGGTTCCCGGAAGTGGCTTGATGTTTCCGGGGGCTCCCTACATGCCTGAGGAAGGCCATCCCTGAGGTTTTTAGTGGGTAGGCCTCCCCCCTTTGAGAGGAGAGCCCCACATAACCGCCGGCTCGCCACAGCCGGGGTATGCAATTTAATGCATTTTCCTCAGGGGAACAAAAAAAAAATGTCCATCAGCTCATAACGTCCAGTTAAGCTACGATACTTATAGCTCTGCGACAAAATTTTAATAATTCACTTTTGTGTTCTGTTTCGTACTAATTTACTATTAGAACGTTTGGTCGTACAGAGAACGTGTTTGATAGGTTATTTGGTAATTATGTACTATAAATTCCGCTGCGTAACATTCTGTCGTCCATTTTGTCCGAATCAATGATAATTGTTGATATAAATCGCGTAGATGCAAAACCGGCCGTCTTATTTGAGACAATTTTACCCATTTACGCTATTTTTATTTCGTGCGCGCGGAAAAACACCGTCTTTGAAACTAAACGTCCATTTATTATATTTATATCGATTGTTTATGTTATATTTCTTTTTTTTTTAATAACGTCACCCCTCTATAATGTTTTTATCATGTGTCGTGGGTGCAGTCACAAACAGAAATCTTACATGCATACCAAACAACTGTCCTGTGCGGGAATCGAACCCGCAACCCGTTGCGTATAGTAGCCGATCTCTGCGCCCTGGAACCCGCGCACGAAGTGCCTAAGCGGGAGTGGCACCGACGGATTGTGGCGGCCTGGCGTGCGCAGCTCGAATTACGGATCTGCGCGCGCCAGCGGGCCGTCGGTGCCGTACTCCCGCACCTCGAAGCTTGGCTCCACGGGAAGGAGGAGGTCACCTACCGATTGACTCAGATACTCACCGGGCACGGCTGCTTCGGTGAGTATCTGTGTCGAATAGGACGGGAGGGATCGACACATTGTCACCACTGCGCATCCCCTCGACTCGGCCCAGCACACGCTGGCGGAGTGCCCCGCGTGGGCCTCCGAGCGCCGAGTCTTGGTCGCAGAGATCGGGCGAGATCTGTCTCCGCCGGCATTGATTGCGGCAATGCTGGCGGACGAGGGAGGTTGGAGGGCTGTGGCCTCCTTCTGTGAAGCAGTGATGCTCCAGAAGGAGGCCGCCGAGCGGGGTCGGAGATGGCCGATCCCGCTCGAAGAAGGCGGCGCCGGGCTCGGTAGCACAGCTGCGGCGCCGCCGCGGGTCGCCGGCGGGCGCGAGGAAGTAGCGACTGCTGCGGCGACCCGGGATGGACCACGCCCTTTCCGTGGCCGGGGGCGTCGTCGGTAGGAGACCGGGGGAGGTGGTAGCCTCCCCCGAGGAGGGCTCCCCTCTAGGCAGGGGAGCGGAGGCTGGGGTTCCCGGAGGTGGCTTGGTGTTCCCGGGGGCTCCCTACATGCCTGAGGAAGGCCATCCCTGAGGTTTTTAGTGGGTAGGCCTCCCCCTTCTGGGGAGGAGAGCCCCACATAACCCCGGCTCGCCACAGCCGGGGTATGCAATTTAATGCATTTTCCTCAGGGGAACAAAAAAAAAAAAAAGCCGATCTCTAAACCGCTGCGCCAAAACTGTAATGTTCAAAAAATCTGGTACATTTAAACATTTTTTTTATGCATTAATATCTCAGTAGTGTTAAAAAGTGAAATAACCGCCTTTGATTCTAAGCGTCTCTTGTAATCCCAATTCATTCAATTCTGACAATGATAAATACACGTTATACATAATATTAGCGTATTTTGGTCCGTGGAATATGCTAATTGAACCTTAAACTAACGGACTAAGCATCAATCTTCCAGATTCTGAGAGACTATCAATGCAGCTCGGTAAAATGATGAATAATTTCAAGCAATATCATATAGTATGTAGAACGATTTTAGAACAGGAAAATTTAAAATGATTTTGACAAGTGAATAGTATATTATGCGCGTTCGAATGGAACGTATCGACGTTTAGTATTGTCAATATTTACATATTTCTTAAGCGTACGGTTAGTAAATAAATCAAAAATATTATTCAATAAAATATAATTGGCTTATAGATCATAAGCTAAAAATAGTAAGCGTTGGAAATAATAATGTTGATTGATGAGGCGTCTTTAATCGATACTCCATCTTCATGTTTAGGATCGGTACATGACGAATAATCTAACATGCTTTCTATTTGGTTTCTGAAAATAATCTTGTCATAAACAAACGAGTTTGATTTACTTTTGGAGCGATTGAATCGCTCCAAAAGTAAATCAAACTCGTAAGGTTATAAAAGTTCTGCTCAACTCTGAAGCAGAGGCGAAAGTGGAAGTCGAAATTGCCGTTTATGTAATTATATAAGCTGCATACATATGTATGAACAGTAAAAAATATAATTATTGCTCATGTTTCATCAAACAATAATGTCATGTCATTTTCAATTTTGCCTATTTTAGGCCAATGCCATAAAGATTTTAAAAAAATATTGTAATGTCAAATTCTAACATATTATGCTTTGCACCAGTTTTCGTGATATGACTCCGGTCGTGTCTTGTTGTCTATTAGTGGATCATAAAAAGTCAAATTTAATTTATATGGTTCTTTTTCGGTCGCTACAATAAAAATGTCATTTTATTTTTAACTAGCGGACCCGACAGACTTCGTCCTGTCAAAAAGATTTGTACAGTGGCAGTTTTTTGTTCCTAATTATTTTATAGATAATGTCGCATAGCCAACCAAATCGCAAAAAATGTCTAAATGACCTATTACATTTTGTGGCTATTCAATTTTGGAACGTGACATTAAATCCTCCAACGATGTATTCTGTGCTCCAACGCACGCACGCACACTGTTTTGATAGATATGATTGAATTTCAACTATATGTAGCGTTAATAAAGCGCAAATTGACTCTTTGATGTTAGGAACACACCTTCATTGCTTAGACAACAGTGAGTGCTTGCAATATGAACTTTATACAATAACAATAAAGCTCAATTCGACTGTACGTTTTAGTTAGAAAACGTTTGCATGGGAAAATAAAAGGGCTGTTTTTAGGGTATTTCCGATAATTGTTCGAATTTTCCTCATTGTAAAAACCCTCCTTGAACTTCAACGAACATTAACAAAAAAGAATTGGCCAAATTGGTCCAGGCGTTGTTGAGTTATGAGCTTACCAACACATTTTGCGATTCATTTTTATATATAAGATTAAGTTCCATTATACTGTTGAGTTCAGAATAAGTTTCAATAGAAAGGAAAGATAATACAAACTCTGGGGAAAGGAAACTTAACTGTAACGAGATTCTTGTTATTATACGTATAATCACGTCTGTTTACCCAGAAAATTGAGGCAGACCTGCAATAAACCACCCACACTGCCAATTACATCAGTAGGCCTACAGTGATCTTTTAAATCTTAGTGCAAGCGAGATGGCACAATACGTTGTAAGAGCGGCGTCTGTTTCAATATTGTTTTACAATATTAAACCCTAAGCGGTTATGGTAAGGCAATGTAACAGAGATTATAGAAATAAGTATATTTAATAGAGAAGCTGTTAATAATAAGTAGCGTTCTCAAAAGTGGTTTTATTTTTTATTGTTATGGCCATTTTCAATCAACTTTCTTTTTTGTCTATTTGTTTTGTTGAAACTTCGCACTAGTTTTTATTTTTATTAAAAAATAATACAAAATTCAAAATGTACTTAAGCGATGAGCTTTGAATTTGGCGATGCGTTTTTTAAATAGTATTGTTACATCATATTAGAGAATAATTACAAATTAAAAAAAAGGAATCAAATAATAAATATTTTATTCAATATGTCCATAACACATACGTTTTTACCGTGGGAGAGCCATGCTTCGGCACGAATTGGGCCGGCCCGACCGGAGTGATGATACCACGGCCTCACAGAATACCGGCGCTAAAATAGCGCTTGCGCTGTGTTTCGCCGAGTGAGTGAGGGTACCGGAGGCCCAACCCTCCCTTCCCCCCTTATTCCCTTTTAAAACGCCGGCAACGCATCTGTGACTCCTCTGGTGTTGTGGGTGTCCATACGCAACGGTTATTGCTTACCATCAGGTGATTTGTTTTTTTCCTCAGGAGAGGAGGCTGAGAATCCGTCATGGATGCCAACGCAACAGGCAAGCAGGGATGCGTTGATTATGTCGGACCCCTGGTGAATCGAGGCGGCTCGACCCACCAGACCTACCGACTAAACTCAGCCTAAGCCTTTGGTCCTAATGACCATACTGGCTTATATTGAAGGGAGCCGCACCTCAGGAGAGGTACGGTTAGCGCTGCCGCTGCCCCATTCATAAGCGCTAGAAGACGCACGGTTCTCCAAAGTGGGCCGGCCTGAGTTGATTGGGAACCTACTCGTGGCTGAGCAGAAGGCTGCCGAATAGAGGGAGACAAAAGAGGCGACGGCTCAGACGCCGCCGCTTGCAGGTCTAGAAGGTCCTGCGTTAATTGATTGGGCCATCAGGTGATCCGTTTGCTCGTTACCCTATGCTATAAAAAAATAACACAAGCCTTACATATTTTTGAAAATCATACAGTTTCTAAGACTTGAAATGTGAAGCATGGGGGTGTCCTCCTAGCAACAACATCTGATAGTTATAATTCACTCAATACTTCCTATTGCAATAAGTGCATAGTTGAATGAACTTTTAACTATTATTATATATGTTATATGTCTATTAAGACTTCAGAACAATTCAAGTAATATTTTGTGAAACAAAATAAAAATGTTGCTACATTTTTTATTGTCTTTCGTACTAATATAAGTACTATTAAAACGTTTGGTCGTACAGACAACCCATTTAATAAGTCATTTGGTAATTATGTGCTATAAATTCTGCTGCATAACATTCTGTCGACCATTTTGTCCGAATCAATGATAATTGTTTATATGAATCGCGTAGACAATTTTACTCACTAACGCTAATTTTGCTTCGAAATGCGCGGAAAAACACCGGCTTTGAAACTAAACGTCGATTTATTTATATCGATTGTTTATGGTATATTTCTTTTTTTTTAAATAACATCACCCCTCTATAATGTTTTTATCATGTGTCGTGGGTGCAGTCACAAACAGATATCTTACATGCATACCAAACATCTTTCCTGTGAGGGAATCGAACCCGCAACCCGTTGCGTAGTAGCCGATCAGTAGACCGCTGCGCCAAAACTGTAAAGTTAAAAAAATCTGTTGCATTCAAACACTTTTTTGCATTAATATTTCAGTAGTGTTAAAAAGCGAAATAACCGCCTTTGATTCTAAGCGACTCTTGTAATCCCAATTTACTCAATTATGATACAATCAATCAAATCAATAAACAAAAAATATTGATTTGATTTTGAGGTGAGTTAGTTACTCATTGCAAAGCTGAACATAGCCATCTGCGGCTTCAGCGTAGGTCCGTCCAAAAAAAAAAATCATCACACAAACATCTGCCCACACCGAAATTCGAACCCGGGACCTCAGAGATGGCTATGTCTCAGCCAACGGTTTCTAATAAATATCTTGAAACAATCACAAACACCGGCTAGTTGACGCCATATTGAAAACAAAACGCACCTAGCATCGCGGTGGTGAGCGAACTGCTGAGCGCTGAAGTAATTCAAATAGACGGCGGCTTTTGAGTTAGCTGTAGTGTTGAACGTTTTGAGCGAGTCAAATATTCAATTAAAAAGCTAGACGTAGGTATGGTTGAATGACGTTTTCAACGGGCTAGCTGTTTGATTGAACGGCTATTTTAACCAGTTGGCTGCGACAGCGACACCTTGAAACCAGTGTGCTAACCGCCGGCATTCTCGCACTATGAATATTATACCAACAAAATTAGAAATACATATTGAAGCGGCTATGTCGACTTGCTTACCTTACTGGTAGGGTTGCCAACTTTTTTTAACAGTAATAAAGTATATCTGATTTTAAAGGAGAGGTAAATAAAGAGTATGCACTTATAAAAAAGAGTATCATTTATTTTTATCTTTTAAAAAGGTATATTTTAGTACTTCTTGCGGCACTTAACAAATTTTCATTATTTTTAAAGGTATTGAATGAGTCTAAACATTCTAACTCTAAATTTATATATATCAAGAGCTCATTTTTGATTAAATTCAATGAAGGTCTGTTTCTCTCTTCTCGCCACTTCACATTCATGACCGAAAATACTCTTTCTGTAAATGCTGAAGTGGCGCGGAACAAAGAGTATATAGGTAATAATTCTTTTTAAACAAACAAATTCTTGAGACATTTTTTAAAAATATATTGCCATTTTTCAGCGGTGTATTTTTGTATAAAGTCTGTGTTATTAAACAATTCGGCTGGGAGCAATTTTAAAATTGTTACTTCTGAATATAAAGTATCCATGTCTATGTTTAGTCTTTTTAAATTAAGTTTTCCTTCTATAATTTGTTCTAAAATAATTAAATTCAACAGTAGTCTGTAAAGATATTGTATTAAGTGAATACAGCCAGTTATCATTACTAAAATCAAACCATTTTTGTAAATAAGTCAAACATTTGTTTATACACAATAAAAAAAGTTAGTGTTAATTTTATTAATAAAAGTCAGGTGATGATTGTTCAAGAGGTTTTAATTTCTGTTTTGTTGTATAGCCAAAATAGTTGACTTTCAGTCTGTTGTAATTCTGATTTTAAATTTTCCATGATACCAAAAACATCTACAATTGTGACAGGAACGTTCGAATTTGGATTGAGGAATCGGCGATACCAATATAATAACAGTAAATAGTGGACTTTTTTATTCTGATTAAGGTTTTTTGCGTTTTATTACAGACGTGCACTAAACATTTTGTAAAAAAGAGTATTTCAGTGTACTTTATTAGTGTTATAGATTATAGAGTACGACCACATGATATAGAGGACAATACTCTATTTTAGAGTACGGTTGGCAACCCTACTTACTGGTGTGTTGTAACAGCCTTACTGAACAAAACCACCTTTCTCCCGCGTCTATATCGAACAGGCCAGGACTACATACTCATTTTGGAAACACACCGTTTTGGCGAACGGTCACTAACATAGCGAGTAGGTACCTACTATGATCGTGGAAATATGACGTTAAGTTATATTTAGTGGTTGTGACTTAATCGAGCGAATGTAGGGGTGTTATTTTTTAGGTATTAAGCCAGTATATATATACGTACCGAGAAGCATGTGCTTATTCTAAGCGTGATTAAGTCTTTGCTATAAACATAATTCAATGTGTTTCAGAAATTACATATCTCTTTTAATCGATATATCTCCACTGCTCGTCGCACATCTCTAGCTTCACAGTGATCTCATGATGTCACAACGATATATTTTTTTTTTTATATGCTAGGCGCGGCGGATGACCTCCTCCCGCCTGATGTTAAGCGGTGAAAGAGGCCCCAAATGAGATGACAGATAGGATAGTGACTTTACTCCACTCTCCTACCTGCCCTATCCCTGCCGGCCCAAAAGATGCCTTTTCACGCCTCTTTTGAAGGAACCCATGTTGTAGGATGTAGGAAACACATACGCAGGCAGAGAATTCCAAGTAGCGGGAAGTACGGCAGAAGAAGGAATCTTGGAATTTCTTAGTGCGGTGTGGAATGGGGGACGTAGTGTACGGATGGCTCCGAAGACCCTTACGTGTGTTTCTATAAAGGAAAGGAGAGGGAGGGATAAGGCTAAGAGTTCTTCGTCGAATTTGTCGACGTGTCGACATGTCGAATTTGTGTGTTTAAGAGTCCAGGGGTCTGATTCTGGAACCAATGTTACGAACATTGTTCTCTTTGAAAGTTTAATGTGACGATTTTTTAATAAAAAGTTGCAAAAAATATTTCGGCAACATGAGAACATGCTTGAGAGCATTAAAAAAAATACACGTAAATTGAAATTTTGTTGTACCCGCAAAAACTTTACGGAAAATGAACATGACGTCATATGCAATGCATACAATTTTAATTTTCAGTAAAATATTAATAATATATTATAGGTACTATATAAGACGTTTAAAGATTTCGGAATTCGGATGAATTGGAGTCTAGGCTACATGCAATCTTAAGGTCTTTTTTTTTTATTGCATGCATTGCATATGACGTCATGTTCATTTGCCGTAAAGATTTTGCGGGTGAAATATGACGTCACATAAAAGCAGCTAGCGTTTCAAATTCACGTGATGTACAGATTAAAAATATAGTTGTATATTAATGTCGCTGCTATGTTTATTTATGATGCAAAACCGTTGTTTCTATTCTAACGGGACTCATAATTTACTGTGTTCGCTAGTTACCGAAAGAGATCTATTGTAATATGATTTGTACAATAGTGTTTTGATATCACTTTGCAGCGCTGTAATCTGCTACCCGTTACTAAACGGAGGGGCATCGATCGGCATTTCCTCTTGTTGTTACTGATTCGTGGGTTCCGTTTTATGCTATATACACTAAGTAACTGTGTTCATGTATATATTAAAATTGGCTGTTATCTTTTTAAAAATTTGGGGTAGGTATATATGTCTGAACACAATACTGGATAGTGTTCAACGAATAAGTAAGTAATTGCTAAGTCACTATTAAAAAAAAATATAGTAACATATGATATTTAATTGAAAAGGACTCATATCCACACTTCCATATTTCCGTTTTGTATGTATACACTTATCCTTTTTTTAAATGAATGAAACAGATCATACAGAAAGCACGGGACGGAAAGAGATAGCGTTGCGCTAGGCAAACTATGAATTGGAGCGAAGAACGATGTCGTCATTCTTTCGCTATCTACCTCCTGTTTGTTACAACAATGGTATTACATATATAGTAACAAGAAGTAGATGTCGCACTAGCGTATTGAAATTGAACCGTTAAAATTCGGGTAATTGGTGTAATCGCATTTAATGACATAGTAATACCGAGAGAATGGCGCTTTCGTTATCGCACCGAAGTGAATGTTTGTCCCGTACTTTCTGTATGATTTGTTTCATTCGTTAATAATATTAACAAATAAATTTTTGCCAGTCAACATGGTACATTAATTATGATATGACAATGTTTTGTCAATTATCACGCATTCAAATTAGTTGTAACATAAAATTTATTCCTTTGTATGTAACTATTCTTTTACACTGTAAACATTTTATCCAAAACCTTTCAGTTTCTTCTTAAGAACGTTTATTGATAATTATTTTATTGCTGAAGGAACCTTATTAAATATAATGATACATATTACATTACATTCTTCTGAAAAAATGTTGTATTTGGTGCCTTGTTTAAAACCCGTCTTTTAGAGTTTGTTATATTTGGTGGAAATATTTGTTTTGCAGTTGTAATAGCTTTGGGTGGTATTTTTTTGTGAATATGTAAACTACAAAAAGTTCTTGATTCAAATAATTTCGTGAAACATTAAAATTTAAGTATATGTACGCTAAGTGGGCTCGATTTTTAAACGTCTTACAGTTGGGATCGAAGACGGGGTCTTACCACAGACGCGATATCTATAGCAGACCATCATTGGGAGTTACACTCCGCACTCCGTTTCACTGAGAGATTCATCTTAACCCAAATTAACGAGTTAGCACGTGATACAAACTGCATGCTCGTTATGATAGTGATCTATTTATAAAAACTGTGTTTTGAAATTTATAAAAAAAAATCGCTTCAGTTGTCAGCCGGCGTTAACGCACTTATCGAAACGTGTCTTTCACGGTGCGACGCGCTCACGCACTGTGTGTGCTGTCTTTTTGGTAAATAGCCGGTATTGGCTTATTATAATAATATCACAGAATGTAATACGTTAATCCTAAAACATTAACTAACGCTGTGTAACTTTTTTTTATGTCGCTCCACATTAGTATTTTTATCCCTCGAAGTGGGTTCATCAAATATGGAAAGGACATTATTCAATTTTGGCCTAAGAACCGATGTGAATATAAATTATACTATAATTTTTATTTATTTTTATATTATTTGAAACATATTTTAGTATTTCACGGACACTTCAAATAAATAAATTCCAAATAAAAAGTTGGGTCACAATTATTGATGCTGTATAAAATGTTTTCCGTCAGCCAGTGCTGCCAGTTTCGGAAGTTTTCACGATTTCGGTAAACACGGATCGAATTGAAAACCTCCTCCTTTTTGAAGTCGGTTATTAAAATTAGTTGATAACACTTTATTCATTTAAATACCTAAATTGACTAGCTAGAAAAAAACTAGTATTATATATTTTTTAAGCGAAATCGCGAATTTCTAGCTTGGCATTCAAGTATTATAGTTTTCTTAATTGGCAACACTGGTGTACTTCATACCTTATCTGTGTCCGTTTCATTTAATTTTTGATTGCTTTGCGACTATCGTTTCTTTTGTGATTTTCTATGCGTTTCATGGTTTTATTCTAACAACTTTGGCTTGATTACGGACTCCGATTACATTGCGTAGGTACTTGGTAGACTCGGATGTGTGTAAAGGACTGGATTTTGTAAAATGATAATTGTCAAAGAATTATCTTAAACTTGACTAGGTACTATCTCTTTTCCTAGTATCTAGTAGACTAGTCCCTTCCTAGTTCCAGAAGAGAACATATATAGCTGTACATAGTATTGTTAATATTACTTTGATATTACTACTCTGATATTTCACGCAAGGTTGGTTATTTTTTATTTATAACCTCAAAATATTAACTTTTTCCGTAATTATTTTGGTTTCCTGAAGTGTCCGTTCGTGAAAACTTATTTCATAGGATTCCATATAATTTTAAGGGTTTATATAAGTCACTTTCGATTCGAACGGTTCTTAGGCAGAACATGTATGGAGCCGGAACAATATTCTTTCACATGTACAAACGCTCAAACCGGAACACATTTTTGTAGGTCATACAAAATATGTGTCTTGCACGGTAGTTGAACCCGCGACCCGTTGCGTAGTAACCTATTACTCTCGACCTATCGTTAGGTTTCTAACTCTCGTCAGTTTCTATAAGGTCGTTGGTCACCATCTAAATTTTATATAGCCGGACTAATCAGTGTAAAAGGCCGGACGTTTTGCCCTCGAAGGTCGCACATAATCTTATAAAGTGAAATAAGTATAAAACATGTCGCACTAATAATACAATAGTGTATCAACTCAAAATCGAACATTTTTCAGAATCATCAAAAAACTTATTACTCACTTCATGTAATAGTTGCAAATCGAATAACTGTCACATAAGTTTTTTAATTTATCCTTATTCTGTTTTTGCACTAATCGAACGACGGTCTTGATCACGCGTGAGGATTCAAATTTTGCGTGTGTTTATAGTATTATGTCAAATACGACGTTTTGAGTTGATACACTATTGTATTTATTAGTGCGATGTGAAGGAGAGAGGCGGTATTTGCGCTGCGGTCGTTTCTCCGCTTTGTTTAGCAGAACCTGCTCGGTAATTAGTTTGGTTATAGGCCGAAAAATTTATCAAAACGCGATAGCGACCGCACACGTGGAAATTTGCTCACGACCGTAGTCATAGATCAAAATCCTCGCTAAGCTTTTTTCCTTTTAGACAGCACAATTGTACAAGTAACTAGATGTTGTACATATTTTAGTCCGTTCGCTTTATACTCGTATGTCTTCTTATGTTTGAAAAAATGTTTTATATACCTATCTATCGCCAGCGCGTAAATTGTTTTCCTTTGTTTCTTTTCATTTTGGCGTCTATTGCACTGATAACTTGAAAGGTTTCGTTACCCTTATGACCTTACTGGGATCACTGATTTTACCTCTCCTCCCAACGATAAACTTCTGACTTTAATTAATATACATAAAAATAATTAACTTCCGTCGGGTTGTATCTGATTTCGCCATAGGAAACAGATATTTTCTCGTGATTATTAATTCTCTGCTCTTCGGTCACTTCTGTAAATAATCTATCACCATACCAAATTAGATTAAAAGGCGGCAATGTATCTTTTTAATACTAAAGTTTTAGAAACAATAATGTGGTATTTTATTTTACATAGTTCTTGGTTTAATTGATTCTTCATTTAAAAGTGATTGAATTTGTATTGGTAGATACGGAATGGATAAAGACAAGACTAAGTTTGTTTAGTTTAGTTGGTGTTGTTCTATTGGATTGTGTGTGATTTTGCGATATGAAAGTGAATTGTATTTAATGTGTGTTTATCTTTGTATATTTTAGTTCTAAGTCGGAGGATAAACTTGTTATCAGGAATGGCCTTAGTAATTTTGTACGTATGGTTTATTTTATATATTGAATGATAGCACGAAAGAACGGAGAGAGAGAGACGAAAAGTAGAGAGATGTGGTGTCAAATGATTCGAGTTTATTGTGGTTTTAACATATACATTTTCACCCAACTGGTGGTTCTTATTACTAGTGCTCGGAATAGGTAGTTTAATTTTATGTACTTGCGATTTTGTGACATCAATAGTATGGATATGCCTGGGAACTTACTATTTTCAGAGATTGTAAAAATATTATATTGAACTTTCAAAATAGTATTTCATCTTTTAGCTTATTGCTGTAATAATAAGTTTTGACATGAAATTTTACAATAAGAGCGTAAAGAAACGAATAGCAAATAAAAACAAAAAATTTAGGTTTATCCATGTTATGGTGGTCGAATCGCGAAAGCGCACCCCGCCATGTGCCCCGTATGGGCCTAGAGAACTCGGGGGGTTTTAGTGGGTAAGCTTTTTTTTTTTTCCTCAGGAGAGGAGGCTGAGAATCCGTCATGGATACCAACGCAACAGGCAAGCAGGGATGCGTTGATTATGTCGGACTCCTGGTGAATCGAGGCGGCTCGACCCTCCAGACCTACCGACTAAACTCAGTCTAAGCCTTTGGTCCTAATGACCCTACGGGCTTTATTGATGAGAGCCGCACCTCAGGAGAGGCACGGCACTGCCCCATGGGGAGGGCATAAGCGCTAGAAGAAAGCACGGTTCACCAAAGTGGGACCAGCCTGTATTGATTGGGAACCTACTCGTGGCTGAGCAGAAGGCTGCCGAATAGGGGGAGACAAAGGAGGCGACGGCTCAGACGCCGCCGCTTGCAGGTCTAGAAAGTCCTGCGTTAATTGGTTAGAGGGGTCGCTTAGGACATGTCGTGGTCTACGTGTCCTCTGCCAATATGGACTGATAGTGGGTAAGCCGGTCCTCTATGACCGGAGAGTTCCACACACGGCCGCGCCTTGCCAGCGCGGTGTGTCATGGCGCATAAGGACGCATTTACCCCCCTCAAAAAAAAATTGACTCTCTTTCTGCAAGTACATAAAATTAAACTAGGTACCTATTCCGAGCACTAATGATAACCACCCCTACAATTTTTTAGCTTTAAATTATCTTTACCCCCGCGTCGACTTTAACCCTCGATTAAGAAAGAACCCAGCGTTTAAGATACGGAAAATGCTTATTATGTTCACATGTCCGGATGGATGCTCGTTCCATCCATGGAGCAAGACAAAAA
This sequence comes from Scirpophaga incertulas, assembly GCA_036419045.1. Classification (NCBI taxonomy): domain Eukaryota; kingdom Metazoa; phylum Arthropoda; class Insecta; order Lepidoptera; family Crambidae; genus Scirpophaga; species Scirpophaga incertulas. Next base: position 34,801,044 of record CM071630.1, read on the forward strand.
AATTATCGCGTAATACGTTTAGATATGCAACTATAAATATTTTGCATGCTCTACAATAGTTCAATTCGCATGAATAGAGCCAATTGTTAGATTGTGTATTGTTTTGTTCTCACGCTCGCGCCGTGCTTGAGGAAAACGTATTCACAGATAAAAAACGTAACGCTTTGTTTAGTATTGCGGATACCACGTGTCACCGATAACTCTTCACACAAATTGTATTAAATTGTCGAATTTTTGGAAACACAGCTTTGTCTTTTGATATCATATTTAATTATTAAACTAGCAGGCTATCATTTGTGGGGAAAATATTGGTTCGCGTGCTGATAGCTCGTCCAACAATTTATACCAGCTCTCAAAGCATGGAGGACGAAACAAGATATGATAAAGCGTTTATCGTGCGATATAACCGCCATCTTGAAATATCCTTTGTATTTTGTCAGTAATATCACGTACGAGTAGCAAAAAAAAAATTCGCACTAGAACGTCGAAATTGCCGTTGAAATTCGGGCAATTGGTGCACGTTTATGTAGTCGCTTAGCAATAGCGAGTAAGTGAAAACGTCGTTTCGTAACGCTATTCCTTTCCGTCCTGTATTTTTCGTATAAACGTGTGAATCGTTGAAAGATAAGTATGAATGTACATGCAAAGTAGATCAGTTTAAAAAAAAAACTTCGTGTAGTATGGAGATGGCATCAATAGTAAACATCATTGCATGTACTCGTAATAATTTGCGCGCTATAACGCAGATTATAGAGCAGTTACATAAATAGAATTTTGATAAACATATTCATTTCTAGAATAACATTTTGAGTTAAGACTATATTTATATTCAGAATAAACTATATTTATAGGGTTCCGTATAACGTACAAGAAAACGAAACCCGTATAGGATCGCATCATTGTCCTCTTGATTATCCGTATGTCAAGATCCTTTTTCTCGATCAAATTAATAACTATTGCCCAGGTCTGCAATCTCTTACAGCAGTGAAAAAATCTAACTTCTGAGTCGGCCAATTTTCCTTTCCCTCGGAAGAGACGAGCCTGAGTGTCCTCATAGTACTGCAATCATGTGTTGCGGCGATATGTCGCTCTCCAGACCGATCGAGGCAGCTCGACCGAAGTGGTTTACCGACCAAACTCAGCCCAGAGCCTGAGTCTACGCCCTCACGATTTGCCTATATGGTTCTTATAACTTAGGCACAGGCTGAGATTATAGGGTAGGTCATGTGGTCAGACCGCTCTGGTCGCGTGGAGTCCAACATATGGTGGACTAACTTGTGATGGACTCTCAGCCTTTCTCTCCTGAAAAACAAAGGAAAAAGTTCCTCCTGATACGTTCCTGATATACGACTATTTTTACATTCCGTTTATGCCGCATATTTTGACAATCTTGAAGAGAATTGAAACCTATATACTTCTTCCTGTCCTAGAACAGTGAACTTATCTCATGAAAACAGAAATTTGTAGTTGCATCACAAGAACAAAATATTTTACGATTTATTGACAATCCCAAGAATATCAATACCTACATGATTGTCAAGAGTAAGATGAAAAATCCGAAAAACTGTAAATTGCATCACAAAAAATGCGATAATCTTTTTACGGAACCTTTATGTGCGAGACCGACTCACACTCGAACGGATTTTTATCTATACAGAATTAATTGTATATTTGAAGATCGAAAATATTATTCATTGTAGATTAGTCGTGTTTATTTAGTTTAATTACACGAGTTGTGTTCACGAACATGATGCAACTCGGTGCTTAGAACTCAATAGCAACTAAGCAAAAAGTTAAACAATGTGCAATGGAGGTCGCGTTGTGTGCGGCGTAGATCAAATTGACACGCGGCAAATATCAGTTGTTGATATAACAATAACAGTTTCGTTTCTAGAATGTAGCTTTCATTGTTTTTTTTTTTCTACTATTTGTATAAAAAGTCCATATTTCGCGAAATTCCATGTGACATTGAAAGACTATAAAAATAACAAAATAGATATCCGCGGCCGATGCCGACTCGATATTCCGTAGCCTGCGGTCCAAATTGTACAAACATTAGACCCAACTGTGCAAACGCTGCGAACAACCTCATTAAGTGAAGCTTGCATTATTAGCGTCCTATTGCACAAGACCAATTCGGACCACGATATTAAGTGCTCCCGTTCTTGTCAAATCTATTTGCTTTAAGGGTGAATATACGCTATTGGGATTTTGCTTGGCCCACTTGAAAAAAATTACCTTTTGATTTGAAATTCATTATTAAGATGAGCAGATCGAGTGTTTTATTGATATTTTTAAGGGTCAGTTATTTAATTTTTTGACAGGTTTATGTCTTCCCCCCAATAATCGCCCTAATCGCCATGATGTCGTCGCGTTAGTAGAACAAACAGCAAACTAAAACAAATGAAACTAAATCTTATATTGATTTATTAACATCAAATCTAATTTGTGAAACTAGCCTGGCTCGCTTGTATTTCCCTTAGCACTTAAACTGCCAGAGGAGTGACGCCAAATACACCACGCAAACTTTATACTGGAATTATACGAAATACAGGATATCTACTCATTTTTAAAAATACATTGTATAATTAATGCCATACATAACAGTAATATATAAAAAAATAAGCTTACCAGGGGAAATTCAGTAACTACTGGCACAAACACATTGTTCACCAGTGCACCGGTAACTGACATAACATTATTCAAATTATGTACAACGCCATTGGTTTGTATCTAATTTCACTCTGTCCAACGCGCGCTACTCAAAGCCAATGCGAGGCGCGAAAGCGGTTTTTCCGGAAAATATTGAAATTTAAATTGAGCCAGAGGAGGTGACACTTTTGTAAGGCCTCGAAAAAAGGTTTTATTTTAACTACTAATTATTTTATTTTACTATCTTTTTTTGATAAAGTATATTGTGTTGTCTGTTCAGCTATAATATTACATTAAAAAAACTATATAATAGTAAAATAATTAAAAAATTATGTGACAATTATAGTTAAATATATGTATAGGGCCAGCCAGGGGAGTATACATTTAGTACTATTTTCCGTCTGTGTAAACAAAATTATCATGCTTATCAATAGAATATTCTGCGGGACAAATAAAAGACACTATTATGTACTTATTTACATATAAAATAACAATAATTTCATTAATTTTATATTTTTTAATTCAATGCCCATCAGAGTACCCAATATTGTATAATGACCCTTAAAACAGTCTTAAGTAAGAGTGATCACGATCACGATCATTAGAAAAAGCTGAGAAAAGAATTCACGATGAATACTGTTAAATCATTTTTGGAATTCCAGCACTTTCCGTATTTGATTTGATAGCTCACGTCTATTCATGTGGCGGTCCGTTCGACTAATCGACTAGTTTGTAATAACAAAGGAATTTTTCTCTTAGTAAACAACACTAGTTAAGTCAAAAATTTTATTTTTCACTTTTACTGTTTGGAAGTCTATTTAGACGTGCTTCTGTTTTATGAAAAATAAAAACAATTCAAATGTACATATTGTATTCGTATTCTCAGCGAAACATTAGGCGAAGTGTAATTCAAACTTCCCCATTATAATTCAGCTAGAAAAAATAAACTAAAAAATGTCATAGTAATGAATTTATTCGAACCACTGATGGCACTCGTGCTGATTGTCCGAATAATACTCAGTAATTATATGTTTCTCTTAATGACATCTTGAATTTAAGTCACAGAAGGTATTCAGCTAATGTGTAACTAATGGTATCTCATCCGGGATCTTATTTTAGGTAAATTTGTGTAGATTCGTCAACACTAGCTTAATTTATTTTATACAATAAGATTGCACAGATAGATGGAAAGTGGATGCATTTCCCAGTATACAAATCTGTGATGTTTTGCTAATACTGGAACATGCCAACACGACCCTGGTCTATTTATTCATAACGACATTATGTGGTGGCGAATAAATAAATTATGTGGTGTTATCGAGACGATCATAATGACACCTTTTATATTTGTTGTACACACAGCAACGCGTCACGTGACGTCATGTTGAAATTATGACAACTCTTAGGTCGTTCATGATAGTGGCGATTTTTCTAGTGGAAGTATAAAGCTTGACTAGTTGCTGACTGCATTCTTAGTCTCTGATTTAAATAAACAAGCAAAATTTACGCGGAAACAATACCGCTTGGTTGCTGACATCTAGTGATGCTGGATTTAGGTCATAGGTTCCCAGACTCTTGTTTCATAGACTACTTTCAATATTATTCTGGATCCCCTGCTGTATCATCACAAATAATTTCTAAATCTGTAAAAAAATATTAAAGGTAAGAAAAAACGTCAACAAGTCTCGACACGTTGTACTGAGTATGGAATATGTAAGTCTTTACAAGTAACAGTCGCTGAGCTTTTCAAAATATACATAAAACTATTTTAGGAGAAGTCAAGCCAACGTAACCCCCCGTCGAGTCTCCTTGGACCCTTGGGGGTCTATCTGGACCACTTGCGATCGATCTAAGTAGCCTATCAACAAAGTAAATCGTTCTTTAATATGTCACCTACGTGACGGCGCGATGGTGCCCGAACTGAGACGACACCGTCACCGCGTCGCAATAATTATGAAATGTGTTATTAATTACATAATTAATTATTGACTCGATTGCGCTTTGCGTATGCGAAATACGCGCTCGATGTTCTGACGTGCGCGTTGTATTGCATACGAACTACGCAGGCTGTTATTATTTCTACTAATGTTGGCTTGTATGTTACTTAAACACGTGCTATATAGGTTAGTGTGTAATAATTAGTGCTAAGTAGTTATTATTAGAAGTATTCGTCTACAAAAAAAATATGCTGACAAGCGTTGGGTTGATTGGGAATCAAATCAAATCAAAATAATCTTTATTCAACATAGACCTTTACAGGCACTTATTGACGTCAACAAAAAAACAAAAACCTTGTCCGTACGTACGAATAAGGAAAAATAAAAAAATATTGACTCGACACCTGTTCGGAAATTGGGAGAGCCTTCTCGAGAAGTACAGGCAAAAAACTCTGAAGGTCTATTTTTTATCTCCTCTTTTCAATGTTAATAATTATAATAATATAAAAATACAATATAATATAAGATACAATCATACCTAATACGATTACAGTCGTATGTATGTTTACATACCCATATAAAATAATACAATATTATAAATAATGTTGTTACCAAACATGGCTCTATGAATAGTGTCCCTATTCCCAAATAGGGTGATCATTTAGATAGTCACTTACTTTATAATAACCTTTACTCATGAGTGACTTTTTGATATGGATTTTAAATTTATATAAAGCAGTAAATAGCACGAATCGCTCTTTTTTGTAAAAGGAAAATAGTCTCAATGTTAGCCGCTGATCCCCATAGCAGCAGTCCATAGGACATAACACTATGAAAGTAGCTGAAATAAACAATTCTAGGGAGTAAGCTGTGATGCCCGCGTGTGTTGTGATACACACGCGGTATAATTCGCCCGCTGTCGACCGGTTTTCTGAGACTGGAATAATACCTAGGGTTAGTGTTGTTTTTATTTAGTGTAGCTACACTCTTTAAATATTTATATGAATACATCAACATGCTATATTTATTGCATGCATTTTTAGGATTCCATACCTCCAAAGGTAAAAACGAAACCTTATAGGATCACTTTGTTGTCCGTCCGTCCGTCTGTCAAGACCGTTTTTCTCAGAAATGCGTCAAGATATCAGGCTTTCGAAATATGGCCGTTTATGTTCAAAACCTATGGGGTACTTTCCGTTGGGTTAAAATCATGAAATCATAAAATGAACAATTTAATTAGAGATGCATAGAGATAGAGAGGTTTTCTTATTTTTTTTTTACGGATCTATGCTGATGCTACAGATGGCTATGTTCAGCCTTGCCTGCTAACGACACCGGCGACCGTTCTGGAATCGTTAGGGCAGGTAAAAAAGAGTCGACGTAAATTGAGCGCACCGTCTAGTTGCTCGGACGCTCAAGATCGCCGTTTAGTGGAGGGTGAGAATCTATCCGGTACGAGACGGTACCGGATATATGTTTGACGAAGGATGTGTGGCCCGGGTCGTGGAGTGGGAGAGAGGCATATTTATAATGTTAGTAGGGACTTAACAAGTGCTACAAATGATACGGCTTAAAGCTTGAGCTTTTCAACCACAAAGAGGAGAGCTGGCAACCATTTTCGACTTAAGAGTCTCTGAAGACAAAACAGATGGTTGGTAGATATTGGTACATGAGCAAGTTCGATTGGGAAACGTCATCTATAATATAAATCGCAAAATGTGTTGGTAAGCGCATAACTCAACAACGCCTGGACCAATTTGGCCAAATCTTTTTTTAAAATGTTCGTTCAAGTTCAAGGATGGTTTTTACGGCTAGAAAAATTATTGCTGGAAAAACCCTAAAAATAGCCCTTTTCTTTCTCCCATACAAATGATTTGTAACTAAAACGTAGTCAATTTGAGCTTTATTGCTATGGTATAAAGTTCATATTAAATTACAAGCACTCACTGTTGTCTAAGCAATGAAGGTGTGTTCCTAATATCAAAGAGTCAATTTGCGCTTTATTATCGTTACATATAGTTGAAATTCAATCATATCTATCAAAACAGTGTGCGTGCGTGCGTTGGAGCACAGAATACATCGTTGGAGGATTTAATGTCACGTTCCAAAATTGAATAGCCACAAAATGTAATAGGTCATTTAGACTTTTTTTGCGATTTGGTTGGCTATGCGACATTATCTATAAAATAATTAGGAACAAAAAACTGCCACTGTACAAATCTTTTTGACAGGACGAAGTCTGTCGGGTCCGCTAGTTTATAATATTAATAGGGATAAAGGTGTTAATATACGGGGAGTTACATAATTGTTTACTCGGCTCCGACCCAACGTGGGTACTGAACCTTTGTAAAACAGGACAAACACATTATTTAATTACAAAGTGTTACATTTAACGCGTTGTAACTTTCCCAGTCGGGTTGCTCAAATAAATGGTGATTAACGATTATATGGATCGACTTTTTTGATATAGAATATACATCGGACAAACACACTGAAATAATTATTTAAATATCTGTAGTGTCGGTTAGACAAAGATATAAGATATATAACGTGTCGTTACGTGCCCGCCATAAAACATATATTTTGTAAGAAAGGGATAGATAATAAGAACTGATGAAAAATGAGTAAAATTTGTTTTTTTTTTTTTTTAGTAGTTTTAACCGTCTTTGGATTCGAATAGAGGTTGTAGTGCGTTTAAATGTTAGTTAGGAAGTCGGTCATTTTTAACGACGGAAACATGATCATGGGGTTAGCACACAGATATTGGCTAGGGAAAAAATTATTTACATACAATACATATAAATTTAAAGACACGCTGTGCGTATCGTTGAGGATCTCGATCTCACAAGCGGAATCGAGCCGTTAATTCTGATGAGGGACTTTGCCTTTTACACGTGTTCTATCACATGTACAACGGGTTGTGCTCCGAAGAATTGTTTGACGTGGTATCTACGACCACATTCATACGCTGGAGCGTAGTTGGTCGCGCATAGTGCCGTTTGAGAGAAATTTCCGATTTTCCTCCGATTTGGAAATAAGGTCCCTGCCGAGGTTTTCCCTAAGGAGAACAGTATGGATTTGTTAAAGAAAGGAAAACCTGTTTGGTTCTTAATAGGTCGACAAAGCATTTGTGATGCCTATGGTCTTGCGTCCATAGGCTACGGCGATTGCCTTTTTGTTACCACAGTGGTATAAAGTAATATTTAGCTAACAGTACAAATAAGCATAAATAATTACCGGGTCAATCCTGATCTCAATACGTTGAATTCACAATCAGCACATTTGTTTTCCAGGGGGAAGCGCTGGAGTGTCCGCTGTGCCTGTCTGTGGTGAGCCCCAGCCACGTCGTTAGACTGGCGTGGTGTTCGCATCGCTGTTGCGAGCCGTGCCTGCGTCAGTACCTGGCCATCGAGATATACGAGGCCAGGGTGCCGGTCAATTGCCCAGTATGCCACGAGAACATGCATCCTCTAGGTAAGTGTTAAAGACCATCGTACTGGCCTTCGGAGACAGATCCAAATTGATCTGGATCTTGCAACATGTCGTGTCAGTACCAATATCGAAATGGAGTTTAGTGTACTGACTTACTGCTAATCGTGCCACCAGGAAAGCTCTTAATACCGGCAGTTTTTCAGTTATTGTGGTCCACTTTCGGATTTATATTCACTTACCATTATAGGAAATAACAGTGAGAGCGTATAAGAGCAAATAAAAAATATAACTGGTAAAGAGGGGACTAATCCTGTAATTGATATTTCAAATAATAATCACCATCACAGATTCTATCTGACCCCTTTATGAGGCAATAGCCTACCCTGACTTTTAGAGATGTGTCAATCTTTACAGAAATTACTCAGTGAGTCGTTTCTTCCAAGTGATTCACTGATTCAAATCTCTAACAGCGCTTCAAATTAATTATTCCCTCAATTGCATCTAGGTTTCAATCGGCACACGGCGCTCGCACGATTTAGATAATAATTAAACAATTCAGAGCCGGAACACTTCGGATCACGTCGCTTAATTGCATCTCGGTTTCATTCGATACGCGACGCTTACACGATTGACTCAGAGTCACTGATACAAATGAATCAATATCAATATTTGTATCAGTGACTCTGAACCGATTTATTCGGTTTGGAGTCACTGATACAAATGATGCAAATGAAGTGTTTCACTGATTCGAATCTTTGTACTCATCCGGATACAAATGATCCAATCTCAACAAAGATGCGATTTTTTCCATCTGACTATGTAAGGGCGCTTAAGCTTACCATGCTCACAGTGCGGAATGGTCGACTTCACATACACCGTTGAATTTCTTCGAAGATGATGTTTTCCATCACCGTCGAAGCGTCAAATAAATTTACATATGATATTCGAAAATCGAAAACACTAACACATGGCACCCCCATTGACACGCACTCCTCTGCTCCCCCAATCCTCAAGATTCATAGACCAGGAGACGTGTTTTTCAATTATTACACGTGAATTTGGAATTCGAATACGAATACAAATCGTGCGCGAAATTATTTTCTACTGCTTACAATTTTATAGATTTTTGAATCACTCGAATTCAATGTTGTCATAAGAACAAATTCTTGATAAAATTCAGTTACACGTAGAAAAATTCACAACAAGAAAAACAAAAATCCGGCGATGACCCACACGTGAAACGGATCACTGTCAAGGTCACGTCAGCGTTGGATATTCTACTAGTAGAAATCAAAAACGAGTGGGTTGAACCACTCGTTGCACAACGCACGAAATGAAAATTCAGAAATACTGAATTCGGTAATTCGTATACGAATCTCACGATTTCGAATGCGAATTGGTTTTCTATTGTTTCAAAAATTCGTCTCCAGTACCGTAGTACAAAGAACCCCTTAAACTTGTAATTATAAAATAGAATAGTAAATAGATAATTTACGATTACCTACGTCTTAAGAACCAACTAACTGAAGCTACGTTACCGCAGTCGTATCTGAAGTACTTGAACAATGGCAAATGGCCCTATTATTCTTATAAATTGAAACTGCTATTATCCAGTGTAAAATTGTACACTTGTAAAATTTACGAGTGTTGTTATTACATTTCCGCCCAACGTATCGGTTAAAATTAGTGTGATTGCGAAAAAAAAATAAGTAAGGTACTTAAATATATATTTTTTTAAATATCGCCATACACTTGGATTTTTATCCTGTGTCGTGGGTGCAATCAGAAACATAGAAGTGTCACATGCATAAACACCCAGACCGGAACAAATTTTTGTAGGTCATACTAAATATCTGTCCCGTGCGGGAACTAAACCCGCGACCCGTTGCGTAGAAGCCGATTATTCGACCACTGCGCTAAACGTGTCAGCAAATTGTAATAAAAGAAGAAAGAAAAATGTTTATTTGGTACTCAATAACAATATAAACTTAATAATGAAATATTGTGTATATATATAGATAGGTACCAAAAAGGTCCCCACCCAGTAAACGGTCGTGACATCTACGCCACGACCACTGGATATTCTGTGGGGCCAGCAGATACATGATCGGAGACGGCACTAGCCCAGCCGCAAGCGTAGCCTACCTAAAAACTAAAACTAACACACAAAATAATGTTAAACCAATAAACAAGTCAATCATAATATACACTACAAATATGTAATAAATACCATATATAATATGATACATACTAATATATATATATATATATATATATATATATAATATATATATATATATATATACGTATACGTACCTAATTTCGGTCGTTTTAGCCCAATATTCATAAGTAATCAAAGTAGTAATTTATACGTCGTTGAAGATGTGAAAGAAAAGAATACCTACTTAATAAATTGATGTTAACAAGCTATTTATAAAAATAATGTAATTCCCTGTCTGCATATACCCCGAGTAAATAGGGGTGTATGAAAACACAAAATACTTTTTTGTCATTAAGTATTCCTTAATGAGTCGCGTCCGACGTTCTTAAAAGAAATAATTATTAATCACAAAAAAAATTCGTCTCTGATATTCACAAATAGTCTAAGCTTTGTATTTATAAAAATGAGACGATTATGTTCGTTGCTTAAATGTTCAAAGAGTTTTTTAGGACATATTGATTACGGAAATTTGTAACTTAAATTTAGACTATTGACTGTTGATTATAAATGCCGCTGTGTATTTTGTGATGAAGACTGCAAATTATTGAATGGTGTATTTTGTTTTAGTTTCAATATCAAAACAATATTTCCAACTCACTTGCTGTAAACTTGGCACTTATTGCCTTGTTTTTAGTCCGTCAACTCCATATTATAAAAACACACACGCTTTTGACTTATAGCATTGGTGTTTTATTACAATCCATCAGTGTTAAAATAATGAATAGTTTCTATAGTGTAGTTATATTTGTAACACCATCCAGAGAAAATAGGGTTTTATGACAAGAGGCTCTCCTCCCCAGAATGGGGAGGCCTACCCACTAAAAACCTCAGGGATGGCCTTCCTCAGGCATGTAGGGAGCCCCCGGGAACGCCAAGCTACTTCTGGGAACCCCCAGCCTCCGCTCCCCTGCCGGGGAGCCCTCCTCGGGGAAGGCTACAATACCTCCCCCGATCTCCACCACCGACGACGCCCCCCGGCCACGGAAGGGGCGTGGTCCCTACCCGGGTCGCCGTATCCGCGGGCGCGATATCCTGTTGCAGCTGTGCTACCGAGCCCGGCGCCGCGCCTCCTTCGAGCGGGATCGGCCATCTACCGACCCCGCCTCCTTCGAGCAGAATCGGCCATCTCCCGATCCCGCTCGGCAGCCTCCTTCTGGAGCATTACTGCTTCACAGAAGGAGGCCACAGCCCTCCAACCTCCCTCGTCCGCCAGCAACTGAATAAACCTTCTTTAATAAATAAAAAAAAAATGACAAGAATAGATTCACGTAGTATCGAGATAATTTTGTTTTTTATAGCATACATAGCCATCCCTATTTTAACATTGTATTACAGTAACATTTTTTAAATATGTCCAGTATAGATTAGGTATATACATGCAACATAGCTCATATTTACAATGTTATTTAAGAGGATTTTCAATGATTACTCATGCACCAATTTAATTCGCCTTTGACAGAAAATGACTGAGAGAGATGACTGGGCGAAATGATAGAATTTGTCGATGAATCAGAACAGAACAATTTCGACAGTCGCTTGTAAAATAACCGACTTTCCACAAACCTTCGTTTCGTTTGCAACGTTGGCATAAGTACATAACCGATTAAAGTCGGACTCAGCATGAGTCAAGATTTTTATCAGTGTCATTTGCATTTGTCATAAGAGAATGTCGACTCATTAGCTATTGACGTTATCCACGAATGTGTCGTAATTATTTACTCGCCACTTCTTAGAATTGACCTTTTCAACGGGAAAACAATAATATCGTGGCGGTGGGTTGTTTTAACCCCCGTAATATAAAAGCACTTTAAAACGCTAATTTATCGTTTTTAATCATTTTCATTTACTTAATAGTCACATATGGAACATATACAATTCTCAATGTATGTATATATATGATACGGTTGACTATGTTTTTTAAACATTATTAAAGACATAAACATGATTAAGTATATAGAGATATTTCACTCAATAGAACAAAGAAAGAACAAAACAACGGTCAATCAGCATAGTTCACAGTAGGGGCATAATTTTTCAAATGTAATAAAATTTTTGAATGAGTATGTATGCAAAAAAAAAGGCACGTCTATTGCTAAATCTTACGTCTTAATTGTATATTATCTGTCTGTTACGTTCATTACATAGTCTATGCGATAAAGGTTTTTAGATACACAATACAGCTGTCACCGCTCCTTTTCTCACAGCGAAAAGACGGACTAAAGGGAATAAGCCACTCATATATCTGCGAAGTGACTAGACAGTATGCCCTATCCCTATTACACACAGATATAATCAAATAGATTCAGTATATCGGTGGCACCGTGGTCTCAGCACTGCGCCCTTAGGGTTCAGAAATCTGTTAGCTTATTTTGATTAATAAAATTGATTTTCATTATAAACATTGTTTTATTTTGTAAGTGTATGGTCACCTTACAATTTAAGTAGTAGTGCGATGCTGCTAAACGTGGGCCGCCTTTCTGACGAACGTTTCAAAATGGCGGCCCTGTTTTTGATAACAGCTAGCCTTAATATAATACGGCGAATTATACAATGTGACTGCGACATTTATATGATATGTGATGTCAACAATATTCGTGAGATCCTTTCATGTATGGGATTTTTCTATACCACAACAGCGGCAAAAAACTTACGACGATATAATGGTTCAATATAATGTAATAATTCATAATTTTCTTATACTTAGTTTTAGCAGCAGTTATTAAATTTATACATACATGTAAATTATTTCGTGCATTTAATTGTTCTTAATGATTTTCATAGTTAATGACTTTTGCAATAAGCGGACGATATTGTCTAACACTTGTTTACAGCGATTTTAGAATATTGAACGATGACCTTTATAGATTTTGTTTGTATTGAGTGAATCATATTTCAATATTTTATACTTCGGTTACAATTACACAAAGGGTCACCTGTAGTGGACGTTAAGTTGTTCTTTTTTCATCTACCACGATTTTGTCACAGCTCACTCGTTTTCTTGGGTATTCCTTTGTGTTAGAAACGTGTTGTCATTTCACAGTTCTCTGATCACGCATACACGATGTAATTACGCATTTGATTAATTGGTTCGCAAATGTTTATTTTAAACAAATACAAAGATACAGTTATTTGAAAATAATCTTCATAAGTTTACGAGTTGTCGTTCACAAGCTTACAATGGTAGGATTGTTACATTATTAACAATAACTTAAATTTGGAGAAGATTTATTTTTCCTGCGCCGGAGTCGAAATGACAAGATGGCTGCGATCGCACAGAAACTGTGGTGTGGTGTCACAGAAGATACGCTACTTAGGACCGTAGTTTCTTCTTGACAGATCACAGTGAATCACAGTTACTTTTACACCTTTAATTTGTATTTTGACTGTAGTTCATATGCCCTAGGAACATGCGTAACAAGGGTTTGGGTCTCTCTTTACACGAATCAAGTTTCCAGTTTCACTAGCTCGCAAATATCCATGTTGGAAGACTATATTATGCTGACATTGTATTTTTTTCATGCGATTGCTTTTTATCGAGCACCAATCATTAAATATTCATGTAGCGTGCGTGTGCCTGCGCACGGTCTCTTGACCGTATGCTAGATTTTTATGAATCGATAAATTTAATTTGCGATACAGCAAGTTGTGTATTCCCTCTTATCTACTGGAATGTATAATATACAACTAGACCCGACAGTAATGGTATAGATAACATACAATAAATCGAAGTACAGAAGAGTAAAAATAGGAGCTGAAAGTTTTTGTTTGGATAGGTTCAAAAATTACTGAACCCATTTTGATGAAAGTTGATAACGGAATAGTTTATGATGTGGAAAAGGACATAGGGAATTGTACAACGTGGAAAAATCAAATATTTCCAACATACTTACTTAAACTTGCGACGTATTGCCTTTTTTAGGTCGTTAACTCCAATTATAAAAAACACGTTTTTGACTTATAGCATTGGTATTTTATTACAATCCATCAGTGTTAAAATAATGAATAGTTTCTATAGTGTAGTTATATTTGTAACACCATCCAGAAAAAATAAGGTTTTTATGGCAAGAATAGCAAGTTTAATAGTATACTTGTGCAACCACTATCTAAAGAAGCACGAGATACCTTTTTTTTTTTTTTTGTTTCCCTGAGGAAAATGCATTAAATTGCATACCCCGGCCAAATTAGTAAAACATATTCTTAAGTTAAATAGGAATAGCTTACGAGTATGATGCTGAGAGGGACATAGGGAATTGTACAACGTGGAAAAATCAATTAAAAACAGCTTATATTTTGATGCAATCAGGTGTGGTATGATATAATGCGACCGACGCCGCGGGTGACTAGTAGAGTACATTTATGAAAATAGAACCGACTAAGAGAAATTACCGCAATCATTTTAGATGTGTCCAGACAATGGCATAAGCACTCCCCCATCATACTGGAGCTTAATACAAATTGGGATTTGTGGGTATTTATTGTACCTCTGCCTAACTTTATAGGCAGTTATTTTACGGACTTTGGTTTGGTTTGGTTAAGTCATAATCATATTATTGCGTGAGTGACTTTTACACCACATAGTTATTCAACCTTCTTTAAGCGGTCGATGCTTATTTGGATTACTTGCATGATTTGCAAATAGTAAATGTAATTAGGATTACAGAGTGCTCATCAATACAAGTTGCCATATTTTTGTTACATTAGTCTTGTTTCACACGTTCCAATTCCACACTACACTCGCCGCCCAATGCCGCCTGTTAATATTAAATCAAACAAATTATTTATTTGCAGAATACACTCTGAAACGATAACATCTTCCCATATGATGTTATAACTAATGAATTCTACCCTCAATAAAGGGTAGGTATACCTACAAATTCAGATTTCGAGTGAGACCATAAAAACATTACATTTATCAGAGGGAAAGTCAAGTTAACCGTTTGCGATCCCTCCAAACGCATGACAAGGCCTCCTGTTGGCTAAGGGATTATAGCCTTAACATAGGTTATGTTAGGTCCTATCATTATTTAGTTAAGGTATTTGTTTGTTTGATATTACAGATGTGCGGCGTATAGTGGATAACCCCATCATGTACGAGAAGTACGAAGAATTCTCAGTGCGACGCGCGCTCGCCGCCGACCCTGACACGCGGTGGTGTCCCGCGCCGGACTGCAGGTATGTGTACACAAGTATGGGGTCATCCATAAATTACGTCACACGAATTTCGTGTTTTTTTGCCCCTCCCCCCGTCCTTGTCACAGCTAGTCACATTTGTGAGACTCCCCCCCACCCTAGTGTGACGTCACATATTTTGAAAATTTACATTTCGAAATTATTGAATGATAAAAGCAGTTTCGAAATCAGTTTTATTTTCCATTTCAATAAAATTAACATCAAATCAATCAACAAAACAAAAAAAACGATTACTTATATTAAATATGCATAGGTATAGTCATTTCATGATTTTCATATTATATTATTCAAAATCACCTTTTTTTTTTTTGTTTCCCTGAGGAAAATGCATTAAATTGCATACCCCGGCTGTGGCGAGCCGACGGTTATGTGGGGCTCTCCTCCCCAGAAGGGGGAGGCCTACCCACTAAAAACCTCAGGGATGGCCGTCCTCAGGCATGAAGGGAGCCCCCGGGAACTTACCAAGCTACTTCCGGGAACCCCCAGCCTCCGCTCCCCCGTCGATACAGGGGAGCCCTCCTCGGGGGTGGCTACACTAATTTTTAAATTATAGAAATTATTGAATGATAAAAGCGGTTTCGAAATCAGTTTTATTTTCATTTTAATAAAATTAACATCAAATCAATTAACAAAACAAAAAGCGATTACTTATATTAAATAAGTATATGGTCATTTCATGATTTTCTTATTATATTTTTCAAAATCACCTACTACAAGCATTTACAAAAATAGTACCTTTCGGGAGTACCCCTATTAATAGATAGAAGAAGACACTATTAATTAATTTATTTATGAGAGTATACAATAAAAAATAATATTTACAGCACTTTTCATACTAATAGTAATAATCTAAAGTTTGTGTTTTAACAGTTAGCTTATAATAGATTTTCAAATGTGACGTCACGAAATTTAAGACCCCTCCCACCCCCTTGTCACACAATGTCACACTTCGTCAACCCCCTCCCTCCCCCTTACCGTGTAACGTAATTTATGGATGGCCCCTATCCTGGTTCTGCTTCGTTGTACGAGGAAATCTGAGTGTTCAATGTGATGTGGTCTTTATGGTTGCATAATCAGGAGGTCCAGGAATCGATCCTGCAATGTACCAATGTGTTTTTACACGCTTTTTATTGACTTACTCTGTCCGTTTGTTTGTTTGTTTGTTTGTCATGATCAAATCTTGTAATCGATTTTTCGACCACTTCTATTGCTCCAATCGAGCTCAAATTTTTTTTACATGTGTATTCTAGATGACAATACAATATTCAATCATTTTCGAATCATAAAAATACATAATTATGTTGTAATAAATTAAAAACTTTTTAATATGAGAATTGGTTCAATGAAGCAAACAGATAGAATTTGATATAATGCATATGTTTAATTCTAATACTACATTTTCTGAACAATTATGTACATTTCTTTATGTTTGTTATAATAATCACGAGACTAAAAAGTAGTAAATAAAAAAAAATTAAAAAAAACTTTTTAAAAAACACGCTTTTTACGCAAAGACTAAAAAACGTTTGAAAAAACTTTTGTTTGTTATAAAGACTAAAAAACATTTGATCTAAAAAGTAGTAAATAAAAAAATAAAAAAAACTTTTTAAAAAACACGCTTTTATTAAAAAGACTAAAAACCGATCTAAAAACTTGAAAATAAAAATAAAGTCACGCTTTTAGAAAATTTGGGTACATATCAAGAAAAATTTCTGATGACAAAAAGAAATGTAACTCAAAAATTTGTCTATAAAATTTAGGAAATTAGTCCAAGAACTCAATGACTATAAAAGCGTGGGGTGTAAATGTTAAGACCATTAAATGAGTAATGTTTAATTTTGAACACCCCACGCTTTTATAGTCATTGAGTTCTTGGACTAATTTGCTAATTTTATAGACAAATTTTTGAGTTACATTTCTTTTTGTCATCAGAAATTTTTCTTGATATGTACCCAAATTTTCTAAAAGCGTGACTTTATTTTTATTTTCAAGTTTTTAGATCGGTTTTTAGTCTTTTTTAATAAAAGCGTGTTTTTTTAAAAAGTTTTTTTCGTTATTGGAATTGTATATTTCTAACCTGAATATTTGAAATTAACGCCTGAGTAAAAGGCCTTGACGGGAGCAAGGGTAACTGTGTGATCCTATAAAGGTTTAAATAAAAACACTCTACTTCAGTCTACTCAGACGTGACATGTATAAACCTGCTCGACAACAAATTAAGGAAGGTCATCAATATGTGGTAACGCATCGCTTTTTCGTGTCCATTTCAAATCGTTCGGTCAATCAGAAACAAAAGCTACTTCGCTCTAAATGTATCAATAATAACTGTTTGCAGTTTCGCTGTGGTGGCGACTGGGTGCGCGTCGTGCCCGAAGCTGACGTGCCTGGCGCCAGGGTGTGGCGCGGCGTTCTGCTACCACTGCAAGGCGGCGTGGCACCCCACGCAGACGTGCGACGCGGCGCGCCGCTCGCGCCAGCCGCCGCCGCGCCAGCCGCAACCCCCGCATGCCGACCTTGATCACGGTACGACCCCACCTCCAGGTGCTCTGCTGTCATTACGAGTCAGCCCCACTCTCTCAATATTCCTTATTCTATTATGAGTCACGATCAGTCTCTGCTTTATACTCTCACTTTCTTGCGGCGACAACCCCCGCTCCCACACATCGACCTTTGATCACGATAGGACCCCATCTCCAGGTGTTCTGCTGTCACTACAAGTCAGCCCCATTCTCTCAATATTCCTTATTCCATCATGAATCATACTCAGTCTCTGATTATTGCGCTGCCATTTTGAGGCACCCCCAGAATATTATTATACTGCTGCCGCTACATAGCGTCCCCAGTATGAGTATTCCGTTTGCCACTACGAGAGGCACGATCCAATCTATTTCTTGGTTCTTCTGCTTTGTTTATTTGTTGCCAATATAGGGCATCTACAGTCTGATTGTGTATTCTGCTGCCAGTACCAGGCATTCCCCAGTCTAAATTTTTTGCTACCACTACGAGTGGCACGACTGTTCTCTGATTATTTTGCTACCTATGGCACCCTCCAGTTGCAGCTACTACGAGATACTCGTCCAGTCTCTGATTATTCTGCTGCGCCTACAGGCCTCTACCAGCAATTGATTATTATGTACAAGATATCCCCCAGTTTTTGAGTATACTGCTGATACTACTGGGTATCCCCAGTCTTTAAGTAATTTGCTGTTTCTATGAGAGGCTCATCCGGTCTCTGATTATTCTGCTGCCGCTACAGGCCTCTACCAGTACCTGATTATTATGTACGAGGCACCAATTTTTGAGTATTCTGCTGCCACTACCAGGTATCCCTAGTCTTTCAGTAATTTGCTGCTACTATGAGAGGCTTGTCTGGTCTCTGATTATTCTGCTGCCCCTATAAGTCTCTACCAGTAACTGATTATTATGTACGAGGCACCACCCAGTTTTTGAGTATTCTATTGCCACTAACAAGCATCTCCAGTCTCCGGTTCTGTTACCACTACAATCCACCATTCAGGTTTTGTGTATTATGCAGCCACAATAAAACACTCCCAGTCTGAATATTCTGCTAGTGCTATTACGAGGTAATCCCCAGTGTGGTGGCGACCAGTGAAAGTGTTCAAGTTCTATTGCTCCACATTGAAAATATTCTATTAGACTACAGGCCCGTGTTAAAAAAAGTGATGGGTCATTTGAACCACCAGATGACCTATGTAGAACGATATAAGAGCATAAAATAATAAGATTCAGCATTATGCCGTCACTTGTAAGCTGTCCAACTGAGTGCAGGTGAGAATTCAAAAGTACAGGTAGAGTGGGTATATTTTGGTCATATATTTTTGTACGGCATTCTTACTATCGATAGATCCATGAAAAATAATAAGACAACGCGTAGTGCCGTAAAAAAATCGTGCGCCAAAAAGTCGGATTTTTTTTTTGATTTTCCGACAATTTCCAGGGTGAATTTGATCATTTAATTTTGTACGGCATCAGTTTCATGCTATTTCAGTACTGCTTCTAATACATTATTCCGCAACGCCGTACAAAAATCATGCGACAAGGGGAAAAAACCGAGGGTTGCAACCCCCTCTTTTCCGTGGTACAAGGGGTGATTTGAAAAAGTACGGCTTTGGTTCCAAAACATTATCCGTGTTATTCCATGACCTGGTTTAGACCTGGTCTAAGCGAAAACTCGGGTTTAACTCAGATTTTAATGAAATTGATATTACAAGACACGGTTTCCCCAAAGAACCGGGTTTATCTCTGGTTTAAAGATAAACTAGGGTACCCCCTAGTTTAAGTCTGGTTTCAAAACGAAATTATGATTTTTGATAGCTTGTAGTTTGTGCATACATATCTCTAACTACAAATTGTTCTTGCTATTAGTTATTTTCTCGATATTTCACGGACTTTAGGGCTTGATAATGGATATTGATTTACTCGATGATATGGATTTAGACGATTTGGATATTTTGGATATATTTCGTTTTATGAATTTAGAATTATGCACAGTTAACATTTTAATTTTCAAAAATTCTTTATTAAAATATAAACTAGGTAAGTACATACCTTGTCTTCTTGGCACCAATTATAGGATCTCTTATTATTTTCCATTTTTATATAAGTTTATTAAAGATATTGTTAAATTCAAAGAAAATGAAATAATTTTGTTTAGTTAAATGCTTTGGTGTCAAAAGGGCGGCAAATTGAATAGGTACTTAATTTACGTTCCAACAAGCAATTTTTACAACGTCAAATGTATTATGATATTTTATAGTATATATAAGAAGAAATATAAGTACATACTTACATTTCTTCTTATATATACTTTAAAATTAAATTTATCTTATGAAATAAATGTTTTTATCAACTTTGTACTTTTATTTTCACTATAGTTATGAAGTCGCTTACAAACGAAGCTGCGTGAAATGGAACGATTATTGGTTTACTAATAAAATTGGCTAAAACTAGGGTGCCAAAGCCGTTTAAAACGAACGAATGAATGAATGATTTTCTTTAGACTCGGGTTTTGGAAGATCGTACTTGAATTTGTTTTTGTAATAAAGTCCGGTCTAAACCAGAGACCTTGGTTTAGACCCGAACTACATAGACCTGGTTTAAACCCGAGTTTTAGAAATTTTTGTAATAAGAGAGTATCTGACACTTAAAAGTACTATTAAAAATAATGCCGTCAAAAAATGATGGTTCATTTGATTGTATATCAATAATTATCTTAATTTTATCGTATTCTTGATTTATAAAGGTGTAAAATCATTTGATCCTGTACGGGAACTTTTTTTTTAATATGATATTGTAAAATACAATTGTTATATAGTATTGCCGTTCAAAAGAAACTGTTCTGAAAAAAATTATAGAGAAACACAAAAACTGTAATTTTTCAAATTATTGAAGAAATTTAAATATCATACATGAATGAAATATAGCAGTTTTCTACATTGTATCCCATGTTTTAAATAGTATTAACATAAATAAATTAGGAAAAAATGATGCCGTACATTTTAATGCAGACCATATCTTTTAGGCTGATGTAAATGACGCTACTGTCTAAAGGGTACTTTATGGCCATCTGATACAGTACGGCATTAACATATTTTTGAAGAGAACAATTGATAATATGATTAAATCACTATGACGTCTAACTGAAGTGAAACGGTGTGTACATTATATCCAAAAATTGAAACTGTCAACCACAGTATCAACAGTTTTGTATACTTTTTGGTTTACTATATACTTCGAACATTATTGATACATATATATAATTGATTTGTTTCATTGCAATGATGTGAAGAAATAAAACAATTATTTTTAAGAAAAATTTGATATATTTAATAATGATGATAATACAAAATATGGTTTCTATTTAAATTATTCAGTGTCGGAATCAGCCGCTGAGTTGTTATCAGAATCATCGATGTCCGAATTATCTTCTCTATCATTTTCTGAAACATATATATGTTTTTGTCAAAATCAAAGTCTTACGTACAGATTAAAGATGTTAAGATTTATTAATTTACCTATGACGTCATCATTTTCTTCGCCTGATTCCTCATCCGGTGCCGTTATGTCACATACTTTTTGGGGACATTCCTCGCCGTGGAACCAATCGAAATCGTACCGACCGTCATTAAGGATCCATCCATATCTTATTGGTAACAAGGTCGATGGTATTTGTTTATAGGCATTACACCAAATCTGCGCTATGTAGGTAGGTATACAAACCCATATTTAACATAGTTTCTTACTAGAAACCTAGAATCACGAAAAGGCTATGAAAATTAGTACAAATAAACTATCTAAATGCCGTACTTTTCGTTATATGAATTTTTTCTTTTTCATTTTTTTCCCTTTGAACCAACGAAAATGTACGGCATATGAAAAAATATTATCTATGCATAAAATACTTTAGAAATAAATTAATTTGATGTTGTGTCAAATCACCCCTTGGACCACAGAAAGAGAGGGGGTTGCAACCCTCGGTTTTTTCCCCTTGTCGCATGATTTTTGTACGGCGTTGCGGAATAATGTATTAGAAGCAGTACTGAAATAGCATGAAACTGATGCCGTACAAAATTAAATGATCAAATTCACCCTGGAAATTGTCGGAAAATCAAAAAAAAAATCCGACTTTTTGGCGCACGATTTTTTTACGGCACTACGCGTTGTCTTATTATTTTTCATGGATCTATCGATAGTAAGAATGCCGTACAAAAATATATGACCAAAATATACCCACTCTACCTGTACTTTTGAATTCTCACCTGCACTCAGTTGGACAGCTTACAAGTGACGGCATAATGCTGAATCTTATTATTTTATGCTCTTATATCGTTCTACATAGGTCATCTGGTGGTTCAAATGACCCATCATTTTTTTAACACGGGCCTGTAGTCTATATAACTATAAAAGGTTTTATGTCAATAGCCACATGTTTTGCTGCAACTGTAAGTCACTGTGTGTCTGCAACCACACATTATGCTGCTATGAGTCTCTATGTGGTAACTTAAACAAATTGCAGGCGATGTGAAGCCATGCCCGCGGTGTTCGGTGCTCATC
This sequence comes from Scirpophaga incertulas, assembly GCA_036419045.1. Taxonomy (NCBI): domain Eukaryota; kingdom Metazoa; phylum Arthropoda; class Insecta; order Lepidoptera; family Crambidae; genus Scirpophaga; species Scirpophaga incertulas. The sequence goes on from CM071630.1 coordinate 34,823,550, forward strand.
GTGAAGGTGGAGGACGGCTCGTGCAACCACATGGTGTGTTGCGTGTGCGGCGCAGAGTTCTGCTGGCTGTGTATGAAGGAGGTGTCGGATTTGCATTACCTTAGGTAAGTATTTAGTTAAAACTTTTGATTATATTACGAGCTTTTATTTCACTTGCAATGTATGTATGTTCGGGTCAAATCTTACAACTCAATTTTAAGGTACTTGCCTTCAACCGATTGAACTGAAACTTTGTATACATGTTTAGTTTGGATGACAATGCATGATTAACTGTGTGACGTTATTCTAAATCAACTCTAGAAACAAAAAAAAAAATGTAAGGTAAAAAAAAAAACTTACAAAAATCTCGCAACAAGCTTTTATAACATATAAATGTGTTAAATTTGAAATGACGTTATAAGTCAACAGTAAAAGTTTTAGTATAAAAGTAATTTTTTTTCTTTTTAGCCCATTTAATTAAAAGCTTGCCTTAATGTTTTATGTTAACCATATCGTCGTTCCGTTAGTTTAGTTTGAAAAAATAAATGTTTCCCGTATTGTCCGAAGAACTTGTGACGTGTAATATAAAAATTGTAAATTTTTATTTGAATGTATTTTTTGAACCATGCAACTTATTGTTTTGTTATCCAAATTGAAAACACATTTATTTTAAGTGAATGATTAAAATGTCAACATTGTCATCAAATTTCATTCCTTACTTTCAAACGATTACGTTAACGGCAAATTAAAATCTAAAGATCCAAATCATAATCTAAAACCGGGAGAGTAATCAACTGTGTCACGTCACTTTAAATTTGAAAGCTCGCTTGTTGAATAGCTATGTATATGTATGAATGTGTCGCTCGGTGGTTGGTGCGCAGCCCGAGCGGGTGCACGTTCTGGGGCAAGAAGCCGTGGTCGCGCAAGAAGAAGCTGCTGTGGCAGCTGGGCACGCTGGCGGGCGCGCCGCTGGGCATCGCGGTGGTGGCGGGCGTGGCGCTGCCGGCGCTGCTGGTGGGGCTGCCGCTGTGGGCGGGCCGCCGCGCGCACCGCCGCCTGCGCCGCGCCGCGCCCGCGCGCCGCCGCGCCGCCGTCGCCGCCGCCGTGGCCGTCGCGGTGAGTCGCTCAATATCATCAAGAAGAAGCTGCTGTGGCAGCTGGGCACGCTGGCGGGCGCGCCGCTGGGCATCGCGGTGGTGGCGGGCGTGGCGCTGCCGGCGCTGCTGGTGGGGCTGCCGCTGTGGGCGGGCCGCCGCGCGCACCGCCGCCTGCGCCGCGCCGCGCCCGCGCGCCGCCGCGCCGCCGTCGCCGCCGCCGTGGCCGTCGCGTGAGTCGCTCAATATCATCAAGAAGAAGCTGCTGTGGCAGCTGGGCACGCTGGCGGGCGCGCCGCTGGGCATCGCGGTGGTGGCGGGCGTGGCGCTGCCGGCGCTGCTGGTGGGGCTGCCGCTGTGGGCGGGCCGCCGCGCGCACCGCCGCGCGCACCGCCGCCTGCGCCGCGCCGCGCCCGCGCGCCGCCGCGCCGCCGTCGCCGCCGCCGTGGCCGTCGCGGTGAGTCGCTCAATATCATCAAGAAGAAGCTGCTGTGGCAGCTGGGCACGCTGGCGGGCGCGCCGCTGGGCATCGCGGTGGTGGCGGGCGTGGCGCTGCCGGCGCTGCTGGTGGGGCTGCCGCTGTGGGCGGGCCGCCGCGCGCACCGCCGCGCGCACCGCCGCCTGCGCCGCGCCGCGCCGCGCGCCGCCGCGCCGCCGTCGCCGCCGCCGTGGCCGTCGCGGTGAGTCGCTCAATATCATCAAGAAGAAGCTGCTGTGGCAGCTGGGCACGCTGGCGGGCGCGCCGCTGGGCATCGCGGTGGTGGCGGGCGTGGCGCTGCCGGCGCTGCTGGTGGGGCTGCCGCTGTGGGCGGGCCGCCGCGCGCACCGCCGCCTGCGCCGCGCCGCGCCCGCGCGCCGCCGCGCCGCCGTCGCCGCCGCCGTGGCCGTCGCGGTGAGTCGCTCAATATCATCAAGAAGAAGCTGCTGTGGCAGCTGGGCACGCTGGCGGGCGCGCCGCTGGGCATCGCGGTGGTGGCGGGCGTGGCGCTGCCGGCGCTGCTGGTGGGGCTGCCGCTGTGGGCGGGCGCCGCCGCGCACCCGCCGCGCGCACCGCCGCCTGCGCCGCGCCGCGCCCGCGCGCCGCCGCGCCGCCGTCGCCGCCGCCGTGGCCGTCGCGGTGAGTCGCTCAATATCATCAAGAAGAAGCTGCTGTGGCAGCTGGGCACGCTGGCGGGCGCGCCGCTGGGCATCGCGGTGGTGGCGGGCGTGGCGCTGCCGGCGCTGCTGGTGGGGCTGCCGCTGTGGGCGGGCCGCCGCGCGCACCGCCGCGCGCACCGCCGCCTGCGCCGCGCCGCGCCCGCGCGCCGCGCGCGCCGCCGTCGCCGCCGCCGTGGCCGTCGCGGTGAGTCGCTCAATATCATCAAGAAGAAGCTGCTGTGGCAGCTGGGCACGCTGGCGGGCGCGCCGCTGGGCATCGCGGTGGTGGCGGGCGTGGCGCTGCCGGCGCTGCTGGTGGGGCTGCCGCTGTGGGCGGCCGCCGCGCGCACCGCCGCGCGCACCGCCGCCTGCGCCGCGCCGCGCCCGCGCGCCGCCGCGCCGCCGTCGCCGCCGCCGTGGCCGTCGCGGTGAGTCGCTCAATATCATCAAGAAGAAGCTGCTGTGGCAGCTGGGCACGCTGGCGGGCGCGCCGCTGGGCATCGCGGTGGTGGCGGGCGTGGCGCTGCCGGCGCTGCTGGTGGGGCTGCCGCTGTGGGCGGGCCGCCGCGCGCACCGCCGCGCGCACCGCCGCCTGCGCCGCGCCGCGCCCGCGCGCCGCCGCGCCGCCGTCGCCGCCGCCGTGGCCGTCGCGGTGAGTCGCTCAATATCATCAAGAAGAAGCTGCTGTGGCAGCTGGGCACGCTGGCGGGCGCGCCGCTGGGCATCGCGGTGGTGGCGGGCGTGGCGCTGCCGGCGCTGCTGGTGGGGCTGCCGCTGTGGGCGGGCCGCCGCGCGCACCGCCGCGCGCACCGCCGCCTGCGCCGCGCCGCGCCCGCCGCGCCGCCGCGCCGCCGTCGCCGCCGCCGTGGCCGTCGCGGTGAGTCGCTCAATATCATCAAGAAGAAGCTGCTGTGGCAGCTGGGCACGCTGGCGGGCGCGCCGCTGGGCATCGCGGTGGTGGCGGGCGTGGCGCTGCCGGCGCTGCTGGTGGGGCTGCCGCTGTGGGCGGGCCGCCGCGCGCACCGCCGCCTGCGCCGCGCCGCGCCCGCGCGCCGCCGCGCCGCCGTCGCCGCCGCCGTGGCCGTCGCGGTGAGTCGCTCAATATCATCAAGAAGAAGCTGCTGTGGCAGCTGGGCACGCTGGCGGGCGCGCCGCTGGGCATCGCGGTGGTGGCGGGCGTGGCGCTGCCGGCGCTGCTGGTGGGGCTGCCGCTGTGGGCGGGCCGCCGCGCGCACCGCCGCGCGCACCGCCGCCTGCGCCGCGCCGCGCCCGCGCGCCGCCGCGCCGCCGTCGCCGCCGCCGTGGCCGTCGCGGTGATTCGCTCAATATCATCAATACGATACGACTCATGAACATTGTGAAAAACTATCGTGTTTCTTAATCCTACTACTATTATAAAGGCGAAAGTTTGTAAGTATGGATGTATGGATGTTTGTTACTCTTTCACGTAAAAACTACTGAATGGATTTGAATGAAACTTTACCACAATATAGCTTATACATCAGAATAACACATAGGCTATGTTTAGGACTTATGAGTTTCGGACCGCGGAAAAGGAAATTTAAAAAAGTAAAAAAAAAAAGATTTTGACATTATGGTTTTCGGTACTGGACTGTCACTTCGGATTTTTTCACGGCATTTTTATTGAGTTTATTTTAAATATATTCTTTGGTTTATTTACGGCGGATTAATAATTGATCATTTACGGAAGTGTATTTAAATATACCATTGGATAAATATTGGCATATTACGGTTTCGACGGGATTACATTTACATTTGGAAAAGTGGTCGGCCACGCGTTCTCCTATTTTTTACACTACAAGTATTGTAGTTTATGATATATATTTATAACCACATACGGTAGGGCACATTAGTACACACAAAACACACGTTCAAGCCAAGCCAGAACTACGGACCGGTAAGTAAGCAATATTATTATATAGTTAAATAATATAACCAAATTACGGGCGTTCGGGAAAACGCAACAGGCTACAATTTTTGAAGTTTCTAAGAGGTCGTAAAAAAAACACATTTTTTGCGCTTACATTGCAAACGCTGACTGAATCCTACAAGATAGATCAAAACAATTTACTACAGTATTGTACAACTTAAAAAGGTCTACAAAAAAGTCCGTGATGGTATATGTTTATCTCCTAGGAATAACCCACAATAACCATTTTTTATCCTGAGCATACTGCAGTAGCTACCTATAGGCCTATGATTAGGACTCTGCAGTGCTTAGTTACCGTATTTCTCACTTATTACTAGACTAGACGGGACGAACCCGAAGTCGCGGGCAAAAGCTAGTTTAAAATAATGGTAATTTATTTAATACTTGAAATAATTGAAATGTATATATACAAGTCTCGATTCATTTGTCGCATTTAGAGTAATCGGTGTTTTTCTTTTTCTTCTTTTTTTAAATAAGATTTATTAACAAAATATGTGTAATTAGTATTTTTTTAAAATAAATATTACATTTGTATTAATCCCTGGTATATACAGGATTACCTGGTAAGTCGTGCGAACCCCGTTAGGGGGTCGTGGTTCCCACCATTTCTGACAGATTTCCCCTTGGAACCCCGCCCCCAACTTAACCGTTTTCAAGTTATAAGGCTTTAAAGACTTTTTTGAAAAAATGTCCGATTTTTGTCTATTGGCCCATTTTTTTTTGTTTATTATAATTCAAATATTTAGTTTTATACTATTTTTGTGTAGCAGATTAGTTTGTTCATCATAATGCAAAATAAAAATAGAGTTACCTCAACTAAATAGGTTGTAGATAGAAGATTGATAGTTATAGCATCAAACAAAAATCAGTACAAATCAAACTTCAACCAGCAATAGTAAAAAAAAATCTATGACACGTAGGCTGCAGACACCTTTAAAAATATCTACGTTTCATTAGCTATTCAACAAGGTATAACAAGGTAGGCTGCTATTAGATTTCTTGGAATAATCTTTGGTAAAAGTCCTAAAAGGAGTAGTGAAATTAATGTAAAATTTATCAATTATGTTACAAAATAAAATAAAACAATTTAAATTAGATTAAACAAATGTATTTTATTTTATCTTTCGTGTTCAACATGTCCACCTCTGTTTCGCACACACTCGCATTCTGTTTCTAAGTCCACTTTTAACCCTTAACCACTGACGTACGTCTGAGAGACGTAGGTGCGTAATAAAAGCGGTCATATCTCTTTACACCAAACGCAAACGGATTTGTGCTTTCCTGTACCTTCCTAGTACTCAGTGACGCGCGGGCAGGGGGTGTAAGCGGACTTGTTTTGCGCCCGGATTAGGTAAGTATCGCTGTCCTGACGTCTGTGAGACGTAGCGTCAGAGTAAATGTAACTTTTAAAATGTTATATTATTTTTGTTTTAGGCTTAAAAAATGGCTTCGAATAAACGTTTTTTGGATAGTCGAGACCTGAGTACAAGTAAACAACCTCGTATCAACATAAATGATCAACTTTTTGAGCGTTTGGTCACTGAAATTCTGGTTTTGTCAACAAACGTGAAATCCCACCAGAGTTTCTACAAAAGACTCGCACTCTCAAGTCAACTATGTACGGTTTTACGAAAGACACAACTTTACTGTCGTATGCATAAAAGAAACAAAACAGTAATCATGGTATCTACTATGCATCATGATTAAGCCATGGACGTTCAAAAAGGTATTCTAGAGATCATTTCATTTTACAATTCTTCAAAAGGCGGCGTAGATTCGTTAGATAAAAAATGCGCTAAATATTCTTGCTTCATGCGCTCCAGACGTTGGCCGATGGTAATATGTAGAATATTACCATATAGTGGACATTGCTGCAGTAAATGCTTTCATTCTTTCCAATTGCAAAACAGAAGACCGACAAATTTTTATGAAAAATGCCGCAAAGAGTTTAGTTCGTCAGCAACTCGAAAGGCGCATAATAATTCCACAACTTTCTTTCGAGCTCAAAGGGCTACTCACACATATCCTGGGTACAGCTGCGATACTTCCGAGTGGAGGAAGAAACTGAAAAGTGTCGCCTCAACGTTCGTAAGAACTGTCATTTATGTTATAAACTACACGGAAAAAAATAATTGTTTACACCAAGTAAGTTTACTTGGGCCAAATGGTTTTCGCTTTTCCATATAAGGAAAATAGAAATTACTTACAACAAGAATTAAAATGTCTCGAAGTTTAATTTTTAGACTAAGCAACTAATGTCTTCGATCAATACTGACATAAACTGTTGAAAAGAGTAACTTCATTTCTTATATCAATGCTCACAAAGTATTGTTTTAAGAACTAGAACGTTTCCTAACAAGAATCAAATATTTCTTGAAACTATTGATGAAAAAATGATAATGATGATCTCTTCGCCTGATAACTAAGCCATCTCAATGTAAAATAATTTCATTCTTGGTTTAAAATATTTAGCTCATGAAGAAAGAATTAAAAATATTGATGGAAGATATAAATTATTTTAATTAAAACAGTTTCGCCCTTGGGTTATAATATTTGCTTTTTAAAAAAAGAATTTGACAATATTGATTTAAGAAATATTAAAATTTACTTTTTATTCAATATTGTCAAATTCTTTTTTTAAAAACGAAGTATTTCAACCCAAGAGCGAAATTATTTTAATCAAAAAAGTTTCGCTCTTGGTTATAATATTTGCTTTTTAAAAAAAGAATTTGACAATATTGAATAAAAAAATAAATTTCTTTATTCAATATTATCAAATTCTTTTTTTAAAACCCATATATTTTAACCAAGAGCGAAATTATTTTAATGAAAAAAGTTTCGCTCTTGGATTAAAATATTGGCTTTTTAAAAAAGAATTTGACAATATTGAATAAAGAAATTTATTTCTTTATTCAATATTGTCAAATTCTTTTTTTAAAAAGCAAATATTATAACCCAAGAGCGAAAATTTTTTGATTAAAATAATTTATATCTTCAATCAATATTTTTGATTCTTTCTTCATGAGCTGAATATTTTAAATCAAGAACGCATTTATTTTATATTGAGACGGCTTAGTTATTAGGCGAAGAGTTTACAGCATCAAAAACATGAACATTTATTTCTCTCGAATAAAAGAAAGGCGATGGAAAAAAGAGAGAAACATTAAAATTTACAATATAAATATTGATTTATATTTATAATAGGTAGGTACATATTAATATTGCAAAATTTGATGTATCCTCTCTTTTTTCCATCGTCTTAGTATTTTTCGAGATAAAATAAATTTTCTTGATTTTAATGCTGTTTACTCTTTCGCCTAATAACTAAGCCATCTCAATATAAAATAATTACATTCTAGATTTAAAATATTCTGCTCATGAAGAAAGAATAAAAAATATTGATGGAAGATATAAATTATTTTAATAAAATAGTAGGACTAATACATTCAGGCACAATATATTGTGTATTCAGACACACAGGATTAAGTCCTCCTAAAAAGAAAGCGAAAGGGTTAGAAATTTGTTCCTAAATCCAAACAATCGCAGATTAATTCTAAACATTTGCATTATTTTTAGCTTAGAGTAAATTTAAAGCTTTTAGTATAAAAATAAAACATAGTATATTATTATATTATACCTGTTTATTGTAAGTATACAAAAAAAAAGAATTATTTTCAAGTGCGAGTATAACTTATCTAAAACAATTCACGAGTAAATAAATACAGAGCACATCTCCCAACAGCAACCGCATGAAGCTGTTGGCACCAACCGCTCCAAGCAGTCCGTCTATGGCCGGCTTTAGAGATTATCTTTTAAAAGTGCCTATTCCGCACAAGATCCGCTTTTGCAAGTTCACGGGTCACATGCTGTAATGAACAGCAACACAAAAAACTTTTTACCCACTTTTTTACCTAAAAAAAATTACAGAAAGAATATCGTCGGCTAAATGAGTTGAACTGCCAAATCCATTCTAACAAATTTTCAGGACACAAAAGAGAAACAAAACGTGCTGTCTCTATAAAACTATTTGATAATTATCTCCAAGCGCAATAAAATAGTAACTTCGTCTAGAAATAAGCACAATACTACTGGAAATTTCTAAATACCTAACTATTCATAGTTTCAGAGTAACCTATGATAAAATATTGTTACCTACTATGTACTCACCATGTGAGAAAATCAACACAGAAGGAAGTTTCAACTATTACCTACCTAAATTTAAATTCGCAAACGCGTCGAAGCCGGTGCAAAGCACCGGCTTCGACGCAGACGCACGCACATGCACAAAATGGCGGAGTCCGTTTTTACTAGTAGGTACATGCGAGCTTCATGTGCGAGTTTAGATGTTAATGTTAAAATTATCAGATTATTGCACAGGATTTTGAATGTTTTTTTAAGTTAGATGTATTTAGCAAGTTTACGAAACGAAATATTATTATTTTCTCTCTCTAACGATACCCATATCAATAAAAATGGAGTTAGCGTTCAACTCTTTTAGCCGACGTTATGCTGTCCGGCAATCACAATTAGGTATTTTAGAGGGCACTTACTTTTAAAATTTTCTTTGATGTCTTCACTCACACCCCTGCTATTAAGAATGTTCATTAACTTGCCTTGATTCTCCATCTCCATTGGATTCGACTGGACGTACGATACGAACTAATGGACTTCAAACAACAAACAAGCAAAGCACCCACAGCAAATCACAAGCAACCGTCGTTCAGTCAGTGTTGCCGCTAATCAAACGCGAAAAAGTACTAAAACGAGTTAGAAACTATGCAATTTAATAAAGAAAAAATCGCATACGATATTCTAAAATATGTGTTTTATTTGTATATTATGTATTATTAAGTAGAGATTATATAGACAACTAAATAATTCTATTTATTATTATTTATATGTATTTAAATAATTAAATTTATGAACGTTCTAAAATGAGCATAACCAATTGAATATTAGGACTGAACCCTTAGTTTAATTTGATAGCAATTGAGCTTGATTGATCGTATTTTAGATTTCACTATACATTGATTTACAGTTCGACAACCGAGACAATGAGTAGAGACCTATTTGATAAAAGCTATCAGTTTCGTATATCGACTACATTTCGTCTCACGGATTGTAGAAAAATGAACCTTATGTAGTGACATAAGATATCGATAGGATCAGTCTTGTGTGCTCTCGATGCCCAAATTGCATTCGTCTAAATTTCAAAAATGCTTAATAGGTATTTATTAAATTACAAGTAGCACATTATTATTGTTCCACGTATTTAAGATTATTATCTAATCGCTTAGGCAAAGTTCATATGACTATATATTATATGTTCATAAGAATAAAATAAAACAGTGATTCCGTCTACAGGCTGTCAAGTATAAGTTGGCGATCGGAAAAAGATCTGACGAAGCACCCCGAGTCCTCTTTACCTCCCTCCAAAAGAGTTTGGAATTGGCCTCGAAGTCCCTCGTCAGCCTCTCTTCTTCTTTCAAAATCATACTAACACGCTTCTCTTTCACTAAAGCCTTAGTTTCATTCTTGCATTGGCGGTATATTTTTTTCTTCTTTTCTTTCATACTTTCATTTAAGTGCAAAGAGACAACGTCCAACCATGCTTTACTCTTTTATGCTACAGAGGTTTCAACCTCTGCATCCCACCAGGCATCGCCTTTCATTGTTTTGCTCCTCTTTGCGCATCCACATACATTTTTTGCACTATCCACCATACTTTCTTCCAAAACGTTCCAGCAATCATCTACGTCTAAGTCAGCAAGGTTCACATTTGCGAGCCTTTCGCTGACCAGACCTACGTACTTACTCCTAATACTCTCATCATTCAGCTTTTCAGTCTTTATCCTTTCAAGATCTCCGAAAGTAGTACGCACTCGCCAGTGTCTCCACTTCTTGAAAAGGCTCACAAACCGGCTTACAACCAGGTAGTGGTCCGTTTCAATAGTGGGACCTGTGTAGGCTCTTGTATCCACTAACGTGTTTCGGAGTCTATTATCTATTAAAATCAAATCAATTACACTTTTTTGATCATTCAATCTCCAGGTATACGTGTGAATAATGTCTGTGCTGGAATAATGTGTTAGACACAAGAAGATTTCATTCCGTACAAACATCCAGAATAAGCTTACCAGCATCATTCACTCTCTTATCTCCATACGGACCAAGAATGAGACTGATATTTGTCTCGTTTGGTCCCTTCCCATCCGTTCAAATCACCACACACAATCACTCTTTCGTTCGCTTCAGCCAAATCCAGAGTATCTCTCATGGCATCCCAAAATTCCTCCAGGTCAACAGGTCCTGCCAACAGAAAAACTCTCGTAATCCCTAACTTTATACGGACCCAGAGGAGTCTCGGGCCTACCAAACCATAATCTTTCATACCAGAGCCCAAGCGGGAGGAGAGTACCACACCCACTCCTGCGCTGGCATAATCGTCCTGCTGGACACCAGACCACAAGGCCATTATGCCAACGCGAAGCTCTTCTGTGTGACTCCCCTTACGCTTAGTCTCAGTCACACACAAAGCACCCAGACGTCTCACATTCATTACATCGATCAGTTCATTCATCTTATCTTTCAACCCCCCACGTACATTCCACGTGCCTATACGGCACTCTGCTCTCCTCGACCCGCCGGTTGTGGCGCTGCGTAAGAGGTGACGACCCCTCTCGACGCATGCCGTATGTTCCACACCGGCAAGGGCACACCGGTGTGCGTCGCCTCTGGGGGACGCCTAACCCGCTGCCCAGCGGTGTGGGACGAAGGATCATTCATGTCGCCCCAATATCTACTCATACGAGTCGATCTTGGGGCGGCATGTCCGAGGTGCGCCGGACGTTTTTGCATGCCAAACAACATGCGAAATTCTGTCTCACGTGAAGGCTCCTTTTACTGCACCCCAAAATTGGCGATCGGTCAAAAATTGCTGAAAATTTTTGACGTGACAACGTCTATTAAATTGATACGGCGTGGAGTCATTCTCGAAAACACCGTAACGGCCGAATCTGACGCTTCGTAACGGCCGAATCTGACGCCACACGGACGTTGTCACGTTCAAATATCGGCAGTAGACTGAGTTCTACAGACAACCAATTTTTTTCAATTTATCACAAAAATAATTAAAACTTTGGACGGTTGTAAATAAATTAAGAAGATCACGGCGCTTGTGGTCGCGTGCTTGCGTTGTTCGCAAGTGTTCGATATTTGTGTTGTTCGCTGTCGCTCTTTCTACTATACATGAGTTCCGTTATAAGAAAGTGCAAAAGCTTATCAAGGTTTGAAAAAAAAAAACACAAAAGGTCGTCGTTTTATTAAAACACTCAACAGATTGCAATCTACAGTCGAAGCGCTTTCATTTGATACATGCAATATATAGAAGAGAAACGCTGATAATTTGAAAGGTTTTTAATGTGATGTTGTAAATACATGTTTTTGCGCTTACATTGCAAACGCTGATTGAACCCTACGAGATAGATCACGATAATTGTATATTTAGTATCAGTATAGTCTTCTTCTTCTTCAAAAAAATTCTGGCATAATTCAACTAAATTTAAGATTTGTCTCTCTTTCATTCTCTACTGAACATGACAAGGACAGACTGCTGTCAAATTTAGTTTTAAGTTTAGAGAATCATGCCAGAATTGGGCCCAATATTTAGCATCAGTAATATCAGCTGGGGTGGGTAGCCAGTATGTACAGAAAAAATTAATTTAATTTGGAAACTGAGGATTCACTTATTCGGGTTCGGATATTACAGACTCACACTAACCGCTTTCAGATTTTTTGTGATTAGTATACAAAGTATGCAAGCTTGTATTTTATTAATATTATAGCGTCGGTGGTGCTAAGGTCTGGGCACTGGTCACCGGAAGATTCGAAGCGATCGGGGGCGATCCTGCCATGTACCAATGTGTTTTTCGAATTTCATATGTATTTTTTTCTGAAGCTCATACGGTGAAGGAAAACATTGTGATGCAACCTGCTTACACCTGCGAATAAATTCAAAGGTGTATAGTAAACCAATCCCCGCACTGGGCCAGTGTGGTTTACTAAGGCCTGATCACTGAAATCGACTTCGTTTTTTATGTATATATGTATAAATAAAACAATGTCATGTATGTTACATCATTTATAATTCAAGATTGGTTTAGCTATAAGCAGATTTCAATGATCACCCATTAAGAAATTATGAAGAAAACTATTCTGGCAGGGTCAAGCAATATAGATAGATTATGGTTTGCCTTGCCATCTTCGGCATTATTTAATTTTATTTAAGTGTAATGTTTTTCTTCTGTGCGAATCAATTACCCAAAGTATTTCTTTCAATATCAGTTTTAGAATTACGGTATCTATTACAGTTAATGTCTATACGTAAAACATAAACATTTACCTAGGTGAAAGAAACAACAAAATATTGTAAGGATTTGCAACTTGATTCTAAGTACCTATTACGATATCCTTAAAGTATTGGTATTTACTACTAAATAATTATTATAATTAGTGTTGGCAACACTTATAAAGACCAAAAACTTTAAGTATTTATTATAAGTTCGATCAAGATTGCTAAATCTTGTTAGAAAAATCATGAGTCATTTCTTATTTGGCACAAGAATGTTTTTGATTAATATTGTTGTCTCAAAACAGTCTCTGTTTCAAAATCAAGAATTAGCGATGGATTTCATGCTTGTCTCAAGATATATATATTTTGTTATTTTTGTTTTTTGTTATAACGTTAATTCTCCAACATTGGAAAGGCAAAGGGAATTAATGCGTATACAGGCGATATCTGTTGATGTTTGTTTCTTTTTACAAGCTTTTATTTAGCTTCACCTGTCCCGTTGTCTGTCTGTCTGTCTGTCTGTCTGTCTGTCTGTCTGTCTGTCTGTCTGTCTGTCTGTCGGTCTGTCTGTCTGTCTGTCTGTCTGTCTGTCTGTCTGTCTGTCTGTCTGTCTGTAATCAAATCTTGCAAGTTAAATTTGATCCACTTCCCGATCTCCGATTGAGCTGAAATTTTGCATGCACGTGTAAGTCGGATGACAATGCATGGTTATGTGTGTGACGTCATTTTAAATCCAACATTGCGGCATTACCAAGATGGCGGATCAATTATTTTTAATGCACCCCTACAATATGGGTATCAAATAAAAGGGCTTACAAAGAACACCTCAAAAAATAATATGACGTCGCTCTTAATCCAATATAGCGGACTTTCCCAAGATGGCGGACCAATTATTTTTAATGCACCCCTATAATATGGGTATCAAATGAAAGGGTTTGGTAAGCTTCGTTTTTTAGTCGGAAAATAAATTAAACGTAAAAAACACTTTCTTCTTTATCTCGGAAAAACGGAGACTCTCACCGGGATGCGCGATAAAGACTTCGCGCGATAGACCAACTTCCCCGCGGACGTGGCCGCGGGCAAAAGCTATATCCCTTATCCCTCTATAGATCCAATCCCGCAATCTATACACGCGGACGAAGTCACGGGCTGAAGCTAGTATATCTACGAATTCGTAAGGGAGCATCCATCATATCTAGGGTATCCTGATATATTATCATGGTCAATGCGACGAAGCAGTCTCTATGCAGTCGTTAGCCCAACATCCTGGGGTGGGCACTGGAGCATTCTGGGGTGGGCCGTGCCCACCCCAGAATGGTCCAGTAGGGAATAGGGGCCCACCTTAGGGACGGGCCACACAGAAAAGACGTAAGACGAGGACGCGTCGGTGCAGTAACATAATAATGAACCATATACCTACAATACCTAGTACGCAGTATAGCATCGGTTTTGTTGTTGTGTCCGCGCCTCCACGCGACATCGCCTATAGGGACGCGGGCGCAATTCTCCTTAACATCAAAACCGACGCTATTGTGCGTACTATATGGTCCATTATTGTGTTGCTGCACCGACGCGTCCACGTCTTACGTCTTTTCAGTGTGGCCCGTCCCTAAGGCCTAATCGCCCTAATATATGTAGATATCTAATACTTATCGCAATGTGGACCCTACTACACACACCCAAAAGGGCCAGGGGAGCACCGGGGGGTTTTAGTGGGTAGGCCCAGCACTTCTTGCAGTTCTTGCAGGGAGAGCCCCCACACACGCCCACCGTCTAGCCAGCGGTAGGGTACGCTGCGATCTCACGCATTTCCCCTCGTAAAAAAATATCTTAGGGCAGGCTCGTACACCGTCGTCTCATCACACGTCGGTGGGGACGTAGGTACTATATATATATATATATATGAACTGTGATGATGATCTATATAAATTCTTCATAGAATAATTATTTCGTTCTTATTCGAAGCCATATTCTATTTCGTTTCGGATAATATTATGTTTCGATTAAAAATAAAAAATTCTTTATTTAATATTCAACTTATAATTAGTTCAAAGTATTTCTATTTTCCGTTAAATAATATATTATTTATTTCAAAATATCTGAATTTTTCGTTAAATATTTAACGAATTGTTGACTGAAATAAGCTAATTCTTTGTTAGAAGAATTATATCTTGACTTAAGTGCTCGCAGCTAAGAAAGTATCAAACTAAATTGAAGAGACAGCTCTATTTTGAATCAAGATGTGGAATTTAAATGAAATAATATTTTTATTTGATTTGAGATATTCTATCTTGGTTACCAAGAATATGGAATTCTTCTAACGACAATGAAGTGTATATCGCTTTAAGTAAGCTATTTTGGAACAAGATAAATATCTTTAAATTCAAAAAATAATGTTCGAGAGATATTTGCTTCTTGGTTGGTAACATTATTTCTTTCAGTGTAAAACACAGAAAAACCTCGGTCTTATGTCATATTTGTAAGAAACCCGTATGTTTTCAGTGTTCACAACCGACTTGTGACACATGCCGTTAAAAAGTGTTAAGTTCCTATTAATATGCAATTTATTTGTTTTTTTATGTAATGAATACTATCTAGATGGTAAAATACTGTCAGCTTTGTGATCATTTTAGACTGATAAGTTAAGTTTTTGAGCCGTTAGAAAGAAGGCATTTTTTGTTTTCGTTGATTTTTCATTGTTTTGTATTTAGAGTCTAATTAAATACTTTCTATATAAATAACGTGTTTTTTTAATTAATTTAATACATTTTAAGCTAAAGTAACGATAAGTAATAAAACAAACAAATAAATAATAATAAAATAACAATAAGGATTATTAAAAAAAACCCTACGTCAGAGTGACGTACGTCAGTGTTAATGAAAGTAAATAATGGTCAGTGGTTAAGGGTTAACCACCGATGTTGTTAAACCTCTTCTTATTTGATCTGCTGCCATTAGAATCCTTTCCTTTAACACGTCTACAGACTCAATTGGGTGGTTTTCGTCGTATACTATGCTTTTCATGTGCCCCCATACATAAAAATCCATGGGGGTCAGGTCTGGGCTTCTCGCTGGCCACGGTATAGGTCCACCTCTCCCGATCCATCGTGGTTTCAACACGACGGTTGCCCGGCACATTACAGCAGATGTGTCCGAGAATGGTTAGACACAAACTATACCAATAGGTGGTATAGTTTGTGTCTAACCATTTCAAAAAGGTTCAAAAAAGTCTTTAAAGCCTTATAACTTGAAAACGGTTAAGTTGGGGGCGGGGTTCCAAGGGGAAATCTGTCAGAAATGGTGGGAACCACGACCCCCTAACGGGGTTCGCACGACTTACCAGGTAACCCTGTATATATATATACCAGGGACACATGGCGGTCGAATCGCGAAAGCGCACTCCGCCATGTCCCCACACGGGCCTAGAGAACTTGGGGGAGGTTTTAGTGGGTACGCCGGTCTTCGTTTCTATGACCGGAGAGCCCTACACACGGCCGCGCCTTGCCAGCGCGGTGGCATGGTGCACATGATCGCATTTCCCCCCTCAACAAAAAAAATCTTACATTTACACTAATTAGCCTAGCCCAAAACGTAAGGCTTGTGTTATGGTAGATCCCATAACACACGATACATAAGGTCGCATTTCAATAAAAAAACCTCGGAGATGGCGACACCTTGAAACCCGTATACCAACCATTCGACTACGGAGATCATCAAAGATTTCCTGAATAAAATTGCGGATCTTGACATGATCTCTTGATTAGTTGACCTGTTATTATTTCTCAAGAAAAAAAATGGAAAGAATCTTATGATTCTGAGTGTTATAAGACGTTGTATTGAAATGTGATGCGTCGCCGCAGCTGGCGGTGTCGCCGCTGGTGGCGGGGCTGGCGGTGGGCATCGGCGTGCCCATCCTGCTGTTCTACGTGTACGGCGTGGTGCCGGTGTCGCTGTGCCGCGCGGGCGGGTGCGGGCCGCGGGCGCCGGCGCCGCCGCCGCCGCCGCGCTTCGACGACGACGCACCCGCCGACGACGAGCGCCGCGCGGACCCCTCTATCGGTCAGTTACCCTGTAGCACGTGCGACAACGACGGCACCGATAACACCTGACTAGTCTCGAGGACGATTAGCTGGTGATCGGGTGTTATGTGCCGGAGTCTATGTCGCAGCCAACTGGTTAAAATAGCCGTTCCATCAAACAGCTAGCCCTTTGACTGAACAACGCCATTCAACCACACGTCTAGCTTATTAATTTAATATTTGAGTCGTTCAAAACGTTCAACACTACATCTGCTTCACAAGCCACCGTCTAATTTTGTTACTTTTTAACACCTTTGCTAGTAATCTGATGTAATTCCACCGGTTTTAAATATGTAAAGCGGGTCATAAAAAATGCGTGTGTTACCAAAGTAAATACTTAAGTTATACTCCAAACAAATTCCATAACAGTATTATTTGCCATTTCGCGCGCTGTTGCTATTCAAATTTCTCCAGTCAGTAGTAAAACGGCGGGAAAGCAACAGTGTGCATTCACAGATTGAGTTTATTTAAATGTTTTTTTTTTCTGTTTCCTCGCATATGTGTTGAAAACGTCGTACGATATACGTGTACATCATAATGCACTAATATCGTAATATTGTTATGTGAGAGTGAACGTTATCGTGTGCGTGTCCCGCAGGCGACGCGTCGCTGTCGGCGGGCTCCGCGCAGGCGGAGGTGCGCGCGGCGTCGCTGGCCGCGCTGGCCGGCTCGCTGGCCGGGCCCGCCTCGCCCGCCGCGTCGCCCGCCGCCTCGCCCGCGCTCGCCGCGCACCGCCTCGAGGTCAGTGCTCGTCTCGCAGGCGGAGGTGCGCGCGGCGTGCTGCTTTTTTTAACCCAGGCATGCAGCATCATAATGGACTCGGACGAAGAAGGTTTAATT
Source organism: Scirpophaga incertulas (assembly GCA_036419045.1). Taxonomy (NCBI): domain Eukaryota; kingdom Metazoa; phylum Arthropoda; class Insecta; order Lepidoptera; family Crambidae; genus Scirpophaga; species Scirpophaga incertulas. Next base: position 34,840,980 of record CM071630.1, read on the forward strand.
GCGATACTTTTGATAAAAAGACGCCGTCGTAGAAGATGAAACCGTAGTTATTGGATAGTTTACTGAAAAGGGAAGAGGGGCGCGGAATCGCGCGAGTGGCGGCTTTTTGTGTGTGTGTTTAGTGGCAGGTGGCCCGCGTGCATTAAGAAGTCTTTGTCCTATCTCAGCCTGTATCAAGATTTGGTTTGCGCCAGGTGCGCGCGGAGGTGGCGGCGTCGGACACGGCGAGCGCCGCCAGCGCCGCCAGCGCTGCCAGCGCGGCCAGCTGGCCCGACGAGGCGCCGTCGTCGAGCTCGCGCGCCGCGCGGCTGCGCAGCCTGTTCCTGTACGGCGCGCCCGCGCCCCCGGCCCCCGACCCCGAGCGCGGTGCGTGCCCGCCTGTACTGACGTCTCCCGTCTCCCACCTCCCACCTCCCACTTCCCGACCTCCACACCTCCACGCGAGTACGCTGACCCAATGCTCGTCGAGTGTATACTGATGCGATTCCCACCAAATGTGCAGTGCTCCGACCCAACCCGTATGGACCAACCTGATCCCTGTGGAATGAGTAACGACCACCAAGTGTACTAGAGTTTGTTTTGATTGATGTTCAGTCTCTTACTAATCACAAGAGCAACATCAACTAGTGATTGCAATCCGGCGTCATTTTCAATCCGACCGGATACGACCGGATTCCCATCGATCCGGCCGCATTGATTAAATCAAGTTGATTTTCGCTTTTTAGTACAAAATAAGTGAGTTAATCAAGTGTCACTGCACTTATATGTAGGTAGTTTATAAAAAATAAATCACAAATATATAAAATCGACTTTATTTCCTAATCAATGTTAAGACGGGATATATATATATATATAGGTACAACAAGAAAACAATTAAAATTTAGTAGTGTAGTGGTAATAATTTTACGACGTAACGAGTAGCTCAGTCTTTCTAAATTTCACTTTCACAGATAGATCAATTTATAAGTAACAATATTAATTATCAAGTAACTATAATATCTAATGGACACAATTAACCTTACGTAATTAACTGAAATAAGATCAAAATCATTATTAAAGTATTTGAGAATGTTAACAAACAAGTCTTATAGGTATTTATGATTATGACAGATACTAACTGCTAGCACCGGATCCGGTAACCATTAAATAATGCCGGATCCACTGGATTACCGGATCCGTTTTTCCAGATTGCAATCCCTAAACATGACTTCTCGATTTGATCCCGTTTTTGCTGTGAACACGGCCAGATTTCTCTGTCACATAAATATAATAAATAATACACTTACACCAATTAGCCTAGTAGCCCAAAATAAGCCTGAATACTTGTGTAATGGAATCCAGGGTAACGGATAGATATTCATATATAAATATATTTGACAGATATATGCATATTAATAACCATGACTAAGGTACAACAGCTCTCATTCATCACACAAACATCTGCCCCCACCGGGATTCGAACCCGGAACCTCAGAGATGGCAAAACCTTAAAACCGGTGTACTAACCACTCTACACGGAGGTCGTCGTTCATTGCCTTTATCAATAAACCGGTACACAAATATTCAACTAATATCAAACATATTTAATGCAATCACAGCGATTCTGCTTACACAATCAACTCACTCTGTTGTATTATATCATAAATATATTTACAACCGAGTGGTGTGAAAATATAATAAACATTCAAGGATGACAGATTCTTGGAAAGTATCCTATAGTGGTAAGGTAGTGTGCTCGGACCCCCTTTGTTCGTACTCTTTAGCAATGACTTTCCTAAAGCTATTAATAATGAATGTGTGATGTTTGCGGATGATATTGCCATAAATGTTAAATGTGAAAATAAAGAATTAGTGAATGAACAAATAAATAAAACATTATGCGAAGTGATAAGCTGGCTGGACGCAAATCAACTTAACATTAACTTGCAAAAAACTAAAATAATGCAATGTCTTTCTTATAATGCAAAACCATTAGATATCCAAGTAACACTCAATAATGTTTCCATAGAAGTAGTATAATTTTTTAAGTATTTAGGCTTGAATATCGACAAAAACTTAAACTGGAAAAGCCATATTGATATGGTAGTTGCGAAAATTGATAGGTTCGTGTACGCATTAAAAAGGCTGAGACAAACAGTTTGCACAGATGCTGCAGTAATGGCATACCATGGCTATGTGGCATCCAATCTCAGCTATGGAATATTAATGTGGGGTAACTCTACTGATATCGACAGAGCCTTTAAAATGCAGAAAAAGTGTCTTCGCATGCTAGAAAATGCCTGGTATGATGATAGTTGTAAGCCACTGTTTGAGAAGTTTGACATGCTTACTCTGCCCTGTATTTACATAAAAGAAGCCGGGGTATTTTTGAAGAATAACCCGCAGTATTTTCAAAAACGAGCGGAAGTTAATGTTAGACATACAAGGAATCAATATAAACATTTGATTTCTCAGCCTCCTTGTCATTCTTACTTGTATAAAGTTAATGCATATAACATGATTATTTGTATATATAACAAGTTACCAAATGACATTAAGATAATTGAAAATATTAATAGTTTTAAGAAAAAGTTGACTACATGGCTTAAAGCAAAATGTTATTACACCATTAGGGAATATTTAAATGACATATCATAAATATTGACATTTTGAAGTTTCTTTTTATTGACATTTTATTGATTGACATTAAATAATCTATTGAAAGTTTTGTTATTATATAATTTAGATGACATATATTGACTTTAAATAGTATTGTAATTAAATTAATAACAATATAATATTAATGATATGGTGTTTTAACAAGATTATAATCAATATGTTACAATTATGCAGTTCTAGATAATACTGAGTAGTCATTGTAAATAATAATAATATGTACCTACGTTAAATTGAAATATTTGCACGCCAGCCTGCTGGCAGAATACACTGGAAACCTTACATAACCAACAATATGAATACTGTGTTCTTGCAAATAAAGGATTGATTGATTGATATAGATTTTAATTCTCTTGCAAAGTGTATCACAAATGAAGCTTAAATTTTTGAATCGTTTTTTGGATTTTTAAACTAGATTTTGTTTACCGCTGCAGATCCCACATGTTCCCAAGAAAAGTTACGCCAGACAAACGAACAACAAAAACAACCTTCCTATTTCTATTTGTCATTAGATTCAAATATTTATTTATTGTATTTATGTGTCGAATCAAGGACTACATCCTTTTTCAAACAACACCTATTGTATGGCTATAAGGATTTTTAAATAAACTACCTTATGACCTTAGTCTTGACATTCAATTAATTTAAGATGAAATTATTTGATATTTTGTTTGGACAAAATTATTGATGAATTTTTGATTGATTGATGACATTTGACATATTTTATAATACCATTTTTTCTTTCTTTAGACATTATAGTTATTATTTCTAGTTCTTAGATGACGTTATAATTTATTTTTAGTTTTCCATGGCCATTATTAACATTGAAATTTTTTACAATGTTGATAATGGCCATGGCTATTCAGTTATTTATTTTATTTATTTATTTATTATTTTATAAAGTTACACCAGAAAATCATACAATTTAGTGCAAACATAAACTTACATAAGTTTTTCTGTACACTAAAGATTCATCACATCAGTCACTTACATAATTTACAAAAGCGTCGTTATTGGCACAGGTTGACGAATACGTGGGTAGATATATATTACTAACATATTTACAATTTATATTTATAATTTACTAAATAACAAATTACATAGGTTCTATGGTATACATCTATTGCGATGGTTATTGTAAGTAAATCAATTATTTTTAATACGAATATACATTTATATTAGTTGAATGGGTGTAATATTTAAAAAATAATGTTTTAAACTTGATCTTGATGTTCTCAGTTGTGAGGGCATTTTTCAGAGATACCGGCAATTCGTTAATAAAGCAAGGAACAAGATAGTTTATCTTTCGTTTACCATACAGGTTGATGTATTTCGGTAAGGTTAACTTAGGATTACTAAAGCTACGAGTTTGTATCTTTTTGGTGGCGTTAATTTTTTTCCGGCTTTCGTTAAAGAACTCTTCTTTTAAAATGCAATATTTTACTTCACTATGTATAGATAAGATTTTACAATAGTCGAATAACATTTTATAATTGTTTTCATATTTTCTTTTTATGTTATATGGAACTACTGTTTTCAGGAGTCGCAATTGCAACATGTATATTTTGTCAAGGTGTGTTCTGAAAGTCCTCCCGTAACTTGATAAGCCGTAGCCTATTATAGACTCAACCAAAGAATTATATAAAAGTAATAGGGTCTTGAATGGCACTTTCCATTTAATAACAGAGAACTTTGCAGGTAAAGCCCTTAGTTATTATTGCATACGTGACGTGTTATTACATACGTGATTTATGTGGTCTTTCCAATTCATGCGGCTGTCAATTACTAGTCCCAAATATGTTTGTTTGTCTACTGTTTCTACAGCTTCACAATCACAATCACATGGACTTACGTTGTTTACATTCCGATGGAGACAATCATGACCGTGTGCTATCAATTTAGGGTGGTAATTGGCTCTGTTTTGATTACTGCTAATATACATTAATTTTGTTTTACTTGCATTCAGCACCAGTCCAACATCGTGTGACCATTTTACTAAATTGTTAAAGTCAGATTGTAATTTATTTAAAGCTTCTATTGGACTACTCTCGTCAGCTATCAAACATGTATCATCTGCGAATTGAAACATTTCACATTTAGTTATTAGATTTGACAAGTTATTGACATAAATAAGATAATACAATGGTCTTAATACAGAGCCTTGGGCTGTGCCATTAGTGACTGTGATTGGGTCGCTGTAGCTATCGTTAATTTTGACTCTATATGTTCTTTCTTTTAAGTAATTTTTGCACCAGTTAAGAATATTACCTCTAATTCCGCTATCGTATAAGTTTTTTATAAGGGTATCGTGCCTTAAGGTATCGAATGCCCTACTATAGTCGACAAAGGCTACCATGACATGTATTTCTCGATCTTTTCGAGTTAAGATGACTCTAGATTGTGTCTGTAAATGCGGATAACAGTTGCGTAGTACTCCTCTGGGATCGAAATCCAAATTGTTTTTCAGTTAGTATATTATTCATTCCGTTAAAACTTTGTATTTCTTTCCAAATGTATTTTTCTGATATTTTATCAATTACAGGCAATATAGTAACTGGCCTATAGTTTTCATAGTCCTCATAACTTCCCTTTTTGTGAATGGGTCTGACTGTACCGGTCTTCAGGGCTTTTGGATATACCCCACTTTTAACACTATTATTAATTAAGCTGGCTATGAGAATATTTATCTTGTTACAGATTTTTTTAATATCTATTATTCTGATTCCATCGATTCCGGGTGATTTGTTTATTTTCATATTATTAATTATCTTTTTTACGCATTTTTCACTAGCAGGTCTAAAGCGCATGCTAACGTTAGCTATTTTCGTGTATGTTGTACTATTCAATAGTGGTATAGAACACTTCGGAACAATGGCAGTTACACAGTTCTCGAATGACTTAGCAAAAGAATTAGCGATATTTTTTCACTAATACCCTGACTTCCAAAAGCGTTGACTATAACAGTGTCTATAGATTGTTTTATTCTTCCGGTTATTTTGTTTAAAATTTGCCATAATTCTCTAGGATTGTTTTTTTGGTTCAGTATTTCTTCTCTTAGTTTTCTATTTTTATTTTTTTGTATTAGTGCATTAGCATAATTTCTAGCTTTGTTATAGTCACGTTTTAGTTGAAGATTATTGGCATCTTTTATCCACCTACAAAATAATTTATCTCTATATATACATGATTTAATGATTCTATCATTTATCCAGTGGTTTTGGCTTCGTAAGTTACTATTTTTTAATTTTACCTGGAATTTAGATTTTTCATAAATTTCTCTGAAGTTTTTTTCTATAAAACTATTTATGGCTACTGGACATGTCAACCTGCAGCCTTCTTCCCATTTTATTTGATGTAATAATTCATCCACCGAATAGTTATTTATACACGTCTTGATTTTAGGAGCACGCTGTATGCGCGTCCCTGCAATACCTGCGCAAGCGAGGACAATAGAACGGTGATCGGCCAGTGTGGTACCGATTGCCGCGGTGTAAAGGTCTTGCGTGCTGGATCGAGCATAAATGTGATCGATACATGTTTTACTAAGTGATTTGTTAGATAATTCTATCCTGGTATACTCAGATATCCCACACACAAGGCCTAAACTGTATAATGTGTTGTTATATTTATGTCTTACAGGGTTGTCATGTTTTAAATCGATGTTGATATCGCCCAGTAAGTATAGATCTTTGTTTTTAGGCAGTGATTTAAGTATGGATTGTAGTTCCTTGATGAATAGGTGTTTACTGCAATTTGGTGGTCGATAAATAACACACATATTAGCAGAGTAACTGTGTTGCGTTGTTATTGTGAAAAAAATGCATTCAGAGTGTTGTGTAGTGATATTTTTTGTTTTGTATTTGTGTTTGTTATGAACGTATACTATTAAACCACCTCCCCGGCGAGAGTTTCTTAACTTTGAAAACATTTGGTAACCGCTAATGTTAAACAGACTGACCATTCCATCAGAAATATTTACTTCCGATAATATACAAATATCAACCTATTTTTTTGATGTCAGTAAACATTGTTCTAGCTCAGAGAAGTTTTTTATAATAGACCTTATATTAGTATGCATGCATAGTAAATTTATGTTAGACGTTGGTATTCGATTTAAGAAAGTATTTATATTAAGACACTCTGTTAGTTCTTGGATATTATTTAACACTATATCACTATCCATAATTTAAATAGAGATTTACTAAGATGTACCTATATATAATTATCAAAGTACCTAACTTTACAATTAGTTCACTCGCGAAGACTCAGTTGTACACATAACTTGCAAGTCGTTCATGCTTCTTAGTATGATTGTCTTTTCATTTTCGTTTTTTCGTGCTCTGACAAAGCCGTTCTTGAACCATACGTATATATAGTTTTGTTTCATTTTTAATTCCTGCTTAGCATTCCAGAGAATTTGCTTGTTGAGTTTAGTCATTGCTTCGTTTATATACACAGTGTTTTTGTTTTTTCCTTGTATTGGGTTAATATCGCCAACAGTGATTTTTGTTTTTTTCGCGGCCATTAACCATTTTTCTTGAACATAATTATCCTTTAGTTCCACTAATAGTTTAGAGGGTTGGTCATTTCTACCCTGCAATATTTTTAAATTTTTTATCAAATCCTTCGATTGATTCAGCTTAATTGCAATGTTTTCTATCACTTTTACAGCTTCTTCCTGACTTATTGTAGATAGATTTGATATTTCAATAATGTTGTTGAGTTTCTCTTGTTCCAATTCATGCATCCGTTGTTCCATAGCACCTATGCGAATTTCAAGGTTGGTATTTTTATTTGTGAGTTCTATATTTTTGCGTTCCAGTGTTTTAATAGTTTTTTTAAGCACATCAATGCACTCCACTACCTCATCTAGTTTCGCACTATGGTATTGCAGCGACTCGTTCAATTCCTTCATTTCGTTCTTGATGGCTTTTCCTACCTCTTTTGAAATATTACTTAACAGTTGCTTAGTATTTATTTGTGGTATCGTACCTTCGTAATCTTCTTCATCCTCTGGAATAATTATTGAAGAGCGTTTTGTAGTATCACATTGACATTGGAGACATGTCCACTCCAGGCTAGGCGCCGCTTTTAGGGCAGCAATTTGTTTACCGGTTAACCCAGTACATTTGGTATTTAAGTGTACAATTTGCTCACATTTTGCGCATTCCACGCCTGGTATTGATTTTGTTATAGTTTTAGTACAATTTTCACATATTTTTGACATTGTAGGAGTTTATATTTATTCAACAACGACGCGATATTAGGATAACGTGTTACTCTCGCAGCGCTCCAGCGATGAATAACATTATTGTTAATTGTTGACATCATTATTGTTTAATTTAAATTATACTATGCGATGAATGATTGTTTAAACTGCGAAAAAGTGTGCTTCCTAATTTTGATTTATAAAGGTTATTATAGAATATGTTGATTAAATACTATTTGTAAGATCTTTGTAACCATAGTTTGGCAAATAAATTGATTGATTATTATTAGATTTTTTAACCTCATGTGTATTATATTTATCTTGCAGGCTTGGCATGTGCGAATTCAACGGTCGATTTGGATGCCACGTGCGAAGTGGAGTCGTAACAGGGCGCCGGCGCGGGCTGCGGGCCGCCGCGCCCGCGGCACCCGGTGCACCCGGAGCACCCGCTGCCCTCGAGGCACCCGCTGCCCTCGCGGCACCCGCTGCACCCGCTACAGCACCAACTGCCGCAGCACGCTCTCGGTTGTCCGCCGGGACCGCGGTGCGAACTTTGTGCCAGTGCCCCGCTCACACGAACTCGATGAACTAGTGTCACAAATCTCATGAACTCAAGTGGTTTTGATCGTCCAACGGACTCTTGCGAAGCCAATCGTGAATATAAAGTGCGTGTATCATTGGTGTCATCGGCAACGCTGGCGTCCCTCATCAACTTTTCGGTCCACCATTGCTCAGTTTACCACGGGGACCTAGAATTTGTTAGAGAGATTACGGGAATTGTATTTGGTTGTGATCACCGATGATTGTTCGTTAGGCAAGGATCTGGCGATGATCTCATTTGAGATAAAGAAACTTAATTTTTTTCTATCGATGTCAAAATAGAGACTGGATTTAGAATGTGAATATAGATTGATGCGAATCAACTATTTTATCTGCTTATTGTATCCTATCGAGTATTATGAAATAATGTACGGAAGGATTTGTATAGATGAGATTCATTGTATACATTAAATATTTGTTCAAGCAATGGAATCACGTAGTGTCTATGTCGTCGTCCCGGACGGCTAGGGCTAAGCTGCGCAACGAACAATTGTAGAATATATTTCGATTCCGGAGACAATGTTTATTCTCTATGGCAAGGTGGACGGCAAATGTACAATAATAAAAAAACAGTTTTGTATTCCAGTAGTTGTATAATGAGACAGTTTGCTGTCCCTGCCGTATTTTAGGGTTTTCGTCCACAGTGCCAACTGCCAATAATACGTATTCATTAGTAATAATGTATGTAGCTGTAACCGAAGGCGCCACATTACTACTCGGCAGACCCTTACGATAGATGCTTTGCGCTTACAGTGCAGTGTTACTCTATCCGATATTTGTGATACTTTGAATAATAATTACTATTAATTATCTAAATTATTTAATTTTTTACGTTGAAAGAAGAATGTAATGTTAAGCGATAATTGTAACTTTACGTGAAATATATAAAGTGTAAACTATGATTAAAATGTGATTAAACCTATAGTGTTTTCTATATCGTGTAACAACCTATAGACTGTAATCTGTCTATATGAATCTGTTGCTCTCACAATTTTATTGAAACTGTGTTTTAATAAAACATACAGATCAAGATTCACATTGAATGCTAATAAAGCAGTAATATAACTGCACTATCTGGCAGTTTCAATAAAAAAATTATAGCATCGTGAGTTACATATTCGATCTACTGAGGTTGCGGAGGCGGAGTGACCATTCAACAAAGGGTAAAAATTTTTTAGTAACGAATTAACAATTAAGTAAGTTTGCTATTTCATTAACAGTGTTAAAATGACGTATGCCTCTAGTCGTGCATTCCGATTGGCTACAACAATGACAATGCTCACGGACGTTCGTGATATTATCATTGTTACCAACATATCAATTTAGATTGGATCACGTTTAACTGTCAACGTCAGAAATTGAACAAGTAGAATGTGTAAACATCATAAAACCAGTTTTTTTTTTTTTTTTTTTCCTCAGGAGAGGAGGCTGAGAATCCTCATGGATACCAACGCAACAGGCAAGCAGGGATGCGTTGATTATGTCGGACTCCTGGTGAATCGAGGCGGCTCGATCCAACAGACCTACCGACTAAACTCAGCCTAGCCTTGGCCCTAGTGGCCTTATGGCTTGAATGGAATGGTTGGCGTACCCTCAGGAGAGGGCACGTCAGCGCTGTCCTCCGAAGAGGACATATGCGCGAAGGAAGGCTCGGTACGCCAAAGTGGGTCCGGCCTTGAAATGATGGGGCCTACTCGTACATATGCAGCAAGCTGCTAAAACCAGTTCAGTCATATTTTGTTTTATAAGGTTTGTCTGACTTTCTGCAGACTCTTTGGTCCGCGCTCTCTTTTGTGTTAGTATTTTTTATTTCCTTATTTATTATCTATTTACAAGTAACATATCAATTCTCGGTTGGGAGGCGTCTTCTCCGTTTTGTGGGAACAGATGGTCCCGTCCCCCACAGTCATAGCCCCATCTACACGTGCGTACATCTTGTTTTTCATTGCGATTACAGTGATATCGATTACTCTAATTGCCATTCGGAATGCGACTCAGATAAGAGGCGCGTGTAGCATGCTACGGTGATGCCACGTAGCGCATTTGCACGTTAGTCGTTACTGATTTGAAAGGGCGGTAAAGTACATGGCACACTTTATATGGCAGTTTGGCGAGCGGCTATCGACTCCAAATTTTCGAGAGTATTGTTCTCCTTGACGAGATGATCACGAGTATGGTACGGTGACTCGATTGTTATAATCGCCAATCCGAATTCGCTCATTGTAAACACAAATATTTAGGCCTTACACTGGTGCACATAACTTGTTGCCTCGTAAAATTATTGTTGATATAAAATTTGATATTTCAAATACAAAAACATATTTGGATATCAAATAAAAGAAGAAAATATTTATTTGATTTATTACACATACATATTACATTAAAGTCGGGAGTTCAAAAGTTACGATTAAACTACAAACAACTAATGACTTCCAATCAGCACCTATATAAATTTACATCCAAACACGGGATTATCTTTACATTTCAAGAATTATAATTAAGCTTACAAATTTCTAGTTGCGATTTCTAATACATACAAATAGAACTATATATATATAATGCGTTAGAAAATTTAATAATTACGGAATAATTTATATCTTAATTAGGTACCTATTATACATGTACATAGAATTATAATTGAAAGTTTTTGACACAACACATATGCCATTAATTTATTAAAGCTAATTTTGAAAGTAAAATTTGTAAGTACGAATATTCACATAATTCAATCGGAATGTCATGGACTATAAGTTACAACATAAACCCTTACAACCATTGAATTACAATTTAATAGATCGAGGTTACGCGCTAAAATTTTGATAGATAAAAACCGGGTTTTAAAGCAAAGAAAACATGGAAAACATCAATAAATAAAGCAATAAACACTTATTTTGTTTACCTATATTACACAATTCCTATAGGTACTTACCAGTAAAAATAATGTGTATGTCTATTTTTATAACTTAGTAAATCGTTTCTTAACCTGAGTAAACTCTTTTGTTTCATTTGTTATTAAAAGGGTTCACAGTCAATGGTCTCTGGCAGTAAGACATCGAGACATACAAAAAAAAATGTTTATTAAAGGAATGAATTTTAGTAAAGTAATATAAAATTACATATTACCATGTAATAACAACATGAAAATAAAACTTACGTTAGTTTAATTTTTTATATAAATAAAATTATGATCTTGAACATTAATTAATTAACGCGATGTTTGGCATTGTTTCTCACTTAAAGGTATACATGGATGATTTTAATAAAAGTTAGTTAAACATAAATTAATATAATACTTTATAGCGACTGGGTCGCCTTACAGTTGTATAGACCTACTGACTGACTATTGTATGCGCTCGCTTACCCACTAATTTTTACGACTTTTTGAGTGTTAATATCTATAGGAGATAAAAAATAGACCTTCAGAATTTCTTGCCTGTTCTTCTCGAGAAGGCTCTCCCAATTTCCGAACAGGTGTCGAGTCAATTTTTTTATTTTTTTCTTTTTTTTCCTTATTCGTACGTACGGACAAGGTTTTTGTTTTTTTTTAAGCTTTGTTTTTTTGTTTTGTCTGTTGACGTCAATAAGTGCCTGTAAAGGTCTATGTTGAATAAAGATTATTTTGATTTGATTTGATTACACTCTTAGGAGTTTGTCGATATTATTGTAATTCTTTAAATGAAAAGATTGAGAATTAAAAACTTAATAAATAAAGCTTTATATTTAGCTTTATTTTCGGAGATTTCGTACGACGCTACATAAAAACGGTTGACAAACGACTTTGATAAAATTTATGTATATGTATACGTTTATAAATTAAAATACATAAATGGTAACAACTCTAGGCTCATTGGCATACTTACACTCACTCTTTTGACACTGGCCTCTCCCAAAGATCTCCACACCGAGTGGTCCTGCTTTGCTAGTGTCCAGCATTCCCGCGATCTTCAAAATATCCAGTCCACCTTGTGAGAGGACTTTTCCCGGAATATGACTTGTTCACTTTTCAGCCCCCACTGCAATTCATAGTAGTGTCTGTTGCCCTGATTCTTCTGTATATTTTATAGTTTCAGATTAAATCACACAGAGAAACTGCCAAAATACTTCGTTGCACTTTGGGCGACTGCCTCTAAAGTCCATCGTAAGTGGTCAGGTTTTAATACCAAATGTTAACTGACAATACGCACCAATGAAAGATTATCTTCTTAAACAATGCGGTGAGGTCGAGAATATACCACGTAATTTTCCGAACGCTGCACAGCCGAGCGGAACCGGTCTAAATTATTACATAGGCAAATAATATTTTTATATCATTAAAATCATATCAAACCATTCATGGTCGGGATACAGGCCTCATCCAATGGCGATATTTAAGTTTACAATAAATATTGTTCCTTGTGTTCCGGTACCGAAGTATTCCAGACTCGTGACTTCAAATATCACAAAACCCTCATCATTGGTGTATGGAAAGTAGATAGCAATAGAATTGTAATACATATAGATCACTAAGTGACATTTTGGAAGAATAATTTACTGACTTTCTCTACATATCAGTATTTTAGCATTTTTTAACATTCAAAAATATAATTCTCATGACACTATTTTCACTGCTCTACACATGGTATTGTATCAATTAGAATAATGGCATCTCAAAAAACATGTCATTTTTATTGTCAATTTTCGATAATCAAAGTCAATTCTATGTTCTCTATGGTATTTAAATAGGAAGCGGACTGTATAAATAATTTACATTGCATTAATTATTTAAAAAACATAATGACAAGATTATTAAATGCTTTCCAATTCAAATTACACATTCCATACTACGCTAAACGAGAATGGTCACAGTCCTCACAAAACTTGCCCAGCTCCGATATTAAAGAAACCGATATATGCAATTTTATATATAATAATAATAATAACAGTAACTAACATATAAAAATATGACTGCTCATTTTCCAGCGCCGAAAGCGAATTATAATAATACCAAAAACAAACATCAGAAAATATTTGTCCGACATCTATTATTGCTATTTAATTTTTGTAATGAGCCTTATCCACAGAGCAACAATGAAAACCGGAAATTGCACTGCGGAAATCTTATTCTTTAAAATATAAAGCCAAATATAAATTTGACCGTTAGCTGTGGCTATTCAGTACAAAACGAACACAATATTTTTAATAATATCGATGTCTATCAAAAGTGTGTTTGAAGATAAGTTTTTGCGCCAAATAATAGGAAATGTTACTAATTACAACGAAAAATTGGAAAATCCTAGAAAAGATCTTTGATTTAGACGAAATCTCTTAGCATTCCACGAATTCACTTTGCTGGTTCCAGGTCCAGTTTTGCAGAGGGAGCTAGTTGTAGTGCTTGGGACTTGTCACCCGGATGTAAAATTTGGGGCTCCTTACGTCCTTAAGTATATTATATTCATATTCCCGAGAAACAAATGTTCTCAATGATGGAAACAATATAAGGGTTTAGTTTTTTTTTAATAGGAAGAGTTTTATAGATCTTTTTCGAAATAAACGATACATTTATATTTTTGTTATAAAATACCTGGGATGCCTCACTTCAGTGACAAATAACGATCTTCACTTGATTTATTTCTTCAATAATATATTACATTACAATACAATAAAAAAAGTCTATATGTACAATCATATTTAGAGACTCTTCTACACATGTATCACATTATACTTAAGTAAATAATTATTTATTATTATTTTTATTCCTAATAGTAAATACAACGTAATAGCAGTTTAAAATAACAAGCTAAATTTCTAAGTGACAAAGTGTTTCACAATTTTAATTTATTTACACATAGTATATATATATATATATGTTGTTTACAATTTTCGATACATTGCACTATACACCAGCAAAAAATGGCGGCACGCTCAGATGCTGACTGTTACGCAAACTTATACCTAAAAAGTGTTACGAAACGTTTAATTATTGGCAAGTGTTTAAACACGTTGATTTAAATGTAATCACCTCTTTATTAGCTCAAGTGTGATTAATGAATAGTGCGTGCTATTTTGTACGCAATGCTTTGGCACTTAAACCGTAAAAATTTGATATATGATAATATAATTTTACTAATAAACAAAAGCGTTCGCAAACTTAACATTCGTACAAAACAAAAAATACATCACAGCTACAGTACATTACAAAAACTCTAAACTTACATCTATACTAAATAAATTATACAAAAAATTGCTCTAAAATAATCCACACATTTATTTATACCCGAATAAAATTAAATTAAAGCAGTCTTAAAACAAATCATTTATGTTTACCCTCTAAGGTTCGAGTATACAGTTATCTGTGTACAAGTGTATATTTTATACTACAAGGACGTTATACAAATTTACGTAATACCTAAATCATACAATTATATCCCGATTTCAAAACGCATTTCTCGTAAATTTTCATTGCATATTAATTAGTAACATGTAAGATTGTGTTACTTTTTTATGGATTTAGGACCGTAATAATGAAGATTTTTAAAGTCTGGTTCAGTTATGTATGTTGTTGTCTCGATCCATCTATCAATCAAAATCATAAGTTGGAAAGAGAAAAAACATGGATTAACATTATTAATACTAGCCTTGGACTACATCATAGAGCGTTAAAGTCAGCCATTTTGCAAATAAACTTTAACACACTTCAAATTATTGTCATCCTCCGTTTACTTTAAATATTATGATACTGTCTCCCAATTTTGTTATAATAAAAACTAAGTACATATTAGACAAGACAAATGCAAACAAAATATTCGGCACGGGCAACTTCGACAAATCATATAAACACCTCTACTATTCTGCCACTATCTCTTCCAATGAAATTTTTCAACTTTATTCTACACCTTTTACTTTGGTTTATCCAAAGTAAACTTTTAAACACTGTTATAACTATGTACCAATTGTGGAAATCTTTAAAGAGTTCTTGAAGATTGGCTAAGAATAATATATTTATATACTAATGTTTGCGACATTTCATTTAAAATTCCAAATAAAATATAGATCATAAAATGCAAGCAAAATATTTCCCTCGAGCAGGATTCGATTCATTTTGCAATATTACTAAAATGCTAAGTCACAAATACGTAGGGTAACCTTTTAAAACGATTGTAATTCTATGTTGAATTGTGATAGTTTTATTTTGCGAAACACATTACTTGTATAATTTCAACGCATTACTTGCTTGTAGGCATTTTATATTGCGGATAAAACGCCTAGTCTTTGCTCAAATTGTGGCAAAACGCAGCGATGTACGGCAACGCCCGGAATGAAATAGTGCTTGTGTCCTTAGAGAACTTACCTGTAGAGATTTGTAACAGGAATAACCATTTTTTTTATGCGCGCCTAGTCCATCAGAGACATCAGTTATTTATTTTGGAAGCGTTCAGGTATTACGTAACGCAATGTTTTAAGATGTTTGCCCCCCCCCCCCCCCCTTGTAACTTTGCACCGTAACGTTAAACAACTTGTGTAAACAAACAACAAATTACAAATGACGACCAGACTAATACAATCGAGGGATTCCCCGTAAAACATAAACGAAAAGGGTTGCCAATTTGGGAGTTTGATTTCCTTAAATAAAAAATTTAAAAAAAGAAACAATGTTACATAATGTGTTGTAAGAAAGACCCCCCTCCTGTCCCTATAACGTGTCGTAACGTTGTACGAGCCCCCCCCCCCCTAAATTGCGTTACGCAATACTTGAACGCCCCCTTTTACATATAATACAAAATTATTATTCACATTATTCGCGGTCCAGCCACGCGGCGATGCACAGCTCGCAGAAGATGTGGCTGCAGCCCAGCCGCACCGCCGCAGCTGAGCAGCGAGGACGTGAGCGCTCAGTACAGCTGGAACTGGTGCGTGGTGGAGCCGTCGCGCCAGGTGGGCGCGTCGGCCACCTTGGCGCGGCACAGCGGGCACGTGTGCTCGCGGTCCAGCCACGCGGCGATGCACAGCTCGCAGAAGATGTGGCTGCAGCCCAGCCGCACCGCCGCAGCTGAGCAGCGAGGACGTGAGCGCTCAGTACAGCTGGAACTGGTGCGTGGTGGAGCCGTCGCGCCAGGTGGGCGCGTCGGCCACCTGGCGCGGCACAGCGGGCACGTGTGCTCGCGGTCCAGCCACGCGGCGATGCACAGCTCGCAGAAGATGTGGCTGCAGCCCAGCCGCACCGCCGCAGCTGAGCAGCGAGGACGTGAGCGCTCAGTACAGCTGGAACTGGTGCGTGGTGGAGCCGTCGCGCCAGGTGGGCGCGTCGGCCACCTTGGCGCGGCACAGCGGGCACGTGTGCTCGCGGTCCAGCCACGCGGCGATGCACAGCTCGCAGAAGATGTGGCTGCAGCCCAGCCGCACCGGCGTCGTGTAGTCGTCGTGGCAGATCGGGCAGGAGTCGCCCGCCGATAACAGCTGCTCCCCTGTCGGCTTCGTGCCAAGGTTCTACGGAAAAACTATATGATTAAGCCATTGGCTTATATCACCGTTGCTCCACAGATAATAGAAATCATGTATGACTGAAATATTCTACATAAAATTGTCTAAAAAACATCCCGCAACAGCATAATGTCTATCTTTTATGGTTGACTCACAATAATCTATACTAATATTATAAAGCTGAAGAGTTGGTTTGTTTGATTGTTTGTTTGTTTGAACGCGCTAATCTTTGGAACTCCTGATTCGAATAAAAAATTATTTTTTTATTGAATAACCCATTAATCGAGGACGGCTTTAGGCTACATAACATCACGCTGCGACTAATAGGAGCAAAGAAATAATAGAAAATGTAGAAAAAACGGGGAAAATTAAGGGCTTCCGTTGCGTGCGCTGCGAAAACGGTTCTAGATACCAAAAAAATATGTATGAAAGAATTATTCCTCTTAAAATAACACTAGAATCGTTTTTATGGTGATCAAATTTGGATATGTCGCGTTGTCAAGATCGGGTAACAGCTGAGGTGGTTGTTTGCAAAAATAAATATGATGCTCAAAATAACTATTCCACGCGAACGAAGTCGCTGGCACAGCTAGTACATAATATAGGGTATTGTTTGTGTTTTTTTTTCATTATAATCAAGTTTGTCTTTATACATGTGTTAATATATCTATGTAAATAAGGATTTCGTTAATTTAAATAGCTGTGGAACATAATGAGTATATGCCACTTAAAAGTATCAAATAAACGATTAATGGCCGTTTTCACCAACCTTGTCTTAGCTTAGGTGACTCCTAAGTGACATGCTGTCACTTTTTATATTAACTGAAAAGAGTGAGACAGCATGTCTTTTAGGAGTCACCTAAGCTAAGACAAGGTTGGTGAAAACGGCCATAAGAGTTTTTATTTAAGAGTTGAAAAGCGCATTATCTATAAGTTTGTGCATAGACACAGTCTTGATTTTTTCCCACGTATACATGGCCAAACAAATCATCTCTTTTGTCCCGAGATGTATACATAGTATTATTTGTATTATACATAGTCTTTTTAAGCAAAAGCTTCCAAAAATCATAGAACTTAGGTGTAATTCGGGTTTCTCTAGGGGTCTATCTATGAGCTACAACTTCACACTATTTCTTGGTACAGCATGTATACTAAGTTGGTGGTCCTTCTAATATTTGTTATTTGGTGGTTCATTCTATTGTAAATATCTATTTTTAGAATTTAAAGCGATTTAAAATACAAGCTATAATTTACTATTCACAGTCGAATCTAGTGTTGTGCTAGACACACGATTATCTTTCGTCATATTAAAACAGTCAAATATGGCTCTGTTATCGTTAATGTGACTTTAAACACATACATAGCATTGCCATGACCCTAAATGTCGCCTTAAGGCATTATAGGCAGTTTTCTATGTCGAGCAACAAGTGTTCCTGACATATACAAATTGTAGACCTTCATTATGAACATACGTCTTTCTTCCATTGTCTTTACCATGTTACTTTGCTAGGTCTAATCACCTCAACCTGATTGTTAAACAAGCTACAGTACTATCTCTATTGATAGCACCTTGTGCAATGTTTGTCGAACAAATTATATTCCCAGATAGCCTCTAACGGTCTCAAACATTTCACATCCATTACTGCGCACATACCACACCCTTAGAAAAAATGTGTGATGTCCCCAGTATTCAGTCTTTGAAAAACACCAGCCACCGTTAGGCACGTGAAAGCAAGACAATGAGCTAAAACATTCAAACCTCAGCAGCCCATTTCAGTTAAGATGACCCTATTCGACTCAACCACCTAGCAATAGTGATTAATGGTGATTCAGAAATATATGTATGTGAGTTAATTTTTTTGCAGTGTTAGACTCTAACAGTCTGCTTCAGTACAGCAATGTTTGCTGTATTCCGGATATGGTTGTAAATTTCCTGGGTACTGTGACTATATCCCATAAATTAGTAATGCACACTCTAGTTCTTATAGACACAGCTTTGCTGCAAATCTCATAGTAATCATGTGTACACATACGTAAAGAACTGTAACCACTTACTATTAGATGGTGGCTTGAATAATGAATTTAGAATTAATTTGGATAACCAAATAATGCAAAAAAAAAATTGTCCTTAAAAAATAATTTAAATAATGTATGTATAAAATTGTCATTTACCACACTTTGTAAGAGGGTCCAGGTAGCATCTTTGAACACCTTTAACTTGACACAACACTCAATAATTTTTATAACCACATAGATAGCAGTTAAAGACATGCCCATCACTCGCTCGGCGCCTTCATATGACTCCATAAGATAGAATATCCATGGCTGGATTGTGAGCAAGGAACGGTAGAGTTGAGAAACTGCTTCAATAAAAAGATAGACTTTTCCCTAAAATATGACACATATAAATAATGACTTTTAAAATAATATCTGAAAGATTCTTCTACTGACAGTCCTTTGTAGACTATATTATATATGTATACTTTCAATTTTATAATGTTTATATAACATTTGATATATATGGATATGAATTATAGTTAATGTACTATACAAACATCAAACTTGAATTATTGTCAATTTACTACTTACAGTGTTAAAAATAGATAATTTAGTGAAACTGAATTAACAGTTTAAGTAGTAAAATTAACACTTACTCTCTTCTGGAAAGGCAACAGCATTACTGGCATCATTGTTACCAAAATTTTAATGTCTACAGTTATTATTTTTACAATCAAATCTGTGAGCACCACAAGCCACATCAGCTCCCACAGGCTAATTGGATGAGTGTAAGTAGGGAACATGACCACATTCGGTAAAAGCTTCCCATCACCAAATAAGAAATGAACTATGACAATACAGCTCATAGTGAAAATGAATTCACATAATAGTGCAACCATATTCCGGTTGATTTGTTTTCCATGTTCCCTGAAGAAACAAAAAGAATGTTAATTAAATCAGTAAATTATTTATATAAATTAGCAATATTAAAAATTATTCTCATAGACAGACAATCAGTAAATCCTAACATTGAATATATTCTTGTATATTTATTGTAAAATTGAGTGTTTTCTATCAGGAAAAATTATTATTAATATTATTAAACTTTGGTGAAATGTATATTATTATATCATAATTAATAATAATAGAATATATTAGTTTTTGTAAATTATTGGTGTAAATAAACCTTTAAGTCTTGTATACTGTCTATCATTAAAAAGGCTTAGTACTAAGAAACTATACCTAATAATTCTATCATTAAGGAATTGTTAATTGTGGACATTGCAAATCTGTTTTAAATTTTATATATAAAATATGTATTATATAAAATATTCCTTTGAATCCTTAATACATCATACTTGGTGCATAAAAAACACTCAAACAAGCACACTGGTGTTATAATTAAATAAAAATGAAAGTGTGTCCCAACATTTAGTTTCAGTAATATACCTCTTCTCCATATACTTTGTATGTAGAATATGGATGTCAAGGGTCTTTTTACACCATGTATACTAAAGCGAAATATAAATTTAAAATATCATACCTTCTAACTAGGCTGTTGCTGTGAGCAAATGTGCAAAACAATATAAGGAATGTAAATAACCCTTCTCTGCAGTCATACATAAATTTAACAAATAAAAGTAAATAAAATGGTGCATAGCGAAGAATTATTGTTAGAGCCGATCTAACATCTAATGCCTGTAAACAAAGAAATAGAAGTTAAAGAATAACGTTATCAAAGTTATTATGAAACTTGATTCAAATTTGGACTTAAGCTTGTTAATAAATATATCTCACTCTAGTGATCAAAACCAGTGTTGGAAAAGCTATACAACTCAAACTTCTAATAATTGTTAGAAATTTTATTTGTTTCATAGTTATAGTTTCACAATAAGAAAAATTCAAAGAATTATAACTCGTTTTGTTTATAAATGATAAGATGAATAAAGCTTTCAATTAAGAAACATCATTGTCTTTTCAATTATGTACTTACCTGCTGTGGGCCAACATCATCACTTGCACTATCATTATCTGTGTGATCATGAATGTTATTATTATTTGCAGGATTTACAGACACATTGATCTCTGGGTGCTCTTGGCCATGCTCCGAAATGTTAGAGTCTGTTGAAGAGCTTTGACTTATTCCAAGCGGAACAGATGTTCTTTGGGTTGGTGTAGTGATTCTATCTGTGACTACATATGTTTGAGCATTTGGACCCAAGTTTACATGAGCAACAGAGCTCTGTTCTCTTTGCGAGCCACCTGCACCAACTTGAACTGTGCATGGCAAATTTCTGGGCACCCAATTAGGTAAAGTCACTCTAGGCGCCGGCGTCGGATGCTAAAGGGAGATTAATAATTATAATAGTCCCTATTTGTGAAAAAAGTAAAAGTTTTGAGACAAGCAGCTAAATTAAATTACACAATAGCGCAATTGACTATATAGTAGTTTATGCCATTGTGTTTACAAATATCCTAAGCGTTTAATTATATTATAGATATCAATACATACTCTGCGCGCCTGCTCGACAAATGGACGGAATTCATTGATAACGCTACTAAAGCGATCTCCTAAACCCAAGCCCAGGCGATTTCTATTAGTAGGAATAGGCCTAGAACTTGGCTCAGGCTGTGCCAATCTGTGCAATGAGTTGTTCAAAGGTGCCACTTCCCCTGCACCCTCCTCCTCTATTTCCAAATTTATTTGGTTGGCCTGAGCCATAGCTTTTATAAATTCACTATGTAAATAATTTTACTTAAAACAATTCATTTTCAAACAAACTAAACTATCGAGCAAGAAAAACCCTAAAAATCTATGCATAAAAAACTCTGTGCATAAAACTAAAATGACACAAGAGATAATGTCATTATCATTTTGAGTGACATTTTTTTATTACTTTCCCATTGTGGAAAGGCAAAGGGTATAAAGTTTTGAGTGACATATTTTTTCATCCATTTATTTTCAAATTGTTTTTTATTTCAAGTCACGGGAAGAAAAAAAGATCTAAATATATAAAACTATTATTTTATAAATTTCATTCTGGATTATGATATGATTAGCTTAAAAAAAATAATGTTAAACGTACAATACTACAATCCCACAGAATATAAAAATGTCAGTGTCCAAAGTTATTATTTTTAATGTAATTTATTTTTCAAGCAATCAAATACATCTGCTAAGAATTAATAGCCCGAGTATTTTCTCTTTATCTGTTGAATCCATATAACCTGGACTCGTCACCTATTTTTTTTTTTTTATACTACAACGGTAGCAAAAAGGCTTACGGCCTGCCTGATGGTAAGCAGTCACCGTCGCCTATGGACGCTTGCAACACCAGGGGCATCACAAACGCTTTGCCGACCTTTTTAAAAACCTAACCTGTAGGGTCTTCATGATCAAGACTCAGCCTGAGTTTAGTATGTAGGTCATACTAATCGAGCCTCCTCGATTGGTTTAAAATCTGATATATTCCGTTTAGCACTTGGTTATTGTTGTATCCGCGAGGATTACCAACCTCTCCTCTTCAGAGGCTTACTTAAAAGCGCGGCCAATAATAACACTTGTGTCATTTCAAACATAAGCATGAGACAGTGACCCGGGATGGACCACGCCCCTTCCGTGGCCGGGGGGCGTCGTCGGTGAGGAGACCGGGGGAGGTAGTGTAGCCTCCCCTGAGGAGGGCTCCCCTCTAGGCGGGAGAGCGGAGGCTGGGGGTTCCCAGAAGTGGCTTGATGTTCCCGGGGGCTCCCTACATGCCTGAGGAAGGCCATCCCTGAGGTTTTTAGTGGGTAGGCCTCCCCCTTCTGGGGAGGAGAGCCCCACATAACCGCCGGCTCGCCACAGCCGGGGTATGCAATTTAATGCATTTTCCTCAGGAGAACAAAAAAAAAAAAGAAAAAAAAAGCATGAGACAGTAGAAGTCGAGTCCATACTTCACTGGTCTCAAAAAATGCTAGAAATGTAAAAAAAGTAATTTACATGATCAAATTTGCTCAACTGAAGAGCAAACAAATAACTTAAAGAGCGCTCGTGGCGTGAGCTCTCGAACAGTGCTAAGGTGACTTCTGCATTACTTAGATTTCTGTGTTTAAAACATTAGCCCCAGATTTCTAATAATCAGTCAGAGAAGCACATGCATCATCCATAGTAGAAAATATCTGTATATTAATTAAATTTCGAATGTACAGACGGCAGTACAAGATACCACGATATGTTTTTTCCTAATGTATATTTTCGTGTTTATTCTCGTGTTTAATTAATGAATTTGAAAATTTTTATTAAAAATATTATGATTCTTATAGAAGATAAATTAAATTTTCTTTGATGAATTGACCTGCTAAGCAATATACTAATTTTTATGTGTTCAATAAAAAGTTAAAGAAATTTAATAGATAGAATGCTAAAAAAATTAAAAAATATTTTAAATTGGATAGTTTGTATATATATTGTTGTCCGTACTTTTAATAAATATATATTTTATTTTATCCAATTTCGAACTGCTAACTCCTTATTATATGCAATGGTAATTCGACAAATTTTGTAATTGGGTGTGTAAGGTTTTAACGGGTTGAGGTGAGGTTTGTAAAATAAATGTATATCTTATTATTACATGAGAATGGGCTCAATACACCATTACAGTGGTGTTTCCAAACATTGATCTTTAATTTTAATGATTTCAGAGTAATCTTTCGGTTTGGTATGCCTTTATGAGGAGTTTCATTCTGTATTTGAATTCTTATGGAAATGTTTTGAAAAAGCTCACACCACAGCCCACTTGAAAGAAGGCTGCGTAGTCGCTCCTTCATATAGATACTAGATGTTATATAAAGTGTAAACTTAACACTTTTTCGATAAAGGGTATTTCATAGACAAAATATTAATTACACGCTAGCAATATGTGATTAGGATATTCAAAACACAACATTAGGATGATATTTTAATTTTTCAAATAATATCTACGCAGTCAATAGACTCAATGAATTTCTAGGTTTTATTACAATGAGCAAAACTCTGGTACATACCATATCGCACTTGTATTTATGTTTAGTCATAGTTACAGCTGACAGGGTACGGTAGCTGTCCAACAAATGAATAAGCGATAGTAAGAGGACTAATCTTGATTAACACAAAGACAGGTTTAAAACTTTGGTCACATAATACTATCTTTTTAGTATTTGGTTAAACTCGAATCAAAACTTCTTCAGATTCATTGAGGTGAAATATGCCTTCTTGATTTTAATCAGTCGTGTCTTATAGCTCCAGGTTATCGGGTTGGTAGCTACCTAGAATTTGCCGACAGCTGCTTGTCCCCCATCAACTTAACATTTTACACACTGTAAAATCAAGGTAAATTCAGTCTTTGATTAGGCTTCGCACCACAATCGAAATACACGAGAAAATATGTTGATCGAATCAATGAAATCGTTGTTTTCAGACAAATAACATACAGCTAAACATGCATTTGTGCTTCAAATATCTTCCAACGAGTATAATACTACATGGAAAAATAGGACTGCGTGATTGTAGGGTTAACGATTGTTCATGAATAAATTAATTCATTGCGTGTTGGCACTCTTTGTGATCTTGTTCCAATCACGATTCTGTGTCTGGCTTTAGCGCTAAAACGCCTTGCTCGTGAAGATCTCTCACCGCTTCCAATAACCTCGTTTCAGCTCTAGGTTCACCTAACGCTACGTCCACACTACCGGCACAGAGCAAAAGGGCCCTCAACGCAGCACGGGGCCAGTCGGATCTTAAACTTCGCCTAACCGCAGCGCCCGCAGACGCGGCTCCTAGCCTCGCACACTCTTCCTCTAAGCGTTGACCATATTCTTCTATCAAAGAATCACCCACGTCCCTTCTCATTTCAGGAGTTAATGACGAAAGAATAAGTAAAGCAACGTCGTCCATAGGCCGTCCTAAAGACACCATTTGCCAGTCTAAAGCTACACATTCACTCTTCCCATCTGTTTCTCTAAACAGAAGGTTTCCACTCCAAAAGTCAGCATGAGCTAGTGGTGCAGGCTCGGCAGGCCTCAATAATGTACCGAGTAAAGACGGTGCGCGGGCTACTAAAGCAGACACTGCAGACGCCTCCTCTATGCAATCGGGACGGCCTCGCAAAAATGCCTCTAATTGTGGTAGCCCCCGTTTAACAAGACGTAGATAACCGGCAGCAGCCCTTTCGCAAGGGAATAAGAAGTCAAATCTTTGGTCTAAGGGGCCCTCTCTTTCTCTCAAGGCAAGAGAGAGAGCGTGCAGTCTAGCCGCTGCGTACAGCGAAGCTCGGGCTCGCTCCTCGGTCAGCCCTTCGGCGAAATCGGCTGATATAAATCCCATAGCAGTCACATCCTCAAGAACAAGCTCGCTATCTCCGCCTATTTCATCTGTAAATATATAGGGTAAATGAAGATAATTACTTACTATCGCGAACAAAACATATTTGACATACATATATAATATTTATGTGATATATTGACAAGTCAGCAGACTGTCCATCTTTAAGTGGTTACTGTTACCTATTCTACATGTGATTCCTGTGAACTTTGCAGCGAATCTGCAACCTCCACAAAAATCTAATTGTATGTTGCCAATATGTGTGTATGTAAAGCCAGCCAAAGTGTAGCCAGTAATTTCACAGTATATGTTACCTTTACGCCGGAACATAGCAATGCGGTCTCTGCTATTTTGTGGCAGAAATAGGTAAGATGGGGGTACACATGCAGACGATTGTAATTACAGAGTTATCTCTTGTTTTTATATATAATTCATTAATCATAAATCAATCTATGCTTAAGACTTTTACCTCCAACCAATGATGTTAAATATGTATAAAACATAGATATCGCAGTACAGCGTAGAAACTGTGCAAAATCGGGCAATTGGTGTCATTTCATTAATTTGATAGCGAACAGTAACACAGTAATAGCGAATCAATGAAAATGTCATTTCTTTCTCGGATGCTATCAATTTCCAACGTAACACTATCTCTTCCTTTCCCGTACTTTCTGTATGATCTATTTCATTCACTCATACTTTGTAAAACGCTTACAATAGTATGTATGTAATGTACATGCAAAGTAGGGTCATTTTTAAACGTCGCGTATGGGGTATCTATAGTAGAATATAGTATTGTATTGTACAATATCAAGAAAAAAATAACATTTGAAATAATGGTCGCATTATTTTGAATCACAACATGTAACTATCATATATTTTTTTATATCTCCAATACGTAAAGTATGTAAGTCTTCATAAAGTGTACAAGCGAAGAGGTGAAATTACACTTAATTTTATTGATAGAAATAAAAGAAATAAGAAATTGATGCCATGGTTTTGAAATTATTGCCCTGTAATTTTATTTAAAAAATTTATCTTAAGACTTAAAATTGCGGAAAAATTAAAATGGCAAAATTCTGGAAAAATATTATGTATTTTCTGTGATATTGTGAAAATGTCAAATATCGCAGATTTTTCTCAAATAATTTTGTCGATTTTATTACTAAATCTTTTTTTACACTACATTACCTATCTAATAGTAAAAAAAATAATGTTTCTAGCTAACATAATACTTGTGCGGTGACGAGTTTAATATAAGGCCTGCATACGCTTCTCGAAACTCAAAGTAAAGACTCTCGAAACCTAAGGTAAAGACTGTTCACATTGAACAAAATAACTGGATGATTAAAATACATACATATTGTGAATATTAACTATACTTGATTTGCATAGTTGCTAGGTAAAATTAACCATTAAAAGGTTTAAGTAGTTCAGGTCATGTACTAACCTGGTAATCTTGCTTTTACACATTTGGGTACCGGGAGACCTGCGCCCGGGCCCAGAGCTTCTTCAGCCAATTTGTTCAAAACCGGCGCAAGCTCCGTGTAGAAAAGTATCTCCCTAGTGTCAAACTGAGCCTCAGCTACGAACAGTCTCCCAAATGGATCCTTGGGTGGAAGCTTCACTACCAGCGGCAGTGCCTGCTCCTCGCCCTTAGCCTCGTAGCGTATCGTGACGGCCAGGACTCTGCTAAGTGCCCCAGCTACACCCGCTCGAGATTCAACCCGAACCTGTAAAAGGTTTGAAATTTATTGTAGGTATCTTTTTAATATTAACAATATATTTTTTTAATATTGATGTATAATATTTCTGTGCTTTTATTATTAAATGTTATTTTATATTATGTAAGACATTGTTGGGGTGTAACCTCTGTCATCTGTTTTAATATGATAATGAATTGACGTGTTTATTGTAACCTGCGTAGTATGTGGGGACGTACTTGAAATGAATAAATAAATGTATTGTCTCCTTGTAGGATGTAATCAAGAGTTAAAGCATCCAATGTCAAATTTAGATGTGTGCTTAAAGGTGTTTGATGTCTTTGAGTGATATTTTCGGATAAGTAATTTTTTAAATAGTCCCAAAGGATTTAGAATTGCATCTTGTCTCCTCAATCTCTAACGAAAAGCTACATGCAAATAAAGGAGCAACTTCAGGAGAGTCGCGCCAGCGTAGGTTCAGTTAAATTATATGATAGAACCGACGTTTACTTCACGTTATCAACTGTCAAAATAGAAATATTCATAGATGTTGTATGAATTATATAAAGATCAAGTCACTGACTGATATTATCAAACGACTGAAAAGTTATTATTGGTTTCACAGTAATTAAAAATCAGTTTCACTTTAAAAAAAAGGAAACAAATAATTTAATAAATGCATCTTTTTACAGAGATGAGTTTTGGAAACATTAGAGACAACAACAACCCTATTGAGAAAAATAAATTTAAATAAATTTGATTAAATAATTTTAGTCATAGACCTATTATACAAAAATAATATTAATGACAAGTGCCAAACTTAACGTAAAGATAATTTTCTTACATGATAAAGGTGTCACGAAAGTGGGTTAATTGAGTCACCTCATTAGCAGAGGACACGCCCGCCTCGGCGAGGATCTCCCTTGCCCATTCTTCCGTGAGCGCGGCGTCTGTTTCGGGCTCTGCTGCCGGTTCGCAGTCCGACTCCTCGCTGCCACTGCTCGGCGCCTCCGACACCGCTGAGCTATCCGTCCCGGCTTGCATTACGAATGACAAAACAAACTATCGATGACCAACCATTTCCACTATCACTATTTAACAATTAGCTTATTAATAGTAAAGTTATGAGACGATTCGTTAAGATACAACAGCTAACAGCTGCTTATATGTCCTCAATAAATGAATTCTAGTTATTGAAGCGCGCGATGTCCGCGCTGTACGCATGCGCGCGCCTCCCTCAATTAATCATTTAGGCTAGGGTCTCCGCGGGTCGGGTGACGCACCTTCACTATACTTTTGCTGTCAGCTGAACGAAAACTGGGCATGTATATATCCCGTGACGTTACTTGTCATCCATAAATATCGTAAAAATATACAAAAGTCTTTTAGTAAATAGATTTTAGTTTCAAATAATTCTTAAAAATGTAAGTATTATTAATTTATCAGGAATTACCAACATAACGTTAAATATATTCTTTAAAAGTAAAGCAATTAGAAATAAACTCGTGTAAGAAAAATGTTGTCAAGATAAGAACAATGGCTATCTCTTTCATATCTTTTTTTAATTCTCATCATCATCATCAATTCATTGCCTTCATCTTCAGAGGACTCAGTTGACATAGGCCTATATATATACAAGGTAACACGATAGACGTTGTCCTATCAAATGTCTCAAATGTCATGTTGTCTCGCTGTATGTAAAAAGATTTTCCCGCTTTTCTGTTGAAATTTTTCTGAATTTTCTTTGCTTTCTTTGCGGAGCCCGAGACCTTTCCAACGAATGCAAAACCGTGGAAATCGGTTCGCGCGTCCAGAAGGAAAACCCGACTTATTTTTATATAGTAGATATGTTTAAAAAAACGTCCCACATTAGGGAAAAAATCTCATAACATAGAAATCTCGCATGCACAGTCACCCAGACCGGAAGACCGGAACATATTTTCATGGGTTACCTATATAAAATGTTATCCCGTGCAGAAATTGAACTCACTCAACCGCTGCGCTGCGCAAATGTGTCGTTACAAAAAATATAATTAATTATTCAAGTCAAGTTGACATGAAAGATGCTTTTTCAGTCTAACTTTGAATGTCTCCATTGATTTACTACACACACCCAGCCAATTGCTGAAACTTTACTTAGTACGCTCTTGCGTGGAATACTGCTCGCATTTTTCGGATGGATCAGCCCGTTAGCAGCTTGAGGTCTTGGAAGCTATTGAAAGACGCGCCAGAAGACTAATAAACGACGAGTCATTAACAACCAAAACTCTCCAGAGCCTCGAACATCGCCGCCAAGTCGCGTCTGTGCGTTTTCTACAGGTTACATTTTGGGGAGTGTGTTCAGGAATTGCATGAATTAATTCTGCCTGCATCTTTCAACCATTGGACGACGAGACGCGGCCAGGAACTTCATTCGTATGTGGTCCACATTCCACCACTTCGTACCTCTCGTTTCGCTTCGTCCATTATGCGAACCGCCAAGGAATGGACTGAATAATATAGGGCTTTTCAAGGCAAGAGTAAATAGGCACTATTTGAGTTTGCATGTTCCACCTTAGGCACCATCTTCACTTAATATCTGGTGAGATCGTTGTCAAACGCAATGAAATTAGTAATAAAAAAATAACTACCACGCAGAGTTAAAAGAAAACCATGTAGTCGACTGTTCCAGATTTTGAGTGCCACATGCGAGTCTGGGTTATGGTTGCTGGGCTAAAGAGCGGAAACATATACGAAGCTATTAAGGATAATTGGCATTATTAAGCACTTTGTGGAGAAAAGTGAGGATAGAGGTGTGCAAGTAGGGTAGCAAGGAGGAAAGTGAGGATAGAGGTGTAGAGACACTTCTCTACCATATAAGGAGTCGTTCTAGGGAGCAAGGACAATAGGGTATTACGCACTATGAAAAATAAAATCTAAATTTATGTTTTTATAGTTCATTTATGAAAAAACAAACGAAAAATATTAATTTCTATTCATAAAACTGCAAAATAAATTAAATATTTCAATTTGAAAATACAAGTTTTTTTATCTGTGCTTCGAATGTCAAAAACGCTGTACGCCATGTTTGCATTCGCTGTGACGTCACTGGACTTGTAAATAAACAACCTCGGTTTTTGTTGTACATGTCTACTGTGTAATTTATTAGATTAACGAAGTTTCTCAGTTATTACTATCACGTTTCTTGATATTCTACACCTATACTATATATATTGACCATGGAAGACGGCTTTGTAAAAGCAGAAAGTACTAATCTTCCACGAATAAATACATTGATGGTGGCGAAATTCTTCGCTTGCAATCCCGACTTCTGTTCTGCGGAATTAAGAAATGTCAAAACATCTATGTAAGTATTAAAATACCTACTACAAACTTTCCTTTAATAACAACAAAACTTTACGATTATGCTTTATTTTGCGATCATAGGTATTATAACCTAAAATTTCCTTTCAGAAAAATATAACCTATAAAATATTAGTTTTGTAATGACAAGAATTTATTTTCACATGTTTATATGAGCTATTAAACTGCATACTTACATCGAAATGATCCTCACAAAAATAGTATTTCGTTTTTGTGGACAATGACTTTGGATCTCTTCGTGCTAATTTCAACCACGTATTTCTCATTTTTAAATCTGTTGGCACTTGTATCCATAACTTTTCCGGTGTTTTAACACTTGTATTCTTACATTCAGACACAAGACACCAATGATAAGGAGTATAGCCACTAGAACTCATTATTTATTTCGAAAATATGTTTATTTCTTTCAGCGAAGCGTAATGTTTACAATGCCCGTGACGTCACAGACATGGCGGCCTGAGAATTGGCGTTTTCGC
Source organism: Scirpophaga incertulas (assembly GCA_036419045.1). NCBI lineage: Eukaryota > Metazoa > Arthropoda > Insecta > Lepidoptera > Crambidae > Scirpophaga > Scirpophaga incertulas. The sequence continues at coordinate 34,871,778 of CM071630.1, forward strand.
GCCCAAATTTGAATTGTAAAATTAAAACACGTTTTTATGAAATAATTGGAATAAAAAAATGTATTTATATTTTTTTGTGGTATTTTATCAATAACAGATTAAATTAAAACACTTTTTGAATTAGACTGTAACTGTAATACCCTATTCAATACATGTCTTAATATTGGAAATAAAATGTATCCTATTTACTTCCACTTAAGGTTCACAATTCTTCGTTCCATGTAAGTTGATGACCCAGTTATTCTGTAAATTTCATTGTACAATTTATAATTAAATACACAGAGAATTTCCGAACACAGCATTTTCCATTGACCTTTCGGTAACTTTGACCCGTTCATATGTCATTACTTAGATGTATTGATTGTGTATATGATGTGGCACATCTCAGAATGAATATTTCTTATAGTTTATGTTAATGTTACCTTCTATTCACATATACTTCGGTATACATTATAGGTTCGCGCTCAATCACATCCATTAATTTAGAATGAGTAAAATATGATTCTATATTAGACATCTAGCATCATGCGGAAGACTTGTCTAAGCTGTCATCTCTGAGTATATGGGATTTTGAGGTAAAAGTTTGATTTAGATTAGTATTTTATTTATTAGCCAATATACGTACCTACGTGTAATCTCATCATAAACGTTAAGTTGCAATATTCAACCGTAAGCAAAGCATATTATATAAAAAATAGCTTTAAGAATAGATACGAAATAAAGTCACGACCGAAAATGTAGGTAACTATCAAAAATGAAATTTTTGACTGTTATTTACTATATGTTTTATACAACAAAAATAATACAGAAGTGAGATTTGTCTCATTTGGTGGAAGGATCGAAAAATAGGTAGCGTGATTCATGGTAATACATTTGGCGTGCCCCAATGTCCAATTTACCAAAATACGTAATTTGACGTATTCAATGACGTCAGGTTAGATGCTGTCAATGCGCTCACCGTTTTTCGACAAGAAGTTTTCACATCGTTATCATCGTCAATCGGAAGTCGGAACGGACCTTAAAGTGATTTGTTTGACACCAGCCATCGCACCACAGATAAAGGAAGCAGATCAGTGAGTGCATAGATTACTGAGTGAGTGTTTGATTACTGATTTGTTATCATCGTGACGGATAGTTTTAATTAATTCATATTACAATAGATACTTATTGTAACGCTTACAAATAATGGATAAAAAGAAAGCGAAGTCCAGTAGGAGGTCTTCCTCCAGTTCCAGTTCTAGTTCAAATTCTTCAGACTCCTCCCGGGAGAAGAAAAAATTACGAAAATTGAAAAAAAAGCTAAAGAAAGAAAGGAAGAGAACTGAAAAAATTCTCAAAAGAAGGCTGAAAGAAGAGAAGCGTAAGAAAAGAAGGAAAACGACAAGCGTTAGCGACCGAGATGACCGATCTAAAGATGTAATAGAAGAAACTCCTGCTGATATTCCAATTGGTATTCAATAATATTTATCCTTTCCTTCGTAGTGATATTCAGAAATTTTTTCAATTGTTATAGCCACATTAAAATTATTAAACTTTTTCACACTTTCTACATTTAAAATATCTTCCATTTCATTGCTTCCACAATCTAAAATCTATTTCAGTTTTAGAAATTAACTTGCACACACAAGTTAGGCGAAATATACATTTTATAATCCACATAACACGACATTGTAATAACTACCAGCAAGACAAAGATTTCCTGTGTAACTTTGTTTGAGATAAGCAATCTGACTTAATGTTAGAAATGATAAAATATGCTAATATTTGTATATTCACTAATATTTATATACGAATATTCTAATTATAAGGGTAATTAATGAAACTCATTAGAAAGAATGGGATGTCCAAAGCTGTTTTTAGCAACGAGAAGGGATGTAAAGATCAGAACTTTTCCTCGCATAAACACCCTAGACAAATATATTGAAGAAAGGCCAGGTCAAGAGCACATATATCCAGAAACAAAGCTGAAGGAACTAAATAACAAATTAAAGATCATAGCATTACTATAAGAAAGATGTTTTAATACAGGTTTTAATATTAGATCAGATTGTTGATATGTTAAAATCTACAGTTTTAATTCTTGCTGGCTATCAGATTTTGTATTTCAAAAAAATCTATATGTATAATCTTTAATGGAAAGCATTAATTACATACAATACCTATAATTACAGCATTAATGGAAAGATCAAAAGCTATGGCACCAATGACCAAAGAAGAGTGGGATAAGCGACAGAGTATAATCCGAAAAGTGCTTGATGAGGAATCTGGGAGATACAGGTTACTCTATCCTTCTTTGTTCAAGTTATTATTAGACTTTTTCAGTTGCAAATGCTTCATAAAAAATAGACAAAGACATCTTTTCATAAAAATCAAAGTGGCAATGTTGTTTGAACTTAAGTGATTTTGTTGTCAAAATCACACTGCTATAAGGGAGGATTGATCACTCAATAATAGTTGATAATGAAAGTCTCAAGAATTCTTGTGCCTCTCAGTTGTTTCTTTTTGGTTTCCAGATTAATTAAAGGAGACGGTGAAGTACTAGAAGAGATAGTGTCACGAAATCAGCACAAGCAAATCAATAAACACGCTACGAGGGCTGATGGTGAATTCTTTCAATCACAAACAACTAATAAAAGGCAGTAGATACACAATTCCAATCTAATCTATTGAATTCGTTTCATTATTACTTATATTGTTTATTGCATAAACTCGAATATTACATCCACACAATTTGAAGTAATTTATGTAAGTTATGAGTTGGGATAAGATTAATTGCTTTTAAATATAGCTTTCTGCTCATAATATATGCTGAAACTGATATTTGCAATAAATGAATGAATTTACCCCAACAATTTTTTTTGAACTTACTAATACTTCGAATCTCAAATCATGGCAAAGCATATTTGGTATTTTTAATGTAATATGTTGACAAACAAGCAGACTGCCCATCTGATGTTTAGTGGTTATCATCACCTATAGTACACACCTGTGAGCACCATATTGCAGTATAATGTATGTTACAACATGTGTCATAAGATGCCGTCACAGTAACAATTTTTTAACATTGCTCTTTTTCAACCTGCAGGTAATGAATTAATAGTTAGGTATTTCGTAAGATATATAGACTGGTTCATGGGTGTGGATATATATGGATGCAAGTAAAATATACTGGGGATAATAGATATAACTATTTTGTTTGCATATCCAGGTCACAGATTTAAATACTTTACTATGTCAGATTCCCTATGATTAAAAAACTATATAACAATAAATAAACTTCTCTTTATTAAATAAATTAATTCATTAAAATAACACTTGTTACAGCTCATCTTTGGTTCTACCTTCGTCACTTTGATTCTTAACACTATCCTCGGTAGTTATCGTTTCATCCGATTTTTTTTCTTGAGAGTCATTTAAATTATTATTCACCAAAGAGATCAAACTGTTGAGCGGTCGTCCACCATTCTCAATGTTGACTATTTTCTTATTTTTATACAAAATGAGTGTAGGAACACCATTTATCTGCAAAAAATAATTATTTATTGTATTTGTAATTGTATAGTCAAAGAAACATAGTATTACATATACATAGAACGACAATGGGGCTTTAAATGTAAATAGATACCTAGGCAAATCACAATATAAACTAAAATCTTCGATAAAATTAAGTTTACATTTGAGAATTTGAAACTAAATATGACTCAAACTCTTATTGAGCAAGTGTCAAATGTCAATTCAGAAATAAAAGGTATTATTTGACATATGTGCTGGTACTTAACTTCAAATTTAATTTTTCAGAGGTAATTAATCACAAACGGTTTCACAGCTGAGCTTGCATTCTGTTTCTGGTTTGATATTTTGAATTTCAGGAATTTTATAACTATGGAATCCTGCATTGTGCTTAACTCGCTCAACATCGACTCCCTCTGTTGTTATTTGTACGTCCACAGTAGGGATGCCAGTTCTAACGCAGAGATAAATAATGGCAATCTCTATCGTTTAAAAAATGGTTAAAGAAACCCAGAGGTGTTGCCAGTATTGGAGCAAATCATGTGATTATGTGCGCGAAAAAAAAAAGCACCATAATTGAATCTCTGCAGTTATGCAAAGTAGGGTATCCCGCTTATTCCACTCTTCCTCCTCCCGCTCGTAAGTGGGAACGGAGCAACATTTTACTTGATTTAAAATGACAATAAATACCGTTATGGCTGTCTGCTTCATAGATTATCACATTACTTGAATGTAGATTTAATATGAACGCCAAATTCCGACTTCTGATTATGGCAGTCTCATAAAGATACGGTATCTTTCGGATTTCTGTGTGAGTTATACCTTTTCAGTTTCGCATATCGTTTTCGAGCGCACGCAATCCACGTCCGCAATCAGCACCCGGCTCTCATTCTGGAAGTGTTCGCCGAGCTTGATCCACAGTGGCCCTAACTGCATACAATGGGCACACCTGCAGTATAGAAAACAATTGCATTATATACTTTAAATTAAATATAGTTCTGTATTTTATAGACATCTTTCCCGACATGTCACGTTGATTACCCTTAAAATGCGAGATTCCAGCTATCTTCCAGTAAAAGTATGGCATAAAATGTTATTCTTGTATTAATATAAACCTTTGTCTATTATAAGCATTATTTGTCTAATTTATTTTTCTATTAGAATAAATAATTTTGATCCTGTCTATTTATTGCTAGTGCCGTAAACTGAGTGCGTTCGGGTTACAGTCAATACTGGATACACGTGTACATCGGGGGACTAGAGTATACATATACGTCTTTTCTGGGTTCTGTATAGCGTTACAAAACAACGGAACCCTTATAGGATTAGTTTACTGTCTGTCAAAACAATATTAAATACCTTTGGGGATTGCAATCTGTTACATGTCACTCAAAGTTATAATATAATGTAACACAAATATAGTAACATATTTTAAAAAACGTAAATTTGTAGTTGTATCAAAAAAAGATTCGACTTGCATTTGTTTTGTTTCTAATCTAATAGTTTTCATAACCAAAGACGACCATTTTAATAAATAGATCACTATTGTAAGAACATAAAACATGTAACTTAAGCGTTTGACAATTAACATTAATTATTTTCTCCAAAATTTTCGTGCGTTGTTGTGGTGCGAAAACGCCAGTTTTTTTTTACATTTGGATGCAATTGTGAAGAAGTGAACTAAACTAAACTTTAATTAACCTGCTCACGTTATACATCTTAATATATATATTTCTTGTGTGCGTGTGTATGTGACTGAACTCCTCCTAAACGACTGGACCAATTTTGATGAAATTTTTTGTGTGTATTCCAGGGGCTTGAGAATGGTTTAGATTCACAATACGGTCATATAGATATTGTTTTTCAGCTAAATTATTTAGGTATTTAAAAACATTTGAGACAACGTGACATTTGAGACATTTGACAGGACAACGTCTGTTGGGCCAGCTAGTAAATATATAAAACAGTTACCATGGTGCAAAGTAATTGATGAAAACTAAATCCTTTTCTAGAAATGTCTCGAAAGTTTCTTCCGATATCCGAGCAACTGGAAGCACTTTATTCTTCTTCATAAACTTCTCCGGATCATGATTTTCGGAGAGCAACATTTTCTCCACATATGCTGCAAGTTCGTCCAATTTGTTAGCATCTGTGACACCCATCTGTATCGAATGAAAACAAGAAGCTTTGGTGAATTACAACATTCGCACGGTCTGCACTCTGTTCGTCCCTGCTTTCTGCAGAAATGGTTTTGAAAAAAATAGACCTAGTTCCTCTGGTTCTTCACACTAAAATAAATTATAGACTTGTATTTACTGATATCATTTGATGACATGATAAGGACATGAGCTGACAGTACGGGAATGACTTAATAGCTAACTTGCCAATCAGGGGCTCTAAAAAGGTTTCACTGAGCAATTTTAAGAATTGCTCACTCTGAGCAAAGTCTAAGAGAATTGCTCAATGTGACCTTATGGATTAGATTCTTAATATTACTTGTTAGGCATTAGCCTAACAAGTGATCAATTAATTCTAGTGTGGTTATCTTTTATTCTAATAATAAATACTAATAAGCTGACACAGGTAAATATTGATGAAGTAGGGTTTTTTAACATTCGAAACAGGCCTAACATAACTCCCTGAGTGAAAGTGCAAATGAATAGTATTGCAGTAATTCCGGTAAAATATCTCTGTGAAGCATTTTGAAATATCAGAGGTTGCGATCCTTCCATTTGCATGTAAATATGCATGTGAGATTCTATGTTTGTGATTGATAGATAGACTGGAGCGTCGTTTATTATAAAAAAATTGTTGCGATTTGGCATCTACTCACATATTGTGAAGTGGTGCATTAGAAATAAACGCCAATACTCAATACATGTTTGGAAGAGAACTTCCTGCATTTATAAAATGTCAGCCTCGTTAATTGTAGAAATGCACAATAAGTACACCTGGAGTAGAAACAAAATTATAGCTTACAATCCTGCCGTTGACAATCCAGAGTAGGTATGGATATTGTTTAATGTCAAAGTTCTTGCATGTAATCTCATTTTCCATGCAATTCACTTTTCCAATATTTATATATTCATTTGATGCATACTGGATTCCGAGCTCTGCCCAGACTGGTGCTAGTTTCTGGAAACAAAATCAAAATTATTTATTTTTATTAAACCTGTCCCTGTGATTAAGTAGTTGAGATTACCGGATGTTAAACAGGGGATGTGGAGATGTATTTCTCTTACAAGCAAAAGTATTTTGCACGGTTTGGTTGATGGTAGGGGATCTGGAAGTATACTAGCTATCTTCATCTGAATAAAATTTATTGACAAAATAACAAAGCTAATAGTATTGTTGATATACCCATTAGAAATAAAATAGGTGAAGGAAGGGACGTCCGATTCCTTGTCATTAGTAAAAAAATCTATTCGCTTACTAAATTAGAAAATATAGTACTACAGATTATGAATAATTTTATCAACATACCTGAGAAGCTTTACACCAGGGAGCAAAAAACATAATAAAATGTTGGCCTTTTGATATGTATTTCTCAATATTCTGATCATTCAGATATGCCATACCACTGTAGATCTTAACATCTGTGGAGGAGGGCTTGGATATTTTCTGAAACATAATTTCATTATTTGACAACATCGAGAGGATAGTACACCAGTTTCAAGGTGTCGCCATCTCAGAGGTCCCGGGTTCGAATCCCGGTGGGGGCAGATGTTTGTGTGATGAATGTGAGCATTTGTTCCTTAGTCATGGTTGTTATTATATATTTCTATAAAAAATATGTATAATAAATGTATGTCTATCCATTACCCTAGATCCCATAGCACAAGCCTTACAGAGCTTGGTTTGGGCTAGGCTAATTGGTGTAAGTGTAACAAATATTTATTTATAATGTATCTAAGGATAACCGAGAGTCCCAGTATAGAACCCTGAAACACCCATATCATCATGGATATTCCAGCAGACTAAGTTGTTTAGAAAACTACTTTTAAACCTTATTTGATAAATAAGACAAATTGCTTGAGCAGAGACACCATAATGCTAGTGATTACATAAAAAGTACTTAACAACTAACTCAATAAAAAGCATTGGAATATTCTGATTACATCCTATTTACACTCCTGTGCAGTAAAATTGTGTTTCATTACTGCAACTCGTCAATCAACCTCTAGTCAATGTGTAAAAGTTTATTAGATGACAAATAATTTATCATTTAATTGAAAAAATATATTTTCTAAAATGTTGTTTAGTGCAGCTCGAATAGATTTATATTTTGAAATGTTTCTTTGAGTTCAAAATTTGAATAAAGGTATTTAATTGGCTATTTTTCATTATATCTCTAGGAAGGCACAAAGCAAGTTCATTTGTCACTTTATACTAGTAATACTCAGTGTTCCAGGTTTTAATCCTGCAGGATTAAAATTTTACTGTGTATAGGGTGAGTTACTTAAATTTGACAACATCCAGGTTCAGGCTAAGGTTGATAGGTCCAAATGGTCCAGTAAAAAAATTATGTTATCATAATATTGTCATGTATTAAGTGTGGGTACTTGTCACTTTATTAGTAAATAATAATGCTGATATAGTGGGTAGTCATGGATGTGCTGTAACTTCACTTATTAACAAGCTACTGAGCTGAATAGATGTTGTAATACCTATTACTAGTTTTAATTACATTCCTTGAACATAATATTGGCGACGAAAGGTGAAATTGAATAAAATGGCCGTAAATGCAGTGAAATTTAGTGAATTTAACCACAAACAGATAATTGGGACATTTACCTGGACAGACTTAATTTTTGTTTTGAAGCTAATGGCATTGTTGAAGAACATGTTAAAAGAGCTAATTTTGTGACAGTGTGTGGTGTGCGTGTATATGAAACTTTATTGGCATTAATTACGCCAAGAAGAGCTAGTGATGTGACATTTTCAGAAATAGTGAAAATATTAAGTAAACATTACAGTCCAAAACCGAATGAAATATCTGTGTCATTTCAGTTTTATAAGCGCGATCAAAAAAATGGTGAATCGGCAGCGGAATATATCGCACAATTACGAAAATTAAGCTCAGGGTGTAACTTCCAAGATTTAGAAAGAATGTTAAGAGACAGACTGGTTTGCGGAATGTGTGATGACAAACTACAGTATGAATTATTAAAAAAAGATAATTTAACTTATCAAAATGTTGTTGATGCCATGTTATCGTCTGAAAGTGCGGGGCGAGACACCCGAATGATACAAAATGCTACACATTCGTCTTTTTCGAACACACCCACTACTTCTATGCCGCAGAGTACATTGACACCTCGCGAATCAACTTATGAGCCGATGGATGTCAATGCAATGCAGATGAAACCATACATACGATTTTGTTACCGTTGTGGGGACCGGCACCAAGGAGAATGCCGATTTGTAAACACAGTGTGTCGATATTGCAAGAAGAAGGGACACATTGAGAAAGTTTGCATAAGTAAAAAGAAAAATGTTAAAAGTGTTAATTTCACTGTGGAGGAAGATGATCATTTAAATGGTATTTATTGCGTGCAGGGTAAAAGCCGCACACCACCTTTTGAAATTGAAGTATTTCTTGCAAATAATAAGGTAAAAATGCAAATTGACACGGGAGCCAGTATATCGATAATGAATGAAAATACTTGGCACAAAGTATGTGGTGGTCTACCTAGGGATGCCTTACAGCCAGTGTCATTATCACTACGTACATGGACAGAAACACCAGTAAAATTGTTAGGACAAGTGACATTACCCGTATCATATAAGGGAGTTTCACATGATATGAAGATGATGGTGGCTAAGGGTAGTGGACCAAATTTATTAGGCCGTGACTGGTTTGGCCCGCTCAACATATCTTTAAACTTTAATTTCATAACAGATTCTGATTTATGTGATTTGAATAATATATTGCAGAAACACCAGTCGGTGTTTAAGGAAGGTTTAGGTACATACCATGGAAAACCAGTTACAATTCATGTTAGGAACGGAGCGACACCAAAATTTCTTAAAGCTCGACCAGTGCCATATGCTATTAAACATAGAATTGAGGCAGAAATAGATCGATTGGAAAGAGAGAGGCGTTTTACGCCCTATAAGTTATTCAGAATGGGCTACACCAGTAGTACCCATAGTGAAAAAATCAGGAGAAATTAGACTTTGTGGTGACTACCGTAGCACAGTCAATGAAGCTACAGAATCAGACACATACCCCATGCCCACAGCAAACGAAATATTTGCAACTGTAGCTGGTGGGATTTATTTTACGCCCTTGGATTTGGAACGAGCATATACACAGGTGGTCGTGGATGAAAGCACTTCACGGCTCCTAACATTGAATACGTGCAAAGGATTGTATACTGTACACCGATTAGCCTTTGGTGTGAAGGCATGTCCTGGCATATTCCAGCGTTTAATGACTTCATTGATGGCTGGAATACCAGGTGTAGCAGTGCTAATCGACGATATTATCATTAGTGGCCGTACCATGCAGGAAATGCTAGAAAGACTCAATGAAACTTTAAGAAGAATTGAACAATCTGGACTACGACTTAATAAAAAGAAATGTAATTTTGCAAAGGATTCTGTGGAATTTCTTGGATTTGTAATAGATGCGAAGGGTATACATCCAGCATCTAGTAAAGTCGAATCGATAGTCAACACACCGGAACCAAGAAATAAACGAGAGTTACAAGCTTTCCTCGGGTTATATAATTTTTATGAGAGATTTATACCAAACAAGGCTACAATCTTGGAACCACTACACCGTTTACTAGATGCGGCACAGCCATGGAGATGGACAGATAAAGAACAAAATTCTTTTGACACAGCTAAACGGATGCTTACATTTGATTTAACTCTTATACATTATGATGTAAATAAACCATTGATTATCACTTGTGACAGTTCAGAATATGGGGTAGGAGCAGTATTGTCACATAAATTAAATGACGGGAAAGAACAACCAATAGCTATGGCTTCAAGGACACTGCATTCGCATGAACGTCGTTATTCCCAATTGGATAAAGAGGCTACTGCTATAATGTTTGGTATTACAAAATTTCACAACTACATAATGGGAAGGCATTTTTGTATAGTGACAGACCACAAACCTTTGCTTGGAATATTTGACCCAAAGAAGCCAATGCCAAACATGCTATCACCGAGATTAACTAGAATTGCGATAGCGTTAACCTCTCATGACTATGAGATAACATATAAACCAGGCCCTCAGATTGGAAGTGCTGACAGTTTAAGTCGCTGGCCTCTACCAGTACCGGAAACACCAGAAGAACAACCAGGTGAAATATTATTAATGGCAGAGGCACCCGATGATTTCCCATATGATGTGGAACAGATAGCTAAAGAGACAAAGCGAGACCGGTTATTAACCAAAGTTTTTTATTACATACAAAATGGTTGGCCCATTAAGGAGAATAATGTTGAGATGCGACCGTTTTGGTTACAGCGCACAGATCTATCCATACAGAATGATTGTATATTGCTAGGTAACCGTGTAGTAATACCCGTAACTCTCCGTCAGCCTACATTAAAAGTGTTACATAAGATACACTCAGGAATTGTGCAAACTAAGGCATTAGCTAGAAGTTACGTCTGGTGGCCAAGGCTTAATGATGACATCGAAGTACTGGTGGGATCTTGTACCAAGTGCTTGGAAAATCGACACATGCCGCCCAAGTCGACTCATGATTGGATTACACCCACTAGACCTTGGTCCAGAGTACATGTAGACTTTGCAGGTCCATTTCATAACATATATTTTTTTATCATGGTTGATGCATACTCCAAATGGCCAGAAATATTTGTGGTGAATAATATGACTTCGGCCACTGTGATAAGATTATTGAGAACAACATTTTCTACACATGGCTTGTGTGAAATATTGGTTTCGGACAATGGGACATCTTTTGTTTCGCAGGAGACTGAACAATTTTTAAGAGCAAATAAGATACGGCATATAACTACAGCACCTTACCATCCAGCAACAAATGGGTTAGCTGAACGTATGGTGCAGACAATTAAGGAAAAATTGCAAAAAATGGATGGCTTGTCATGGGACATTAGAGTTCCAAACCTCCTACTTGGTCTCCGAGCTACACCATGTACAGTCACAAATAAAAGTCCCGCTGAACTTATGATGAATAGGAGATTAAGAACCCTGTTGGATACATTACACCCAAATAATTTGGATAATAAAAGATTAGAGAATGAAATAAGAAACAATAGTCAGCAAAATCATCGCGAGACAAATATAGGTCAAAAAATTATGTACAGAAATTATTCAATGGGAGGACCGAAGTGGTTAGCAGGTACAGTCTTAGGAAAATGTGGTCCATCAAATTATAAGATTGAAACTGAGAGTGGAGTAATAATAATCAAGAGCACATAGACCAATTAATAAAAATTACACCTTCTAGTACTCAAGAAAAAAGATGATCGAAGCTTTCCACTATATTTGCCTGAATACAGTTACCAGGGTGTCCACAGCTATTGGTTAAAGAAAATCCCTGACTTTCCATGACTATCCCTGACCATTTTTTCAAATTTCCATGACTATTTTTTCAAATTTCCCTGACCATTTTTTCAAATTTCCCTGACCAAACTAATAAAAACATTTTTTTTAAATAAGTCATTCACTCGCTCTAATACCACAATGAGAAGTGTTGGCAATTAAAAAATAATAATAAAACAATAGCAGGCCCCCAAGTGGGGACGTGGGACTTTTTCAGCAAATAGAATGACTTTTTCATCAAAAAGGAGGACTTTTGTTACTGAAAAGTAAAACTTAATTGTACAAAAAAATCAAACACTTTTTTTGCTAAAACAAATTAAAAACCAAATAATATTAGAACATTCAACAGTCTATCTTTTATCTAACTTTTTCTTATTATGACTATCTGGAACAGATGCGTTTGTAACGAATTCCAATACTTTATCATAAACTTTCAAAGGTCGGTCAATGCAAGGGCCATTTTCAAGCCATCTTATTGAAGTGAATTTCTGTGGAAATTCTGTACTGCCAGTAATTGTTGTATACAGAGCTCGACGTGCCGGTGAGTCTTTAAAATAATTATACATTGTTCTTAAGAGTTCGTTTATTTCCCAATCAGTTTGCTTATGTCCGGTTTTAACAGCGCCATTCACGGTGTGTAAGCCACAAACTCCGATTAATGAAGATTTTGAATTTTCTGTAGCAAGTTCTGCTTTCAATTTATGAAGAAAGCTCAGGTTAACATTGGGTCCATCCATCGAACTGCAATAACTTGTCATTTAGATTTAACAAACCCTTTAAAATCCATTTAATAGATTATTTGCAGTCGACTTCCCTAGAAAAATACTTGTCCAATACCTTGTTTCAACTCTTTCGGTAGTCTTGTTCCAAAATCTTATAACAATATCCATTTGACATTTCTGGGAGACTTTATTTAGTGATTCATCAAAGGAAATTACGTAAAATAGACAATCTTCTAAATTTTTTTGCAAACATGTTCTTAAATAAGGTGCTATTCCGTAGTTTATTACATATGACGCTTTTGTTTTTCCCAATGTGAAGTTTAGGGCAATTTTGCTGTCAGGAAACATTCTTTTGAATGCATGCTGGTTCTATCACTAGAATTAAGGGACATTTTGTTAAAAACAATTTCTAATGCCCAAAGTATTTCCGCTGATGTCACATTATCGTCTTTGTATGTAGGTATACACATTTTTGTAACTTTACTTTTATGGGAGTCATAAGAACTTTCGATATTGAGGGACGAAGTCTCTGTGGCGCTTGCAATTGTCGAAGTTGATGGTTCATCAGATTCAACCTTTTTTGTAAAGAATGAAAAATTTGGTTGCATTTTTTCTTAATTCATAATTTTTAACGTGTGTAGGTCTTTTGGCATGTGAAACCAGTGCATGTTTACCCATGTTACTTAATTTTATGGACTTGCAGCATATCTTACAGAATGCTAATCCTGGATCATTTGGAACATCATTCAGCCATTCAAAAAATTCAGGACTGACTTTGGGATCTAGCCACAATTTATTAAATGACATTTTTTGGCATTCATTTTAGTTCTAGTGTTGTAAAATTTCTATAATTCCTCGTAGATAACAGTAATGAGCTGTTTTGTATGAAGAAATAGAAGATTTCTAAATACGAAGAATTAAGTAATATTAAAAGTGAGTAAACTAGTTATAACCTATAATTATAACATAGTTCACTCCAATTTTGAAGATACATGTCCATGTGCACAATATGACTGATAGTTCACCCTGTCAAAGTAAAACTCTTTATTTATTGTAAATACTCATTTATTTCAAACAAGAAAGGAGTAATTTTAGTAGGTAATGGCAAAAAACTACGTAGTTTTCTCCGGACCTAAAAAAAATGCTTCAATGGTCTGGATTAAGAATCAAACCAGAGCATAAAATATATCCCTCATTTTACAATCATTAGGAAATTTTTGCATGGATTTCAATTTACAGTTCAAGAATTTTTTATTGACAAATATCTTAAATTTTCCCTGACTCTCCAGGTAGCTCCTCAATATCCCTGACTTTCCCTGACCACCTCAAGCGTCCCTGACTTTTCCATGACTTTCCAGAATGTGGACACCCTGGTTACAGCTGATGCACAACAGAGGGGAATACCACAGGGATGAAACTGATAATATATTAAAATAGTCAAGATCAAGACATAATAATTAGAAATTCCGGATACAGAGAAATGGGCCGATATGCTCGGAAATTCCAGTGCCTACAAATTCTACAGATGGGACTGTAGGGAAAATAAAAAATAAATTAAACATCCATTCTAAAAGTCCATATTCGAGACCCAAAAGGCATGATGATAATAATTACTTAAATTAATAGTATTTCAATGGGATTGATTAATATTTTAGATTTTTTTTTGTGTAATTTTTGTTTGTTTTTGTGAGATTAAAAAAATGAAGAGGGAGGATATACCTAAGACTAATTGTCCTAAAAATGATTAAGAAAAGTTTACAGTGTATTCTTATTATTTAAGTGGTTCAGAGATAGGTTAATAGTTAATATTGTGATTTTTACATAGGGGAAGGTATGTCATGTATTAAGTGTGGGTACTTGTCACTTTATTAGTAAATAATAATGCTGATATAGTGGGTAGTCATGGATGTGCTGTAACTTCACTTATTAACAAGCTACTGAGCTGAATAGATGTTGTAATACCTATTACTAGTTTAATTACATTCCTTGAACATAATAAATAATTTATAAATATACACTAAACAAATATGTAGACTGCTTACCTCCTTTCTCATGCTAAATGCATCACTCAAAAATAATGTTAGTGATGTTAAATCTCTTGTCCCCTTGTATTCTATTGGAGTTTGTGAGCTCTTACGAAAATATAATAATGTTGGATAACCTGGAAAATACATATTTTTAATTCTAAATAGATTGACAATTAATAGAACAAACTTGGAAGTATAATGCAAAATCAATTCATTCAATCAATTCTAACTTCAGAGTAAATATATTAAATCATTTAATTTAATATATTAAATTATATTTAATATATTAATAAGTAAATATATTAAATTATTTCAATTAAATCTTATGTTATTCTTTAGCACAGAACAAATAAAAGCTCTTCATTGTTTCAGGTAAGAGGCCTTCTTTTTGGATGTGTCTTCTCTAAAGATGCTTTCTTTGACTATTTAGATGCTTTCTGCTTCACTTATGGATTTGAGTCTTAAAAGAAATTACCAGTTATTTCATATTCATAGCACAATTTGAGGTGAAGTGTGCAATCCACTTGGGCTATAGCAAAATTAGAGTCCTTCGAATTCACCAGCTTGCCGAATGCTTGCCAGATAGGATGAAAATCTGTACAATGTTTACACCTGAAATAAAAACATTCTTCTGTTTGGTTTTTCAAAAAAGAGACTGTGTTAATTTGGCTCAAGTGCCAGTGTTGACAGTGGAGTGTTCAAGTTTGTACAATATGAATGTTGCAGTGACTATATATTGCTAATGTACACTGTGGTTCATCAGGAGGTTGTGTGTCTTACAACATCTACATATGCAATAAGATAACTAGCCTCTTTATGAGGTGGGCAATCTGTATACCTACAGAATTATATACATTTGTGCTCCTAATATCCTTAGCATATCTTACCACAGTATCATACAAATTTTCTCAATACTTAAATTGTCACTACTTTCTTTATCACACAGTCGACAGTATAATGTGGACTAAGCAAACCAAAGCTAGCTTATTTTATATCCAATCTACACTTTTTAGTATATTAATGGTAAAAAGTAAACAGAAATTAAAAGCAAATTAATATCAACTATTTATTGCATACGAATCTTGCATAATATTTATGATTTTCGTATGGTGCGAATTTAGCTGTTTGCTTGTTTCTAAAATAAAACATACCATGGTGCGTAAAACATAACAAAATTTCCATCGAATTTATCTATATGTTCTTTAAAATTATGCGGGGTATAATCATAAACAAATCCATCTAATATTACAAATTGAGGCAATAAAAATAACAACAGTAATCTCCACGTCATATTAATGTTCATCTTAAAATTGTTTGTTTCACCGAATCTCAATGTTAGGATAGTTTCTTGGATGTGTTCAAATATATTCAATTAATTTGCCGATTTTATGTGTCATTTTCAAAATAAATGTTATAATTTTGAAAAAAAACTTGAAATACTATGAACAAAATAAAATATTCATGTCAAATTTTTTTCTCAATAATAATATTTTTAGTCTGTGATAGCGAAGATGTAGATAGAGAATAGAGGATTCATTTTTTCGGTGTTATATTTTGTAGACCACAGATCAGTATAGTATTATTGTAGACTACGGATATTGGGCATTGGACAATAACGTAATGATACACGTAGAGTACAATACAATATTATACTTGACTTTCATTCTTTAAAATGTGTAATTTGGGTTCTAGACAAAATTGTCCATGTTCATTTTGGCGTCGAATAACATTGTATGAGAAAATTTCATTCCTTGTAATTCGTTTGATATAATCGAAAGACAGGAAATGGGTAAAAATTGTCGTTTTGACTTTTTTGTCGTTTGAACAATTGACGATTTTGTGACCTTTCGAAAAGTGTTTACGTTATCTTATATTTTTATTTACTTGTGCTTTTCGTGGCTCTTTTTAATATTTCTTCATTCAGATGTGATTTACTAATATTTAGCATTATCTCCGTTTTTACTACGCTACGTTTGCTCACTTTGCCAATCCAATGGTAATCGTTATCCCTCTGCTTACGTTCTTTGTATTTTCGACACTTCTAAATCGCACTTCATTAAACGTGTAGAACCCCCTTTCCCTAGCGGAGCATTTCGGAACAATTAATGGAATGTGGTAATTCTTCAAGATTCAGGCCAATAAAGCTAAAAAAATAAAATTCTTCAAAATGGTCGCTTTGTATGGTTTGCCAACTTGCATGTCTGTGTTTCAGCACAGTTCTTTGTTTTCGTAATTCTTATTATTTGTAATTAATAAAGAAAAGCAGAAATTGTTGAATTGCAGTTCGTATAAAATTCAGACACATAAATGAAATCGCTAGCTTTGGATGTGTAAAATGTCAACGGTAATGTGAGAGTCTTCGAATAGAAATTCTATTTTCCGAAATTATGTCGATTGTAACTCTTATCTGGCATAATATTAAGTAAATTAAAATTTCAGGTAATGATGAATTTTCATTTATTAATACTTACTTGGTTTTTATGGCGATAGAATTGTTAAACAAAGCTGTCTAATTTTGGCATTCCAGAATCGTATGTCATGAAGTCTTCATATCGAGTTCCTATTAATTTTACATTTTTGTAATACATATATTGAATTACAAATAAAGTGACAAAATATGCAGTAATTAATATTACAATTGTAATATGATTTTGAACCTTTTCACATAGCCTATACAATGTATATTTTTGTGATGTTGTGTGTGTGCTAGTTTGACAAAAATTAGGTATCGAATGTTAAAATTATCTAAATTGTGATTACTACGTAATTATCATATGTTGTTTGCAGAACATATTTTGGATTTGGAAATATCTATGATGACTATTTGAAGTAAACACAAACAAAACCTACATAGTGCAATCTGAAATTGAAACTAAGAATATATCACAATAAAGGTCATAAGTGTTAAAAAGTGCAAATGCGAACTGTGATTAGTATGTGTATATGGTGGGATGTGTTTATGTGATGGGAGGGGTCGGGTAAGCAGTGAGGCGCTCGGGCGCGGGCGCCATGAACCCGCCGGCGCCCGGCAAGACGGCCACGCGCTCCTCCGGTTACAACCAGAAAGCGCTTGCCGAGATACGAAATTCATTACTTCCATTTGCAAATATTGGAAGCTCAGAACCTCCAGGATCATCGGCAGCTAGCACTGTCAGTTCTGGAGTGAGCTCAGGCTTCAGTTCTTCGTCTGGGAATGGATTGGATAAGGATTTGAATATCCTACCACAATCACTAAATCAGCTTATTGCATTGGGATATGATGAGGTATGTACTGTACACATATGTATAGATAGAAAGTGTTGCTAGTGTTTTAGAAATAGTAATAATATGCTTTCTTTTGCTCGTGATACTAAGATTATTCAGAAAATAATATATATGAAATGTTTATTCGCGATATGTTGCACTTTACAATTAATAAAAAACAATAGTTTTTATCACTATTGTGATATGTGTTGAGGTACTTTATATATGAGTATTTCTTAGTAAGTCTTCAATAGTAATGAGTTAACTTTATAGAAATTTTAAATAAATACTAGGTATTGCTAAAAAGACCAGATTAGTTATTACATATTTTTGAAATATTCAGGTTTATTATAAAGCAGACATGTAATTTTGACATCTGGGAGTATGTTATTTCAAGAAGAGAAGAAGTAATTTTAATTATACATACATATACTTAATTATCATCAATAAAAGTAGCTAAATTTATATTAAAAAATCAAAAAAGTTAAATCAATAGTTATTAATCTTTTGGAGTGAATCACAAGGGAGTGTTGACAGGGGCATGGCTTTCTAGATGTATAATTCTCTCTATTTGAACATTCTTAAAGACATGAGCTATGGTGCCATAGCTCAAGCAATAAAATGATTTTGCACAAATTTCAAAAGAAGTCTGAACATGTTTTAGAACTGATACAATTATCAGATAGATTTTTGTTTGTTATATATTTAAGTACTTATCTTTTTGAGAGCTTAAGCTGCTGTTTTTTTTACACTAATAAATGAAAGCTTAAGCTATTTTTTTTACTACATACAGTGTATAGTTCTTCAGCTAGGATGTCACTTTTTGAAGAACACAATTGTTACATCCCTGTATTATAATTTTTCGTTTTGCTTCTGAGTGTGATGTAGTTTTGTGAGTCACTGAAGGGCCTTTTGAACTGGTTATCCACTCGCCTTCATAAGCTTAGCTGTAATTACATCATCATTCTGTGCCTTGTTATTCTTGAGCCGCTTGAGAACTTCATTAATCTCTTAAAGACAAACATTCTGGATGTTTTCAGTGAAGACTACTTTATTTCTGTGATTTACAGCGATTACATATAGCTCTAGCATTGTATCTCTACCATAATCTTACACTGGGACATAACTGTGCTGCCCTCTATTTCTAGCTTTGTCAGCAAACAGTTCATGTAGCATATATTTTAGAACACTTTAAGAGTCTTTATTTCACTTTGTCACCAGTTTGATTTCAAGATCTATTGATATTTATTATGTCGCCGACGAGCATGTAATTATCATGTCATGTTTGTATTTTTTATTACATTGTAATGGTATTAATAATTTGCATACATTCTTCTTCAGACAAAAGATCTCTATGTTAAAACTGTTGGATATTGTTATATTTCAGAATGAACGAGTTAGATGTCCATTTTGTTTGTTGTTGTTGACCAAGTTACTTAGAATTTGGTTATTTATATTTTATTTCAATTATTTGTTTACAGGACCCAGCAGTAAGAGCACTAAAATTTACTGGAGGCCGTCTCGATGCAGCACTTGACTATTTGTCAAAGCAACCAGAACCTCTTAATGGTGTCCTCAAAACCAGCAATTTAAGTGCATTGAATACTAAACTTATTAGGAAGCCAAGCTTGGAGCGAGACTTGCATCGCGGTAGCCCAGCGCTAGATTCCGGTGCGGGGAGCTCAAGGTCTGATAGTCCTCGTCAACCAGACGCGCCTCCGTTGCCGCACGAGAAATTAAGTCGACAATACTCTCCGTCAACGTTTTCTGAACCACCGCCTCCTCCGCCCCCAAGATGCCCGTCTACTCCACCAGTACCGCCTTCGGTTCAGCAGCTCATGAAACGCAAATCCCCCGCACCACCCCTGCCTCCCGCACGAGGCACCAGTCCCGTGGCGTCCGGCGCACCAACTCCTCCAGCGCGGCAACCTATGATAGTACAAAACGGTCCTCAAGTCCAACAACAGCTGACTCAACAGATACAAGCCTTAAATATCTATCAAACCGGATCAGGAGGCGCCGAGCTACCGCCCCCTTATCCTTTACCGAACGTTCCCCCGCCTCCGTCCTATTCGGTGTCCATGCAGAATCGACAGAGCCCTACTCAATCCCAGGATTATAGAAAGAGTCCTTCTTCGGGAATATATTCGGGAGGAACGTCCGCGGGCTCTCCGAGTCCGATTACAGTCACGCAGTCGACCGGCTCGGCGTCCGGAATGACTCGCCCCACACCTATCCAGGCGTGGACAGCGAGACAAGCGGTTCAGCCTCCCATCATCATGCAATCGGTGAAAAGTACGCAAGTACAAAAGCCCATATTGCAAACGGCCATAGCGCCAGTAGCTCCGCCGCCGATCGCGAGCTCGGTGGCGCAGCCGCCGCCGCCCTCCTACGCCAGCTCGATCCAGCAGAAGCAGCAGTGCCAGACGCCACCGAGCTACCCGCTGGCGCCCAAGCCGTCGTCGCCGGGCGCCACGCCGCCGCCCGCGCCCACGCTGGCCGCGCCCGCGCCCGCGCCCGCCGTGCCCACCACCGAGCCCCCCAGCTACGCCATCACCATGCAGGCACTCGCCGTGCAGAGGGGCATGCCGATCCCTCCACCCCCATACGGCTGTCAAAGCGACACCACGACCACAGTCAATTCCCACCATTCGCCCCTTCATAAGAAGTACTCTAATAATTGTGATATTAAAGGCGAGCCTTCCCAAGGCCCGCTCGAAATAAAATGTCCTAATCAAAACTGTACCAACAATTTGCTAAAAGACAACTGTGTTCCATCGAGTTCAGATAAAAGTTCGAATGGATCTTCAGAGCGGAGGCCAAATAAGACGTTGGAGAAGATAAGACACCAATCTCCGATTCCCGAAAGAAAAAACATAAGTAAAGAGAAAGAAGACGAGAGGAGGGACTGTAAAGTGAGAAACTATTCACCGCAGGCATTCAAGTTCTTTATGGAGCAGCATGTAGAAAATATCTTGAAGTCTTACAAACAGAGGACATTCCGGCGTATGCAACTCGAGAAAGAGATGAACAAAATAGGATTGAGCGCCGAAGCGCAGTGCCAGATGAGGAAGATGTTATCACAAAAAGAATCAAATTACATTAGATTAAAGAGGGCGAAAATGGATAAGTCTATGTTTACGAAAATAAAACCTATTGGTGTCGGCGCATTCGGCGAGGTGACTCTTGTAAGGAAGATTGATACTAATCATCTGTATGCTATGAAAACCCTTCGAAAAGCCGATGTCTTGAAGCGAAATCAGGTAGCTCACGTTAAAGCTGAACGAGATATTTTGGCAGAAGCTGACAATGAATGGGTTGTCAAATTGTACTATAGCTTTCAAGATAAAGATAATTTGTATTTTGTTATGGACTACATCCCGGGCGGAGACTTGATGTCGTTGTTGATAAAGTTAGGCATATTCGAGGAGGAGTTGGCGCGATTTTATATCGCAGAGCTGACGTGCGCCGTGGAGAGCGTCCATAAAATGGGCTTCATCCATAGGGATATAAAACCTGATAACATTTTAATAGATCGTGATGGACACATAAAATTGACAGATTTTGGGCTGTGTACGGGATTTAGGTGGACGCATAACTCAAAATACTATCAGAGAAACGGTAAGTGTATCAAATTATTACAAATTTTTGTGTTACATTTTATGTTTAGATTAAAATCACATATAACTTTTTATTATACTCAATAATAAATGTCTTTGGTATGGTTATGTATACTTAGATAGTCTACATTCTGGTCACTAATAAGTAATAAACTAAAGGCGTTGTTTGTGTAAAAAATTTTACATTTGCGCCATAGACAAATGTGTAAACATTATGAACACATATATTAAAATATGGAGATGTTATTGACAAGAGACAAAAACAAGATTTTATTCCTCTCCTCTTATATAATGATGGAATGAGATGGGTTCAGTGTATCATTTTCTTTTCTTAAAGTCTGTGCATTGCTAAGTTCGTAGAGGTATATTTGGTGAAGTGTGGACTTAAAGTTAAAATACATCATTCTGGCACACTAGAGCAGACCAAATTTGCATATTCAGTTCTAGCTTAAATTTTTTGCCTTGTACTTACTTTACTATAAGCTACAAAAATTATAGTGGCGACAATGATTTTATCATTGAATCGTATTGCTTACATCTACAAAAAATAAAAAGACCCAACACAATGTCATTAAATATAGAGAAATGCTTAATTTAAAATTATTTAATTATAATCCATCCAAATAGCTTAAGTACACGGGTAATTTTAAATATTCATGCTTTTATGTGCACAGAGCACGGGCGACAAGACTCCATGGACCCAGTGGAGGGCGAGTGGGGTGCGATGAGTGAGTGCCGTTGTCACCAGCTAAAACCGCTCGAGCGGCGTCGCAAGCGTGAGCACCAGCGTTGTCTGGCACATTCGCTGGTCGGTACACCAAACTACATTGCGCCCGAGGTCCTTCAACGAACCGGCTACACGCAGCTCTGCGACTGGTGGTCGGTGGGGGTCATCCTATACGAGATGCTAGTCGGATCGCCGCCATTCCTCGCTGCGACGCCGGCGGAGACCCAGCAGAAGGTATGTGGAGACAGCCAGTATAAGAGGAGACGTATTGTTTGCGTAAATGTCTGACCACATATTACCTTTTTTTGTCCTGCTGAGGGTAATGAAGGAATACATCCAGGTAGTCTGGATACGACTGTGAAGTAATTCAAATGTGTATGTAAAGACGACAAATATACAATGGGCGCTGACGTAGACCTCGATCAACTCCTAGAGGTCTATGATAACCTGCAGGTTATCATAGACCTCTAGGGGTTGATCTAGACCACTTTGAGAATCACTGGTTTAGTTTAGGGTAAGACCCTAACATAATTACGGTAGGTTCGTGCTCCTCGGGGGGACGGGAGTTGGGGTAGATGACGACTTTTGATTTGCTTGGCCCGAAAAAACTTCTAAATTGTAGTAGTAATATAATATACACAAATTGTATTCTTTATTTTTCCACAATCTTAAAGTTAGTAAAATAATGAACAGGGGTTTAGGTAAGGATGAGACTTAGCTGTACTCTGCCTGCTTCATTGAAAGAAATGGAAATGGTCAATCGAATGAGATAATGTTTCCTGTATAAAATCATACGAACAGGCTAATCTACAACAATGTTGAAAATTCTGAATGTTTGAATCATCAGATTATTGTCGCCAATGAATCCCAGCAAATGGTACTGTGTCAAAGGTGGCTGCAGAATTCTCATATTGCTTTCAATAGGGTAATGGGTAATCTTTGACACTGAATAGTTATTGTTTTGTCTGAAGACGTTCTACAATTGTACATAACTAATCTCTAAATCAGTTACCTGTGGAGATTAAAGTAAGCACCACTCTAAAAAAATGTATAAATTAGATGGAGCTTTGTCATTCCATCTTATAAGAAACCTGCACCCAAATAATACCTTATTGTGTTTTCCTATTTGAGTAAGGTCCCCCAGAATTCATTGGAGTAATTTTAATGTCAGTGTTGTGGTGATAGTCCATTTCTTCTACTCTCATATTCAATGTGAGAGTAAATCGCCAAACTGCTTGAGACAATCCCATTATATTCTATATATATACAAAAATAGCTGTTCATGCGATTGTCTTTCATGGTAATAACACTAATTGGTAATTTATTTCCACAGGTTATACATTGGGAAAAAACGCTTAACATACCGGACGCGGCGAACCTGTCAAGGGAAAGCAAGGATCTAATCCTAAAGCTGTGCTCTGGACAGGAGACCCGTTTGGGGAACCACGCAAACGAAGTCAAGAATCATCCCTTCCTTAAGAACATTGAATTCGAGAAAGGTTTGCGCAGACTGCCCGCACCCTACATCCCAAGGATAGAATATCCCACAGACACCTCGAACTTTGACCCAGTGGATCCAGAGAAGCTGCGCAACTCAAGTTTAGATTCGAATAAGTCTGACAGTGAACATGATAATGGTAACACATACCATGGCTTCTTTGAATTCACCTTCCGGCGGTTCTTCGACGACGGCTACACGAATAAAATTAACCTCGACGATAACGACAACCAGGGTTCAGTTTACGTCTGACACTAAGTGAAAGAGACACTCGGACTATTTTGTAGGATTTTTTACAAAGTGTGTGTGTGTGCCTTTGACTCTCTCTATTAAACAGTTAGGTCATGTAAACATAACGTATTTAAAATTGATTTAGAAACCGTATTTGTTAATAATCCCGGTGATAATGTTGTAATATTGTATCGTTATGTATTTGTAAGGATCTTATTTCATTTGTAATGTACATTATATATATATATATAAATGGATGGATGCAGTCGGTGAGTATGGTGCTGTGCCGCGGTGTTACTTGTTCCATTCAGGTATACTATTTTTGTAACTAGAGAAATTATTTATCGGATAAGAACAAGCTTGATTTAGTGAATGATTCGATATTGTCACTATATTTTCTTATGTATTTATCGAGGGTAGGTCGTTTGTGTGTTTGTTTATATAGTTGTAAACAGTAATTTATGAAAAGTGCAAATGGCGCGACTCGCGGACGGATGCTCTGTCTTCCGACGCTACCAGCTCACGTGTGTGCCTTAACTTTTGATACTTTCGTATTAGACTCCGAGAGCCACTTCAGAGAGCCGATATTTAATTGAACATTGTGTAGAGAGTGCAATATATATTTATTAACTTCAGCCAGGACTTTTGCTGGTGTGTATTTTATTTAAAAGAAAAGGTTTTAGTTGTCCTCACTCGTTTCACGCTCACATATAGTAGTTGATTAACTTATACACAAGTGCCAAATACACTACATGTCAACAGCAATTTACATGACTAATAGTGACATGTAGATAATCCACGTTATGTATTGTTTTCACTAACATGCCATTTTTATAACGTAGTAGTGAAATAATTGCATAATCAGATTTTTCAGACTCGTGTCCCAGTCCTTCCCTGGGCGTCACACGTAACTTAGTATGCCAACAAAGATCTATGATGATGCGTGTATAATGTGCCCCCGCGGGGTTAAATGTTATCATTTGTACAGTAATATAGAAAATTGAGTCACTTCAACCTTGAATTACATGTGTTATTGAATGTAAATTGTTTTATTTTGAAATGAAACATGCTTTTAAGAAGTAAACAAAAATAAAATATGGGAAATCTTAACTTTTCTTTGTTTGCCCCCTTTATTATGGAAATAGTAATAAATTTGTAAATTATGCTTGCATCAGGAAATCTTGAACAATCTTGTTGAAGTCTTCTGCATAAGCTATGTGTATATTGTGCTTTCCTTGGGGATATAATTGGATCCTGAAAACAACATTTGTTTTAAATAGTCATGTTAGGAAATTAATAATTGGGTTTCACTCTGAATTTAATTTTAAAATTGTCGCATTTCCTTGCCTTGATCCAGTAATTCTAGTGTGCAAATGTGACACGTGGACTTTGTCGACCAAAGGATCCTTTTCTCCATATAATATGAAAGTGGGACATTTGATATCCTTTAACATATTTGAACAGATATCCCCGTCGCAGGTTTGGTATAGTGCTACCATACAATCAACCCATTGGGACCAATACTTAGCAAATAGCTCTTCTCCATACACACTGACCATTGCTTCCTTCATACGTTTTGACCAGGAGTTGATATCTCTAATTTCTGTGAAAGTAAGATATTCCTTTTTCTTCTGGCATACTATCTTATTAGTAAACAACCCCTTAATCATTTTTAAAATGCTTACTCTTATATACTGCCAATTCGTGAGGCAGAATGAATGAGTTAGTTCCCCATACAACCAGTTTTTGAACTGCCTCTGGGTACTTGGCCGCGAGGATCATACTTGAAATTCCACCGTCACTCCAGCCCAGCAGAGAATATTTTGCTATACCCAGATTCTATAATTTAAAAAAAATATATATACATATACGTTAAATAAATAATAAATTGATTTTCTTTCTCCTTGTTTTAAGTGGTCCGGTTATGAAGCTGAAGCGTAATCAAATCCAAAAAAAACATGAAATATATTGATTTAAACAATAGCGATACCTTCATGAACTCGTTTGCGGAATCTGCGTCATTTTCATAAAAATTTGTGGGGAATTTTCTCTCCGGCGGGCGACTCTTGCCGTAGCCGGGGGGATCCCACGCTATAAGGGTGAACTGGTCCCGGTTGAATCCTTCCACCTGAGGCTTGAAGTCGGTCCATATCGACCCCAGAGCGCCCGGCATGCACAGTACATTGTGAACACCATTTCCAACTTTAACGTAGTTTATGTTACAATTGCCGACTTTTATCCTTTCTTCCTAAAAGCAAAGTATCCTTATTAGTAACAACTCTCTTTTTAGAGTAAACACCTTATTAATATTTAAAGAGTAGGTTGGGTTTCACTAGGCTAACGTAGCATTATTGGTATAAATAGGTGTTCTTTTAACAGAATTTATGATTTACAGTATAATTATTATATAATGACAGACTTTATGTTGCGTTTTATATTTTACGCTAGCTTAAAAGTGCACATGTACGGTTCTTACATTTCGAATACACGGAGAGAGGTTTTTTTTTCAAAACCCCATATATTAACGTCAGCGCTTTGTTGAAGATTTTGTAGTTGCAGATTATTTTATCTCCCGAATATGAATTCCTGATTAAAAAACTGGACATGTGCAGTTTGGCAAACTCGTAGCTCACTAGTGCTCTCGTTTATTCCACAATGAATTATTTCCCTTCCATCCTCCGTACACTAACTATCCTTTGACCACCTTTGAGTTGGGTGGTTAGTACATCGGTTTCAAGGTGTCCCCATTCAAGGGAGCAGATGTTTGTGTAATGAATACGAGCGTTTGTACCTTAGTCATGATTGTAAATATATATTTCTATCAAAAATATTTATATATGTATAATAAAATAAGCCTTATTGTGATAGGGTAATTGGTGCAAGTGTAGGAAATATTTATTATTATTCTTCCTTAGGTCCTTAAGGCCAAGGGTCAGGCTGAGTTTTGTTGGTAGGTTATTGGAGCCGCCTCGATCGATTTGGCGCCCGACAAAATCACCAGGCACTTGGTTGTGGTTAGGTTAGGGAAGGATTCTCCAGTCTCTGTTCTCCATTGGGAATAAAAGATAAACATATTTTTGCTCCACATTTTTTTAAATATTTAGACAAGGCATGCGTAAAAGAATTAAGATTTGGAATTCTGAATACTTGTTGTGAAATTTGTCAGCGGGTTCAAATATAATTATTAGCAATTTTAAATTTATTGACGAATGTAGGTACGGTCGGCCAAGAAAGTGGTCTACCACCCTAAGGTTGAAAATCATTCGCGCGCTATAAAGTAACAGAGTTGATTTTCCCGTGCAAAAACATTCTGACAAAATTGACAGATTAATAGCTGTCAGATTATTTTAAGTTTAAATGTCATCACTCTGCATAATCTTAAAAAGGTAATAAGTACAGTTCAACCTTATCGCTATTTTACTCACATATGAAATTTTGTCAAAACTGGTAGACCACTTTCTTGGCCGACTGTACTATAAAATATAGCAAACCGAATTTTAATTTCAGCAGTCGGCGAATTTGAATTGGCGGTAAAATGATTTAATTACATATATAAATTAAATAATACAAATTTAAGTGATTCAAAACTTTATTACGTATGTAACATTTAGATAGATTCTTCACAGGTTAACCCTTATAACCTAGTTTCAATTTTGATACCAACCAATCTTTTAAAGCGAATGGTCACATTACTATTAGTTTTTTTATACGTTGGCTGTACGTATTTTACTGTTGTATAATATTCTTTCCAACGAAATTTCGACACCGGGCAGTCACTACCCTCTACTGGCGCGCGTTGCGATTGTATTGGTCAGGAAAAAATATTTATGGATTCTAGAAATAAGTGTAAACTTAATAATTATAGGAAATTTACCTCTTGGTTCTGTAAAAAGTGTATTTATTATTTCATGCATAGGTATGTCTGATTTCTTTATGGCCTTGATGCCTGAAGTATCAAAATTGATACCTGTTTTTTTTTCTACATAAATATGTAAAGTGAATATTGTGATTTTTTAGGTATTTTTCTCTTCATCTAGACCCTCAAGCAAACACAGTAATATTAAAAAAAAATCACTTTCGTAAATCAGACTACTAATTAAGGGTTAAATTAATAATCTTATAACAAAAATTGTATATTGTTTAATTTCCAACAAAATGTTTACCTTTTTGTTTACATGTTGTTTTACGTAAGAGGTATAATGGGTTCGACATAACAAGGCTGTGGCGCTCCCCAACCCACACTGGACCAGCGCGGTCCAAAAGCCTCCAAGAACTGATTTTCAAACATAAAAGACCCCAAGTATCTATCCAGTGCCGACGGTACCAGAGGCTGTGCAGACGTGATGGCGAAAGGTGATTCAGATACTACTGGTAATCGCGATTAAAGGGAATTTTTGTATGATACGCTACGTGATTCTATTATGGTAACTGCTTCGAGCCTATCTCAGTATCACGACAGACTCGCTTTAATTGTTATATTTATATCGCAGGTTAAACCTGGCTCAAATTAGCGACATATACTTGTTTGGTTATGTAGATATTTAGATGCGTTGTTAGCCGCAACCGAAACTAATGACTAAAGATAACACACCAGCGGTATATATCTATATACCGGATGTTACAAAAGGTCAGAAGAATTTTGATGATGTGGACGCATAAGAAGTGAATATTCTGAATATTAAAACATTAGCGCAAATCAAGCTATTTTTTCTACCGAAGTTTTACTTTGATTAATATACTTACAACATTAAATAATTTTGTAACATTTATCTAGAATTGAATCGTTTGGTAAAAGGCAGTGACCATCAAAACGAAAGACTTGCGCTATGTGTGACAAAGCAGTTTTTTATACTTACAGCAATAGGAAGGACATCAGATCATGCTAACCTATTTATTACTGTTTAACTGATTTTAAGCTTAATCGCAAACGTATAAAGTTTAGTATCAATTAGGAATAAGCTACCATATACTTTGATGTGTTGCCGTCTGTACTGTCGTGCTCGTAGTCAAAGCAATTTTCATGTTGAGTAATTACAATGCAGTACTTTAAATGTGTAATACATTTTATTAATGTAAGGGTTTTTATAGTTGTGTAAAAAAAAACAATAAAATTCCAGCGAAAACTTATGTACACTTGAGTTCGAATTTACATGTTCACTTTGAGACAACTCTTATGTCACTTATGATAGCGTCGGTCTTCGAAGTGCAAATGTAAAGCTTGACGTGTTCCTGATCGTACAAAACAATTCGTTAGCTGTTACCATGGGTCATATATACATTATATACTTAAAAGTGCCTTTCGATAGACAAGACGTGTAGCAAATGTAAAGCTTGACGTGTTCCTCATCGTACAAAACAATTCGTTAGCTGTTACCATGGGTCATATATACATTATATACTTAAAGTGCCTTTCGACAGACAAGACGTGTATTGACATAGATCTAGTATATACTCCAGTATATACTAGATCTATGTGTATTGAATACCTACATAAACTATGCAACATGAAATACAGAATGAAAATAAATATGTATTAGTAATATAAATTAATGAATTAAATATATGCTTACTTATATAATAATATTAAATATGAATAATTTAGTTGTTTTAATGGGTATAGTGACAAAGGTCAAGTGATTCTTTGGAAAGTGGAAATAGGTTTGGTAGATATAAATGCTAATAAAATAGGGTTAAAATTAGTATTACCTTATAAGCAGCTGTACAAAAATTATCGTACAAAAGAATGTTATTGTAAGATCTACATGGCAGTAATTTAAATAATTTCAAAGATTTTACTAACATATTTGAAATATTGACTCAAATGTAACAATTGCAATCTATCAGCTAACTGAGCTGATAAAGCAATTTATTACCAGATTATAAACATCCAGAAATAGATAAGTATTACACAAAATACAAACCAAACAAGATTTTTTTTTTGTTTTCAGGCTAAGGTCTTAGGATTTTTTTTTAATTCAACTTTTACGAGTACAGATTAACCAACATTCCACAGATAATAAATAGACAAAATGAACAAGGATAACTCTGCGCGCTGCGTTTTTAAATCAACTGCTTTCAAAAACACAATATTGTATTTATGAAAGAATTTTTACACCCACGCACCTTTATAGCTTCAAATAACACAAACTAATTCTTTTGCATGGTAGTATAAGTACTTAGAAGATGTATATATCGCACTAATAATACAATAGTGTATCAACTTAAAATCGAACATTTTTTAGAATCAACAAAAAACTTATTACTCACTTCATGTAATAGTTGCAAATTGAATAACTGTCACATAAGTTTTTTATTTTATCCTTATTCTGTTTTTGCACTAATCGAACGACGGTCTTGATCACGCGTGAGGAATCAAATTTTGCGTGTGTTTATAGTATTATGTCAAGTACGACGTTTTGAGTTGATACACTATTGTATTATTAGTGCGATATGATGAGAAGATATACATAAAATAAGGCAAGTACCTAACAAAATTTTTGCCTACACGGTTGAATTGATCGAAACATAGATTGTTATAGATTTTTTAATGTTATGAAATGACAAACAATCAGACTGCGTGCCTGAAAATAAGTGGTTATAGTCGCATAAGGTGCGATTCTTAGCAAACCTGTACGCCGTACAGATTACGTTGTCAAATCTAAACAAAGATATAAGTCACAGTATCCAGTAATTTCACACTCGTCAACACCGCCTTCAGCGGGCCAGATAGTCAACAGTCAATATCGGCAGAGGATACGTAGTCCACGACATGTCCTTAGCGATTCCCCTAACCAATTAACGCAGGACCTTCAAGACCTGCAAGCGGCGGCGTCTGAGCCGTTCATCCCCTATTCGGCAACCTTCTGCTTAGCCACGAGAAGGTTCTCTGCCAACATAGGCAGGACCCACTTTGGAGTACCGTGCCTCTTATAGCGCATATGCCCTCACCATAGGGCAGCGCTAACCGTGCCTCTCCTGAGGTGCGGTTCACTGTCACGTCAAGCCAGTAGGGTCATTAGGACCAAAGGCTTAGCCTAAGCCTTTGGTCCTAGTTTAGTCGGTAGGTCGGGTCGAGCCACATCGTTTCGCCAGGAGTCCGGCATAATCAACGGACGCAACGGTAAGTGCTACGGTGGTATCCATGAGGATTCTCAGCCACCTCTCCTGAGGACACACGTAATTTCACTGCCCGCCTTACCCCTCCTATCGGAATGATTTTATTTTTGTCATCTCATATGACCTTGAGATGGTATTTAAAATTTTTGTAGTCCGTTCCTTGTGTCCTTAGTTTTATCAGTCTATGGACGGACTTTGGATTTTATTATTTTCATGATAGGCTTCCAAACAGGCATGCTCCAACTATTGAAATAGGATGTTTCTCTATCTAATAGTCTAACTTGGTATCACAGGAATTAAGCGGTATTTTTTCACGAGAAATTGTGGTTTCAAACCTTAAGCAATAGCTGGGTTTATCACGAGCGTGTAGTGCTCGTGAAAATAAAATATTTCGTAATTACATTATTGCTTGATTAGGGAAGAAAATGTAAAGAATATTGGATATTTTTTTAATTCATTAAAAGAAATAACTGAAATATTTTTAGTGAAGTGGTTTAAAAAAAATATTTCTTTTAAGTTTCATGTTAATGAAATATGGGACGCCCGCGCTTCTGCGTCCCATATTTGACCCATTTCGATGTTCTTCCTGCTCTAGTTAATATATTATTACGCGTATAATCGTAAATTTTTACGACTTTTCATGAAATATGATGATTATCATTTATTAGAGATCTCAACCACATAAATAAATATAATAAACATTTTTGAAATCTAAATTTACCTCTAAGCGCGGTTGGGTCAGTTTTGACCCAGTCTGGATGTTAGAGTTTATCTTTCTTTTAAGATAAACAAAATGTCGTTGATTGGTCATGTAGGTTCGAGGGAGAGGGGGCGGCTTCGGAATCGCAGCAAAATGTTTAGATCTAGATGCATAATGGTCAGTCAAATGGGGTAATAATTTTGTAAAAGCCACCATGTTTTGGAATAGATTTCGGGAGATTATGAAGTTTTTGAGATTGTATTGCCATTTTTATAATTTCATTTAATTTTAACTTCTCGTAACGTCTGGATAAATTTCAAAAGATGGGCAAAATAGATTTTCTATTGTCTGGTTTTCCGGGCCTTACGACTTGAATTATTTGCGATTTGAATTTCAAGCCAAAGTACACCAAATGTATGTATGTGTAATATATAATAAAAACATTATATCATAATTACAAGTTTTATTTTATTTATTATGTTCGGAAAACCAACAGCTACAATTTTCTTGTATAAATTGCTTATATATCTTCACATTACGGTAGCAAACACAAAATGGACAATATTGACCCATCCGCGCTTCTAGGGGTGTCAGAATGTACCGCGCTTCTAGTGTTAAAAATATGTAGATATACATTATATACTAACTAAAAGCTAACAATAATTCAGTAGGTCTTTGGTGCCAATCATTTCGGACCGTAAGTTTTTTCTCTTTCTGCGACTTTGAAGACCAGCGTTAAGACCACAGCGCCGCAAACAGTCGACCCTTTTTTAAATATTATTTCATTGGTTACAATTTAGTTAACATATGGAGTATAATAAAACACTACAATAATAATATAATGTGTATATTTGTTTTCACAATTATTAGCTCCAATTAAAATCTAGCGCATTAATAACTAATTTTTGCAGACTTCCAGCTTGTGGTGTTTAGTTTGGGATCAATCATATTCCTTGTTTATATCGATTAGTGTTATATATTAGCTGACACAATGAAATTTATTAGGCCCCATTTTTACCCTATATAGGAGCGCAGATCTATTAATAATGAAAGTTTTGAAGACATCAGATATATTTACAACGAAGTATACATACCTTCAAGCATGATATTATAAAATACATATCAAAAGATTTTTAATTATAGTGATACATCAGTTTATTATATTTATCTCTTTATCAAAGGTACGGAGATAAATCGTTGTAACGTCTTGTATTTAGGTAATATAATGCCGCTGGAGTAAGCATACTTTTGACATATATTTTAAAGTAAATATTAAAAACCTACGCCAAGTTTAAGTATACAACTAATTTCTTGCGTAGAATGCACATGTGCTGCAATAGAGAAATTAAATAAAAATACATTGCTCATGTAAAAATATTAAAGCATTAATGCTAACATATCTTAAATAAGTCAGTGGAGACTTTTAACAATACTTGTCATTTTTCTTACAGTTTAGTCTCCGATGTTGTTAGACAGAAAATTAGTAGATAAGTCAACTTTGAGTAAAACAATAAATGCAATTTTGTAAAACAACTTAGCACTGAAATTATGGCATTATAATTATGAATTTGCTAAAATTAATAATTAAGCTATGAATTTTGAATGAAGAGAGATCAAAGTGGTACTACTGTGTATAATCGTTAGACAGCTCTTGATGGTTAATGATAGTATCTTCACTAACTATATGACGCAATTCTTATGTTTTTGATAACTGTCAATCGAAGAAAACAACATTGGAATTTGGATTATTTCTTATTGCAAATTTAATACAAAGTTGACTGTTGTGACAGGCCTTACGCTAAGCACTTAACAAACTAGTCGAGTTCACCGGCGTTGCATGCATCCTCGTAGCTCTTGCCCTTGGCTTCCGGATCAAGTTTTATCATGTCATCAATGCGGAGGATAGTGATGGCCGCTTCTGTGGCGAACTTCAAGGATTTTATCTTGGAGATGGCAGGTTCTAGGACGCCGGCAGCGAGATTGTCTCTCAAGGTGCCCTCGGTTAAATCAAGACCCACCCATTTGAGGTTAGCGTGCTCCACCTGTGAAGGAACATTTGTGTAGTTTTTTAATGAACATTTGGTAATGAAACACAAATTGGGTATAAAAATACGCAGATAAAAAGTCAGAGATATTTAAATTAAAAGAATAAACAAAGTGCTTAAGTTTCATTCAAAAGTCAGATAATGAAGACAATCCATTCTATTGTGTAATCTGTTGCATACTATTCTATGTAGTGTGTACACTTTGTAGTTGCAAAACTATTCTTTGCGTGAAATTGTGGTCGGCTGTGGTAGAACGACTGGTGAGAAGTTGTAATTAAAAATTTGTAAAATACTATACTTACGAGGGGCGGTCAAAAAGTTCGCGGAATGGCGGGGTTGGCGGGGGTGAGGTCGCTCCTCCAGGTAGCCGCTACTTGAGTAACTCATAATTACTATATATGCCAATTTCTAGCCTAATTGGGTCATTAGCTTTCGAGTTACAAACGAGTAAACAAGTAAATCGGGAACAAACTAGCCACTATGGAGAAAATTGAACATCGCGCCGTCGTAAAGTTCCTCACCAAACAAGGAAAAACGCTTCAAACTATTTTGCAAGATGTTAGCTGTTTACGGAGACTCTGCTCCTGGTAAAACCATAATTTACAAATGGCACGGCCTTTTCAAGCAAGGAAGGGAGTCAATTGAAGATGATCCTCGACCTGGACGGCCCATTGAGGCCACTACGCCGGAAATCATTGAAAAAGTTGAAAAACTTGTATTGGAAGACGGAAGGTTGAAGAAGAAACAACTTGCAGCATCAGTTGGAGTATCAGAAACCACAATTTTAAATATTCTTCATCAACATCTTGGCATGAGTAAAGTGTGTTCAAGGTGGGTCCCGAGAATGCTCACGCCGCTGCAAAAACGTGAGCGCGTCAATTGTTCCCGCGAGTTTTTGGACCGCTGTGGAGAAGATAGGGAAGAAATTATGGCGCGAATTGTAACCGGTGATGAAACTTGGGTTCACCACTATGAGCCTGAGTCAAAGCAGGAGTCGATGCAGTGGCACAAAAAAGGCACACCACCCCCTAAAAAATTTAAAGTGTCGCAATCGGCCGGAAAGATCATGGCGACTATTTTTTGGGATACTGAAGGTATTCTTTTGATCGATTATAAAGAACGTGGTGTTTCTATAACGGGAGAGTACTACGCTTTCCTATTGGACCGATTAAAAGAAGCTATTAAAGAAAAAAGAAGAGGAAAACTGACAAAAGGTGTACTCCTTTTGCACGACAACGCGCCCGTTCACACGAGTCATGTTGCGACGGCTGCCATTCATCGATGCGGTTTTGAACAACTACGCCATCCACCCTACAGTCCAGACCTGGCCCCTAGCGATTTTTATTTATTCCCAAAGATGAAGAAAGAGCTGCGTGGAAAAAAAATTAGAGACGATGATGAAGTCAAGTCGGCGATTTCGGCGTATTTTGACGCCCAAGACAAAACTTTTTTTTTCGACGGTATTAATAAGCTATATGCCAGATCCGAAAAATGTATTCATGTTAAGGGGGAATATATTGAAAAGGAAAAATAACATAATGTATCATTTCATCTTTTTTCCAGTCATTCCGCGAACTTTTTGACCTCCCCTCGTATATTTGGCTTTGACATTTGCCAGTAACTTTGTTTGAGTAACTTAGTTTAGGAGGAGTTGTGTTGTATGTCAGTAATTTAGTTTGTAGTTGGAGTTGTAGTGTACTGTGGTATCAGAAAATTTGTTTGGCAGAACTTGTTGTTTTTTTTCTCTTTATTTGGGACAAACAACCAACCATACAATAATGAACTACAATCAAAATTTATACAAAAATTGTTAATTGCATAGTCAGCACTGTTATCAACAATATCATCATCATCATTTCAGCCAATAGAGGCCCACTGTTGGACATAGGCCTCCCCCAAGGATCTACACGCAGATCGGTCCTGCGCTGCAAGCGTCCAGCGCCTTCCCGCGATCAGCACATGCCTGCCACTCCAGAACCTTTCCGCCCCAACGGCCGTCAGTCCTGTGAGCAATGTGCCCCACCCATTGCCACTTAAGGTTCGCAATTCTTCGGGCTATGTCGGTGACCCTGGTTCTTCTGCGGATTTCATCATTTCTGATTCGATCACGCAGAGAATCTCCGAGCATAGCCCTTTCCAGCGCATTGCCCTCTGGGTGACTTTGAGCCGCCTTATAAGGCCCATTGTGAGTGGCCAGGTTTCTGTTCCATATGTCATCACTGGCAACACGCACGAATCAAAGTCTTTCGTCTTGAGGCCAATCCACAATATACTAAAATGATATTAGATAATAGAAGTGACAAACAAGAAAAAGACAAATATAAATATAAGATCAATAAAAAAAACAAACAAGGATATTTGATTGAATTAAAATGCATGTTTGTAAATTTATGTACTATGTACAAGTTTTAGGCTGTGACGTGTGTCAGTAACTTAGCATGTAAGGAGGAAGCAGATTGTGATGCGTGTCAGTAATTTAGTAAACTCCACCCAGAGTGTGGGTAAGCTGTGACGTGGGTCTAATACCTTAGTTTGCGAGGAATTGTGGTATGCACGCAATTTAGCCACGAGGTCGGTGGCGTCGCGCGCTGCGTTCACGGCCAGTGTCTTTGGGATCACCAACAGCGACTGCGCGAACGCGGCGATCGCCAACTGCTCTCGGGAGCTCTGCCAACACACACACACATAACTTCACTATTCGCTTGCTATGTTTGCGAGGCCTGGAGAAGTATTTTTGAATCAGTAGACGTGAATTTGGAATTCGAATACGCATACAAATTATTTTCTACTGCTTACAATTTTATAGATTTTTGAATTACTCGAATTCAGTGTTGTCATTAAAAACAAAATCTTAATTATACTCCAATTAACAACAAAAACAAAGCTTTCAACGCAGTCGGAACGCTTCGGATCACGTCGCTCAATTGCATCTCGGTTTCATTCGATACTTCGATTGACCCAGAGTCACTGATACAAATGAACCAATATAAATATTTATATCAGTGTATTTGTATCATATATCAGACTAGCTTCCGCCCGCGGCTTCGCCCGCGTGAAATTAGTTTTTGTCAATCCTGGTTCATTCATGTTTGTGGATTCATGGTCTTATCTTCAATTCAACCCCTATTTCACCCCCACACTGGTAAAAATTTCAAAATGCTAGAACAAACGATTTTTTGTTTCTTATGATGTGATTTTTGACGAATTTGCATACTAACTTTCAACCCTTCCCTAGCTGGCCGAAATTTCAAAAATGCTAGAACAAATGTTTAATGATTTCTTATCAAGTGCTTAAATATAAAGTTTCATGGTTTTATCTTTTAAAATTAAAAAATCCCATACAAACTTTCAACCTCTATATCAACCCCTACATCCCTTTTTTTCGAAATAAAAATGTTCTGTCTCAGGGTCTAAAGATTATCTGTACCAAATTTGATTAAAATCGGTGCCGAGGTTTACGCGGGAAAGCGTAATAGACAGAGTTACTTTCGCATTTATAATATTGGGATATCAGAATATTTGTATCAGTGACTCTGAACCTCGGTTCAGAGTCATCATTACTCACCAGCGTCGTGGCGAAGTTGTCGAGGTAGATGGAGAGCGCTGCTTCCACGGCGCCACCGCCAGGCGCCAGCCGGCCGGACTCCAGCACGCGGCGCACCGCGCACAGGGCGTCGTGCGCGCTGCGCTCCATGTCGTCGCATTACTCACCAGCGTCGTGGCGAAGTTGTCGAGGTAGATGGAGAGCGCTGCTTCCACGGCGCCACCGCCAGGCGCCAGCCGGCCGGACTCCAGCACGCGGCGCACCGCGCACAGGGCGTCGTGCGCGCTGCGCTCCATGTCGTCGCATTACTCACCAGCGTCGTGGCGAAGTTGTCGAGGTAGATGGAGAGCGCTGCTTCCACGGCGCCACCGCCAGGCGCCAGCCGGCCGGACTCCAGCACGCGGCGCACCGCGCACAGGGCGTCGTGCGCGCTGCGCTCCATGTCGTCGCATTACTCACCAGCGTCGTGGCGAAGTTGTCGAGGTAGATGGAGAGCGCTGCTTCCACGGCGCCACCGCCAGGCGCCAGCCGGCCGGACTCCAGCACGCGGCGCACCGCGCACAGGGCGTCGTGCGCGCTGCGCTCCATTTCGTCGCAGTACGCGTCCGTGGGCCCGCGGAGGATTATCGAGGCCGCCGTGCGCGCTGCCGGCCTGCAAGTTAACGTTTGCTTGGTTACAGTTAGTAATGGCAATAACGACTGTTTTGTAATGACGAATAACACTGTTGTGTTATTTTCCTATAACTGTTATTGTAAACTGTTGTCTGTTATCCTGTTATATTGCTGTTTTGACAAATGTTGTTGTTATTGCTAGCTAGTACGCTAGTACGATTGTTATTGTTATTATAGCTAGTTATTCTTAACAATGAACGTTCCTTCATACTTTTTCAGGTTTAGGACTGTCAGAATATTGGGCAGTAATTTAAATAACTTAAAATTAATTAATCAATATAATATTCTGGTGTATTTAAAAGTTCATTGATATGTAGTTGTTATTTACATGCAATATTCTTCCATTTCCATTTATTTACAACATCTACTCTAATTATTTATTAGTTAGTTCAAAAGTACACGACTCTAATTATTGCAACGAATAGGTAATTTAATTTGCATACGCAATCACACAATGGCAAATCCAAACGCCATTAATTATTGCAACGATCACACAACTGCAAATAATGCCACACAACTGCAAATAATGCGTAGGTAACTAAAAATATAACAACAGCTTAGGCACCAGCAAGCCAGCAACAGTTTACCTAATTGTTATTTCAAATCACACTGTAAATTAAAATGAGTCTAATTGTCATATGCGCGAAGGTACAAAATTGTGAATTTGGTATAATTACTATAAGAAATAAACAAATAGGAACTTTACTTCCTTGTGAAAAAGGTTAATATTATAAGAATAATAAATCGGGCAACGAGCGAGCGCCTATGCCTACACAACGGTTTGAAGTGGCAACAATAACAATGCGACTAGGCGTTTCTTTTGTCAACAGCAGGAAAACAGTATAAGCCGTTGTTAAATAATGTGTTATCTATTCGTTATGGGAAAATAATTCATTATATTATTAAAATAACGACCATTACTAGTTACAGTCACAGAACCCTGGATAATAAACAGTGATCAAATTAGGTAGTGTTGTATTTTTTTAAGGGTGTCTGTCGCCTCCTTTTGCGAGAACATCATCTCGTAGAAGGAGGCAGCGGAGAGGGAGCGGTAGGAGGACGTCGAAGCCGCTCCTCTCCGCCGCAAATGGATAGGTAGGAGAAGGCGGGCACACGCAAGAGTGGTGCTTGCCTAATGACCCTACCGCGAGGCTGCGTGCGCGTCTGGCTACCGCGTACGCCGTGGTGATGTGATCCGTCTGGGGGACTGTCCAGGGGTTCCCGGACAGTCCCTCCCTTGGCGTTGGCTCGACCAGACCTAGATCAAGCCGGCTCCTCGGCCGGATTCTACCGTCATGTGCTCCGGGGCGGAGCACATGACGGTAGAATCGCGAAAGCGCACCCGCCATGTGCCCCGTATGGGCCTAGAGAACTCAGGAGGGTAAAAAAAAGGTAGTGTTGTTTAGTGCAAAATCAAAATTAACTTTATTCAAATATGACTTTCTAGAAAGCTCTTTTGAATTGTCCTAATTTTTTTCCTACCACCCATTCAGCAAGGGATTTAGTGATTTTGAATTTTTGACAATATTCTATACATAGGTATATAGAATACATTTACTTAAACACAAAACAATTATTTAATACGAAATACAATTTAAAATGCTTATCATGTCTTAACTGAAAAGTGGGAAAGAAATAAAAAAGATTTGTCATTAGAAAGGGTACCACTGAACTTGTTGAAAAATTATATCGCCAGCTTCCTCCCACTATCATATACACACAAACTACGTAATTACGTCT
Source organism: Scirpophaga incertulas (assembly GCA_036419045.1). Lineage (NCBI taxonomy): Eukaryota > Metazoa > Arthropoda > Insecta > Lepidoptera > Crambidae > Scirpophaga > Scirpophaga incertulas. The sequence continues at coordinate 34,911,727 of CM071630.1, forward strand.
ACGTTTATCCATAAATAATGAGTTGACCTAATCAGCTTATAACGTTAAGTGTCACATGCACTACTCTAAAACGCTTGCATTTTGCGGGTAAATGATTGCAGACATGTACAACCAGCCCACTTACCCTGTGCCTAAGGTGAAGCGGCTTTGGCAGATTTTACCCACCCCACCCTCTTCGCAAGTGACTTTTAAGAAATTACTCAACACTGATTGAGTATGTGTCAAATTAGATTTTTGTATTTGTAATTGATATGTTTAATTAGTACCTACTTACAAAATGTAAACAATAACCTTTTCAATGACTTGTATTTACTCATGTAACCTTCGTAATGACTAATAAACCCATTTTTTTTACACAAATTTACTTCATAACTTACCCCTTGATTAGTATAAGTTGGTCATCACAAATCTGTTCTTGTACCACCTCAGCAGCTTCGCCTATCATGCTTGGTTCAAACACTTCTTCACCTGGAAACAATAGAAACATCTTTAGGGGTACAGTAGATGGAGTAGAACAATAATTTGTTTAAGCATCTTAAGAAGTTCTACTTAAACATCCCATTATCTTGCAAGTGAACATTTTCTTCAATGATATATTGACAAGAAGATGAAGAAGAAGGAAGCAGCTCTGCTGATGTAAAAGGTTACAGTTGCTTATAGTACTTGTGGTTCTTGTAAGGTGTACTTTGATGTTTCCCAGAAATTTAAATGGAACACATCATTGCGAGCCTTGTTACTATGCAGAACTAAGTAAGAGAGAGGATCCCGAATCCTGATATACTTTCTCCGTAACGATGAGATGAAAATACGAACTTAAAGTATTTGTATCTTTTTTGTGCATATGATTATAACAAATTGTTACCATTTCGTAACTAGCTTCTAGATAAAAAGCAGTGAATTGAATGAATTTATACAGTACCATCCATATTCGTGAGGGAAGTGAGGAAAGAAGCCCCAGTAGCCTTGGCAATCCGTTTCAAGTCAGCCTTCTTGCACCGACGGACACCCATGGCACCAGATTCAACAAAGTATTTCAGACACAAGTCATCTATGCCTCCAGTACACAGTATGACATTAACGCCTGTTGCGAGGATCTTCTGGAGACGCTCCTTCGTGATATCTAGTTCACGAGCACGGATAGCTTCCAGTTTCTCAGGGTCGGTCACCAACACCTATAAAAAATATTGTTTCATTTAGTACATCACTTTCAAACATATGATTTTAGATTTTTTATTATTTTAATAATTTCTCCATTTAGCTCTCATCACCATCAGTTGGCAAAAAAGCACCAAACTAAATACTTTGAGCTTCAATCAAAAATTTGTTAGTCAGTTTTTATACAAGAACATTACCATAGTTGACATTGTTTTATTACCTGTACACCCATTTTCATCTTCGTCTTCTGCAGCGAGAAATCTAAGCAGGCAATCTTTGCATTCACAATCTTCTTGGGCATTGCCTGGGAGGCGACGGTGCAGTTCAGAGCATATCCTTTGATAAGCACACTCTCCCGCGCGCTCCGCCCATGTGCTTTCAATATATTAACTGCTTTGATTGGATAAATGGCGTGTCCTTTGGGGTCTGTGGTTTTCACTGCTTGCGCTGCATCCACCACCATTTCAGAAAAAAAGTCTGCATCACTGTATTTTTTTTATTAAGGAATCAACTGTATCTTATGGTGACATGTTAATACTATTACTATTGTAAAGATACGTGATAGGTTGTTGAATTCATTGATAGTACAAAGATTTATTTACATAGTGAGTTGCGCATATGGAGTGTTGGTAAACAGACTTGTTCTGCTGCTTATGCTATACATAAAGTAACAACCTAATTGAATGTTTTTTGGTTCAAAACGATTTTAGATCTATCTTGATATCAATAAGATTTTGATTTTGCGGCAGTAAGTAGTATTACTGTACTTATTTAATATTATATAAAATAGATTTAGTACAATTAAGACATATTTTTGATAATGAGCATCAATATCATCATTTCTGATATTCCACTGTAAATTATTAAAAATTGATGTAAAACTGTGTAACTATGTAAATTCTTCTCAAATGACAGTGCAAATTGTACAGAAAAAAAAAAATCTGTGTATTGGTATGTAACTACGTTAATATCAATATACAGCTTTACTCAACCTCTTAGTAATTTTTTAAAAGGATACGCTCCAATAAGTTTTGAGGACATTGTTGTTTTGGCAGCATTGACAATGGAGGGTCTGCCCAATGATTCCACTGTCACTGTGAGGTTGTCCTGCACATATTTCACAGCTTCTTTGCACGCCAGTCGGTAGCCAGATATAATACTGGTTGGGTGAATTTTATTTTTTACCAGCTCATCAGCATTCTGTAAATGAAATAATTTATTTAAAACTATACTACTAACTATAATGGTATTTTGATTTGTTCAGTAGTATTTGGTATTCTTCCTTAAAAGTGTTTGAATCCTTTTCTATGTTTCTGTTAACTTTCACTAACATTTTAGATTGTTTGGTATTTAAAATCTTACTGCCACTTTCATGGTCCAAACACACCCATTAACTTTATTAAATATGACTTTATAGAAAGCTCTTTTGAATTGTCCTTATCTTTTGATACCTTAAAAACTAAAGCTAGCGAAAAGTTTGGGAATCAACAATTTCATTAACACACTAACTTTGAGCAATTCCGCTGCAATGATCACAACAGATGTGGTCCCATCACCAACTTCTTCATCCTGCAGCTGTGCTAGCTCAACTAGGACTTTTGCTGCTGGATGCTCCACATCCAGCATTCTGTAAGAATTAACACAGTGGAAAACATATTGATAGATTAATTTGCAAAAGAGCAAGTTCATGGATTAACTCTTGAATCTATTAAGCTGATTTAATTAGTATTCATTTATAATTATGATATTATAGTTAAAATGTATATAAATTTATGTGTAAAACTATAATCATATTAAAGAACTAAGAATCAAATTATTTATAGATGGTTCTTTAGATTTTACATTAGGTGGAACTTATATTTATTTTTGAAGTGATAGTCATCATACTCATCTATCTATTTAAATTCAAAAATGTTCAACAATATATGTGTGAGAACTTTAACAATCCCTGAAGAACTTTAAACTATTTTTTTTTTTTGTAATTAATATATGTATCTTTATAAACAAATCATTTTTCAACAGATTAAAATGGTTGCATACTAATAAATGCAGATGCCTATTCTCCCTGAAAAAATAGGCAAAGGTGTCATAAATACACATTGCCAATTTTTATATACATATTTGATGACAACCATGTCTATGTGCTGGTTTTAAGATGGTGCTATATTTGAGGGTCAAGGTTCGACTCCCAATCAAAGTAGGTGTTTGTTTATATTATTGTATTATAGTTTTATTGTATTTGTGAATCGATTGTGGCTGTTAATATATTTTTACCTAAAAATAATTATTACTTTAGATGTGCTTACTTTGAGCTGTGATTGTAAAAAAAACTTTATCAAACTGTAGCAAAAGTGAAAGCTGAACTTTTACATTAAAGTTAGTTCTTGCAACATCCACGGGAAGAAAAAGGTGGTAACAGTTTTCTTTTATTTTCATCTGTGATAATACATATAAACTGTATATATATTATGCTTACAGTTACTAAGAATAATATTTAAAAGAGTAAAATTATTACTTTATTTATTTTTATATGAATTACAAAATATAAAGGTCTCCTTACTTACTTTAATATTGTAGCTCCATCATTTGTGACAGTGACATCACCAATATTATCCACAAGCATTTTATCCAACCCAACTGGGCCGAGAGAGCTCTTGACAATATTGGCAATGGCAGCTGCAGCCATCACTAAAAATTTAATTGTGCTATGTCATTTATTTCTAAAATTATGTTTATAATTGTTGGATCTAAAACTTATAAGAAATCATTATAAAGGAAAAACAAAGTTTAGGTTATTTTCTTTGTACACAATAATATAGAACAATAGAAGGTCGCATCTTCAATTTCTCTATATAAGTGAAAGAAAATTTTCCGTGTTTCAATTGTATTTCATTATCAAAAATTGTAAGGGTCTGAGGGAATTCAAAGATATTTGCGAAAGTTGTAGCTTATGTGACAATGCATGTGATCAAACCGGGGTACGCTACCTCATGTGTATTTTACATAAAGTCATTACCATTTTGTGTCCTGACTGGTGCTCCAAATGATCTGGTACCAGCAACATGTAAAGGTGCAGCGAGAGTAGACATTTTTATAAATAAAACTAACACAAAATGTTGAAAAAATTAGCAGCACACTTTTACGATTCTGGAAGATGAGTCAATAGTACCAACATAATACAAATACTTTGACATACGATTTCAATCTTGCTAGTATAAAAAATATAAAAATTATTTTAAAATATATCTTCACTTAGTAGTCGATCAATGATGTGCATTATACTGTTCTTTAGTTTTAGTTATTATTTGTATATTTTGTGTTATCATGCATATTAATGTCTATGTAGAGTTGATTTGCAAAGTTTATTGTAACTAAATCATTGTAAATATTTAAAGGGTTAGAATACAGTGGTATTCAGGATGAGACAAAGTAACAAATTAGTTACCAAAGCGACATTGAATCGTAAATATCTGTTAGATTTCTTGATCATTTCAAATATGAATACCTAAGATATTAAAATCTATATTCAACATTGTTGTCTCCATATTAAGCGATTGTTCGTATGATACGTTCTTTGGTAATTTGAATAGAAATCTTATTATTTTATTAAAACGTTTAATTTATATATGACGTAAGGTTAAAGGGATAATTATTCTTATGAATCAGTACGAAGTTTGAAATTGTTGGGCATTACTGGGTGCATTTCTTTGTTCATTGATCAAACATGAGGTGATATTTGGTCAAAAATAAAACGCATTTGCAAAGAAACAAAATGTACCTAAAAGTTAGGAATAAAAATATTGTAGAAATAAATGGGTAAAAAATACAAAATATCCGTAGAAATTAATAATATCAAATTCCTAGTTATAACAAAGTCGATGCCAAAACATAATAGATTACAAATAAAATGGACAAAAAAAAAGAATGAGCATTGACAGAAAAATAACACATTGACATTGATTGTGTTTTGATATTAGACGTTTTTGCAAAACAAAAACAAATAGGGCAATGTTATGTTTATTAATTATTATTAATGGGGCTCTATTACTCAATTTTCATACTAACAATATACTGACCTATAAATAAATATATCTACATTTCTGTAAAATATGACATAGACTGGGCTGAGTGTTTAAAACGCCATTAAATATTCGAGACAAATTTAAAATCTCTTTGGTATCTCTAATCCTGTACTAAAAAAATTAATTAGTTTATTTTAAAACAATGAGTTCAGAATGTCAGAAGCGTTCATTTATTTTTATTACAAATTAGTACTTCAAATCTATGCCGTTCAAATCACACATTAGAGATTATGTAATTTTGAAAAGACAGTGTACATTAAAGCGGATCAATTTTGAAATTGCATGGTATGAATATGCATTATGTATAGTAAAATAATATTGGGGATAATGGAGAGACCCTTGTACTCGTTGGGTAATCTTGTGTAGATACCAGTCACGCTACCACATGTCTTTAATTTTTTTGTATGTATATTAAGAGTATACTATTGAGAAATAGTATAACGTTTGTAACTGCGATTATTAATTTTGACAACACAGCGACGTATTTATTGCGTTGTCGTTCTATCTTTAAACGCGTCGTCTCCGTCTGTCTCCAACTAAAAACGCTCCAAAATAAAAAAAAAAATCACTGTATTGTAACGTTCCAATATATATGTTAAAGTTGCTTTGTAATATCTATGAGCGTAAAAACTAATAATTTTGTAAAATCATATGCAAACATCGATATATATGTACTAGAATATATGTCAATGTATGCAAATAATTTTTTTACGTTGTGTATATTTCCTGTATTGAGAAATTTTACACTTTATTTATTTATTTTTTAATTGGGTAACTCAATCTAGGTAACAAAATGAAAGAGAACAGGTAACAACTCTCGGTACAAGACCTTTTAAGCCAATGTTTTCCAAGCTAACTACTATATCTGTCAATAATCCTATAATCCACCTAATGTCACCAATTCCTGTAACCAAATCCTTTTCCTTTCTCTTTAACTTGAATATCGTGTCTATTGTATTGTATAGTTTCCCTACCTAATTTATTATAAGTATCATCACACGACACTGGCTAAATGCTCTAAGCGAAGCCATGAAAGAAGAAAAAAAAAACCAGGTAACAACAAGAAAATAAAATAGAAAAAAATAGAACAGAGAAGAGATCGTGCTTATCTAAAAATAAGTCGAGTGTATTTTTTAATAATAATTTTTTTGATAATAATAACTAATTGCACAATAAAAAAATTGTTCAAATGATTTACACAGTACAATTTAAAATCTGGGAGCCTTGTTATATATAAGCAAGCAAGATATCGTTAACATTTAATTCTATAACGTGCGATAAAAGTTGCATGTATTGGTACAAATCATACATTTCAAATTTTATTCAGAATACAAGTTCTGGATTGAAATTTTTGAGTTAGATACATTTTTTCCCCTCAGGACAGATGTTTGAAAACTGCATTTTTGACAAATATTTGAATTGAATGCATGTATGCACGGCGTAGCTTTTCGACTTTCACAAGTGCTTGTAACAGCCTAGACTGAATAAATGATTTTGAATTTTTGTATTATTTATAATAAATATTTGAATGAAACTGCATCTTATTGACATATTATTGTATGATTTATGATATGATATTGTATCGAGTTATTAAGGTAAGTCTTAGTTTTGACACGGATTTTTATTGATCATTTTAATATTATTAAATACAGAGCTTCAGAAAATACTTCAGTGACCACCAACGATAATATAAACGTAGGCGCTTAGATAGGTACGTTCACGTAATTCGTAGTCATACGTGACTCGCTATTAATGCATTTGGGGCTATTTACGATTCGCACGCCCTTTGCATGTAATAGGCGTAAGCGTGGAGATTCTGTAATCTTGTAAGGGAATGAAATGTTTAGCGTCTGAAAAATCAGTTTTATTTTTAACTAGCGACCTGTCTCGTTCGTTCGCCGCTTCATACGGGTGCAATGCTTATGTAAATATACCTACTACAAAATGTCCTTATGTATACACAACGTTCACAGTTTTTTGTCATCTATAATAAATGCACAATTTATTTAAATTACGTAATTCGATAAGGATTAATGATGTATTGTTTAAAATCACTTCGTAAATAACCATTTTTTAGTAAAGGATTAAAAATAGTTATGGTGGGTTATCCCTAAGTGATAGACATATACCATCGCGCACTTTTTTGTTGAACTTTTTAAGGTAGACAATACTGTAGTACATTATTTTGCAAAAAAACGTGCTTATTTAGGACATCACATTAGAAACCTTTAAATTTATCAGTGTTTCTCTACTATATTATGCATGTATTATACACATAAACCTTCCTTAACAATCACTCTATCTATTAAACCACATCAAAATCCGTTGCGTAGTTTTAAAAAACTCAAGCATACATAGGGACAGACGGACGGCGGATAGCGACTTTGTTTTATACTATGTAGTGACTAACTAGCTATAAACAAGTAGCTGATCGCTTTGAGAAATATGACCTGTATATTCTATTGATTATTTAAATTTCTAAATAATCAATGATGGGATTAATAGAACATTATTGGAAATGAACGTACGTTCGTTTCGAACCACATGTAGTGGTATTCGAAACGACGCCATTACTCTTATACAGTTGTTGTATTTATTATTACTCTTCGCGAAGCATTATCGCAATAACGGAACATGAATATTTGCGATATTGTATCCGCGAAGGAGCACAACAATTGTTCGGTGATACGAGTATTGACATATCTTAGAGAAAATTATCAACGAGGTCTCTTACGATTTGCGAAGTAACATTATAACTTTACAATTTATTTCAAACCAGTGTAAATTGGTTTATCAGGACTTCGGAGTCCCTTATCCTGCATGTAGGATTTCGCACATGCGCTAGGTATATATACCCAATACATACATATATTACGCAGGCGCGGCTGACTCGCGGCAGTCTCGCGGCGGCCGTCAGCACGAACGCGCTGTGCGTCTTCCCACCCCCGCGCTTGCAGCACGCGCTCAATGGCGCCCAAACAGGGACTCCGCTCACACGGGTATGTATGAAAATAATAACAGAACAAGTTTCACTTTGCAATCTAAATTGAACGCTCAGTATTATACTGAGTAGTTGAGGGCGTGGTGTGTTGAACCGGGAGGGGAGCGGAGACGGCGTGCTCCGATAGCGCTGATAAGGCTGCAGCCATCTCACTGTCAACAAACGTACTGTTATATAAAGCGGAGCACGAGAGGAGATCTCGAAGACGTGCCTATTGATTTTTTTGGAGCAGATATGGTGTCGCAGCCTCTTTAGTATTCAGCGGCGCTCGCAATCAGAAATCAGCTGCCATTGTAAAACGTTTCTTCGTGTGATTGTCTTATGTCGTGAAGTTTATGTAATTATGTCTTTGGTGGAAGAAGGGTCCACCGGACTTTTTATAACCTACTGATTGCTATGTAGCGAATGTTAGGGATTTATGGTTGTGTTTTCAGAAGAATCGTAGACAGGGAACATAACTAAGTATTTTTCTTATAATATAAACTGAAAAATATGTATTGAATTAATGTGTAATCTTATTATTATTGTTATCATAAATAAGATTGTTATACATTTTGATACCAAATTTTTTGTTGGTGCATCAGTGGCGAATATATAATACAGTTTCGGGGCAAGATTAATATGAGGTTAAGTTACGTTATTTTAGTTAGATCCCTCATTATATTTTTATATCAGTTTTGCTACTCATATTTCGTAGTAGTAGTTTGCGTTGAATGCCCCTTTCAGTTTACCTATAAGTTACGCTTTTAATATTGTTGATACGTCAAATGTATATACATACATATTAATTCAATATTACTATTAACAGAACAATCCTGAGTTAATTTACACTAAAGAAAAAAGAAATATTACAACGATTTCAATACACCTGACATTGACGTCTTAAATGGCCCTGAACGTATTTCAAAAAAAGTGCTAATGTACTTTTTTGTGTTTATTACGTGTTCATTACAATTTTTGTAGTTGTTATACATCTATGTTGTTTCTGTTGTTTTGCTTATGTTGTATACTAATATTATAAAGAAGTAAAGTTTGTGTGTTTGTATATTTGTTAAATTGTAAGGGGTAATCTCAGGATCTACTGAACCGATTTTAAAAATTCTTTCAGCAATAGAAGGCCACGTTATTGCTGAGTGTCATAGGTTATATAAAAAACCGAAAAATAAAAAGGTTTTTACGTGGTAGTCCGTTTTGCAAAGTGAATCGGAGAAAAAAACAGGCAGCGGACGGCGCGCGATGGCTTCGGGTTTAATTCGGATCGCGTTCGTGCTCGCTTCGGGGATTATTAATATTATGCCCAACGAAAGTGGGCACGGGTCAGCTAGTGTTGTATAAACTTGTAGTGGAATCCTATTAATATTAGAAATAGCTACCGTGAGGCTGCGTGCGCGTCCGGCTAAGCGCGCACGCCGTGGTGAAGTCTCTCTGTCTGGGGGACTGTCCAGGGGTTCTCGGACAGTCCCTCCTTTGGCGGTGACTTGACCAACTCTTGGTCGAGCCGGCCCCGGGACACATGGCGGTCGAATCGCGAGAGCGCACCCCGCCATGTGCCCCGTATGGGCCCAGAGAACTCGGGGGGTTTTAGTGGGTAGGCCGGTCTTCTTGACCGGAGAGCCCCACACACGGCCGCGTCTTGCCAGCGCGGTGTCATGGTGCACAAGGTCGCATTTCCCCCCCTCAAAAAAAAAAGTATTACAAATTGGAAAGTTTGTGAGTATGGATGGATGTTTGTTACTCTTTCATGCAAAAACTACTGAATGGATTTTTATGAAATTTGATATGGCGATAGTTGTTTTGGATAAAATGTTCCCACGGGAAAATATCTTTCCTATTCGAAAAAAAAAATGGTATAATGTGGCGGAAAGCTAATATTTCATAAATCAGAATTCCCTGTGATTTTGAAAATGTATTTGATATTACCGATTGTGTATATATCTCTATTTGTATACAATAGTTCTACTGGAGTAGTATAATTAATACGATTAAGTTAATGCAATACAATCTTTAAAAAAGCATACAGACATGAAGCTAAACAGACTACATCAACCGTTTTCAAGAATCTCATAAATTTAGGAAACTCTATTAGTTAATGTCATGTTCAGGCAACTTTTTGGTGAAATTGTTGTACAGACGAGCCAAACGGACAACTAGAGAATTGCAACCCATTCTAGTTCTACAGATTTTTTTTCTAAATATACCACAAGGATATCTTGGTATTCTTAAAATAACATTATATGTGATAGGATGCGAAGATATTGCTACTAACACATTAACATTATTAAAAATATTTATATATTTTTATAAGGTATTAGTGCTTATTAGTATTATTTTTTTAATTATTAGGCTTTACTATCAAATAATCGTCAGATTAAATTAAATTCAATTGATATTTAATAATCATCAGCTCATCACATTACACTGCACGACAGATTTTTTTGTGTGTTACGATTGAGAGATTGTGAGTTTATATGATAAATTTATTTTACTAATTTCACAGGTGCGTGAATTGAAAAGAATTTCATGTTTGAAATATGAATATGAAAGCAAATTACCAGAACAGCAGAGTTAGTTGAAACATGTTATTTTAAATAGAAACAGGTATAACGCAGCGGAAGTTAGTAGAAGGTTGTTGATTTTTAAAAAAAGGGCGTTATGTAAATCATGAAAAAAATATGTGATAGAAAAAGAAATGATCAATTTTTGGATTTTTACCTTGGTGCTGTAAAGTCTTATTGTCAAGTTTCATGATGGTCTATGAGCAGTATTTTAACGGTTTTATGTTAAATTGTTTCCTGTTAAATTATGCTCCAGTGGCCGTATGCAGTAAGAGTGCAGGAAGGTGCTAGGTAGTGGGAAGCCTTATGTCTAGCAGTGGGCGTGGAGTCCATACTTAGTCGAAGAAAATTTGCATAAATACAAAACTAAACTCATTTGATATGAGTTTAGTTTTGTATTTATTCGTTTAATGTTAAATAAATTAGTTTAATAATAAAGTAATGAATAAAATAGTTTAATGTTATTCCTGATTACCAAGATAACTTTTGTTAGCTGTAATCTAATATATGTGAGTGTACTAATAAAAAATTGTTAAACTTACATTGATAAATAGACAGCAGATAGATAGATATTTTATTTGGTTTACAGACACACACACACAACAATAATTATACAATTACAAAAAAAAAAAAAGAAGAGAATTACAAATTTAGGGTACGAAAAGGGAAACAGATCTGTCCGCCATACAAAATAATTGATGTAGCACAAAAAGGTCCATAGCTCAGCGCCAATATTTGTGTCAATGTTCTACCAATTTATTTCTGCAAAAAAAAATATTGAAATATGACATGTTCGTACATCAAAATCATGTCCAAACAATCTTTATTCAGTATAACCATTTTACAGACACTTATTGACGTAATTTATATGCGCTTATTTAAACATAAAAAATAACGTTAAGAGCTATTAAACTTTGAACAAGGAAAAGAATGACTCGACACCTGTTAGGAAGTTGGAGAAACATTCTCGAGAGGAACTGGGAAGAAGCTCTTAACATCTGTCCGTCCAGGACTCAGTCGTGAGTTTTGCTGATTTAATTCATGTACTCCGAGTATGCATTAAATCATTTACTGCTTTGGTATTTAGTGGTTATGTGGTGGCAACAACGCAGCGCGACGCGGCCAAAGGCCGGCACAACGCGGGCAGCGCTGTAGCCGGCGGCGCTATTCGATTACAAATATCTAATCTCTATATGCACCATGACAAATGCAGCTAAATACCCAGTTAGATGCACAGAAACTATTGTCACTACTGCACAAAACGTTTGTGGACTATTAGATTTTGGTGGCAATGAAAACCGGGCTATGGAAGAGATTTCGGTCACCTGCCTTCTTAAAGCCTTGTAATTGATTCAAATACGGTAGGTAAAAGCAGACCAATATTGGTCGGGTCGCCGGCGGGCGCGAGAAAGTCGCGACTTCTACGGCGACCCGAGATGGACCACGTCCCTTCCGTGGCAGGGGGGCGTCGTCGGTGGAGGAGATCGGGGGAGGTAGTGTAGCCTCCCCCGAGGAGGGCTCCCCTCTAGGCAGGGGAGCGGAGGCTGGGGGTTCCCGGAAGTAGCTTCATGTTCCCGGGGGCTCCCTACATGCCTGAGGAAGGCCATCCCTGAGGTTTTTAGTGGGTAGGAGGAGAGCCCCACATAACCGCCAGCTCGCCACAGCCGGGGTATGCAACTTAATGCATTTTCCTCAGGGGGAACAAAAAAAAAATCCACCCTTCGATCTATAATCTGTCTAGTCGGTTAAGGCAAGACAGAGGTGGGTGGCATACGCTCCCCGGAACCACATCGGTATCCTCGGTGACGCAACTCAACGACAGCTTGCCACAAGCTGCCCTGAGAGAGACTGATTGCACTGATGGGGCATTAAATGCCCCACCAGCGGGCGATGAGGTCGTCACTTCCCCACGCACTTTATTATTTCTATTGTTAATGATGAACAAATCCAATCTTACGATAAGGAAAACATGCATACATACACCTAGGAGGAAACTAAAAGGTTAAAGCCAATCACACTCGTCGACACCCTAATTTAGAGTAAGGTCGCTCTCCACGAAGGGGATCAAGGTTGCTAACTTAGCGATTTCGGTGTCAGATTTAGCGCCATTCTCAGCGGGAACATTTTTTCAGGATTATGTGAGGCCCTTTTAAGTGCGAATATATTTTTATGTAGCCAGATTAGAAAGTGAAAGATATCCAATCTGGAACTGTTACAAATTAGGGCCTCAAGTATTTCTTTATTGAGTAGTTTCAAATTTATATATTCTAATATAATTATAATTCACTGTTCATTGAATCAATCTAAATCCTATTGAAATGATGGTAAATTTTAACGAAAAACAATTACACAAAGAAACATTTCAGGATGTTTACAAAAAGGGATATTTAAAAAACTTATTAATAGTAAAATTGATAAATTTATTTTTGTCTTTTGGAATGCTCAATCGTCATTATAATATAAGTATTCCTTACAATTACACCAATTAGCCTATTCCAAAGTAAGCGCTATACGGCTTGTGTTATGGGATGGGATAGACATACATATATTATACATATAAATATTTTTGATACAAATATATATTTTAACAACCATAACTAAGATACAATTTCTCGTATTCATCACACAAACATCTGCGCCCACCGGGATTCGAACCCGGGACCTAAGAGATGGGGACACCTTGAAACCGGTGTAGTATCCACTCTCTGTGTATATCGTAGTTAGATTAATGTGCCAATACATCTTTAACGCTATCTATATATGTTGCCAAGTGTTTGACATTTGCTGGGAACTAAAAGTCTTTAATAAGCAGAATGGCTTCCGAAGTAGAACGAAAAAAAGAACAGGACGAAGACGACCAGATTACCATGCTCGTCACCTTAGACAGTTCAGGGTGACCAAGAAAGGGGGTAAAGGTTCGGATAAGTTCAGACATGTAACGATGTACAGATCTTCAGAGGTTCTTATCAGCTCTTCTCGAGAATGCTCTCCTATTTGTCGAATAGGCGTCGAGTTATTCATTTCCTTGTACGTTTGCACGTACAAAGTTAAGTGGATTTGAGTATTTTTTATTTTCAGTATTTTTTTTAACGTCAATAAGTGCCTGTAAAAATCTGTGTTGAACAAAGATTGTTTTGACTTGATTTTGATTTGCATATATATATTTTTATTGCAGTGATATACATATGATAGAACAATGTAAGTTTTACAAACTTTCACTAATGCAGAACACACATACACGAGTATATTAGTTAATAGAGGCTAACTTGGTGACCTGTCAAACAAGACGACTGATTCTTGGGTTATCAGGAAAAAAAATCAATAATATAGTCTAATTTTAAATACATGACAGGTTAACTTCAAGTTAAACTGCAGTTAAAGCAGTGAAAAGTATTATAAAAAAAATTAAATCTAATGCCATGATGCATTACGGCATAAATAGGATAATGATTTTTGTGTTACATGAACTCTTATCACCGATTATTACTTATATTATTAACATCCAGTTTCATCACTTCTCAAGTTCTTTCACTGCCAAAAGTTTCTAATCCAAAAAGTCTTAAGGATTTTAGGCCCATCACAATTTTGCCTTTTCTTTCGAACGTGATAGAAGCCATAGTGCAGAAGCGAAACTACTGGCAATACCACCGCTATTTTTGAAGCCGTTCAGTGCTTTCCATTCACGCGACTCGCGGTAATATTGTGGTGCATTATATGAATGAAGGAGTTAATTTATTAATTCACCTTATAGATTACCTATAAAGAATCTTGATATATTTTTCACTTTACAGACAGAGATTTTCATAGCTTATCTGAGAAAATAAATGAAATTACCTACAGTTGTTGCTACAATTTATTTTGTTGCTCTCACGTACCGAATCGGATCTATTCGTTACTATTGCCATATCACATTAACTATAAATGCGCTGTAAAGTCCACAATACGTTACCAAAAAAAGTGTTCCAATTACTTAATTATCGCAATAATTACAAAATTTAATTAGTTATACAGTTTGCTAGTATTGTAGAATTATTTTTTTTTAGTGCGAGGGCTATGAGCATACGTTTCAACTTAGTTACGAGTATGTTATGGTTAAGATTCGACCACGTTGACCCAGTGCGGATTGGTCGATTTCACATGTCTTAGAATTCTTCGCCGTTGTAAGGTAGATTTCCTCATGATGTTTTCTTCACCGTCTAATGTAAAAAATGAAAAACACAATGATGCGAGGTGGTATTGACCCCTAACTCTTAAACTAGTGCCGAGACCACAGTGGCAGAGAACACTTCGATACAGCGGAACTCAAATTAATTAAATATTGACATCCAATACAAACAACTTGACATTTTTATGATCGTTAACGAGGATATTTTTAATTACAATTTTTTTTCTTATTATCAGACACGAATCAGAGAAAAAATCATTTTCTTTCCTTTTGTCCGCGATTTAATGGCGTATAACGACGTTTCACGTTGTCTCGTGTTACAATTACGAATACAGATTTCGAGGATGTCTCGAGGGCGTTCCTGAGTGCCCTTTGTCAAAGTGTGAACAATTGAAGTATTTTAAAATATAGGCGGCGTATTAGATTTCATGATTGTTTTACTCTTAACAAAAAAAGATACTGGAATACTTTGGGTGAATTCTATATTATGTTGGCTTTAAAATAGCGTTACTACATGCAATAACGTCTTTACCACAAGGGCACACGGCAAGGGCCCGTGCCCCGGGGCCCAATGGGGGCCCCATTTGCAGGGGAGGCCCGAAAGACCTACAATTTCTCTCACACATTTATTCTCAAAACATTTTTGTCGAACACATTAGACATTACTTTTTTTCGCAAATTTGTAACTTTATAAGAAGGTATTTACGTTATTATTTTATTATTTAGTAGCAATTTAATTTCTCAGCGTGAGTGGCTGGTTCTAACTGTATGTACTGTAACTGGTCTTTTCATCTGCAGGAACTTTAGTAGAAAGTTGTTTGCATCTGCTGGATCGCTCGCTCAGAAGGCTACGGAACTTTCTACCTACTGTAAGATTGCGCTTGCTCAGTCACTCCTCCTCCCAATCCTTAATTATGCTGACACAAGTTCAAATTTATCCGAGGAACAACTTGATAAACTTGAGCGACTCCAAAACTTTTGCATACGATTTATATTTGGTTTACGCAAATATGATCATGTTTCAGAATTTCGTGTTAAGCTCAAGTGGTTGCCCATTCGCCTTCGCCGGAATGCACGTATCCTATCCCTTCTCTATTCTATTTTGTTAATCCTGACACTCCTTTTTACTTAAAAAATCGCTTTAAGTTTCTCCATGAAACTCATTCCCGCGTCTTAAGGTCGGCAGAGAACTTAATGCTGAGCATACCATCTCACTTCACCAAATTTTATAATAAGGCCTACACGGTACAGCAGTTTTATTGTGGAATGCGTTACCTTTAAATATAAGACAAGCACAAAGCCTTCCCATTTTCAAAAACTTGTTAAAAAACATTATTTGTCACTATGATTTTGTATTTATGTATATGTATGTAAGTATGTTTGTATATATATGTATGTATGTGTGTAAGTGTATATATGTATTATAGTATGTATTGTTATATTTAAGTAATGTCATTAAGTTATACATCGCCATCTTCCCACGAAATAATTGATTTAAATTCTGTCCATCCTAAGGTTACCTGGAAGAGATCACTCTTTGTGATAAGTCGCCTTTGTACAGTTAGTTTTTAATGTTCATTATCTGTATTTTTTTCACTATGGTCGATGTACAAAAAAGTTATAAAATAAATAAATAAAGACTGAAAAGGCAAGAGACGCCTATGGATTTGTAGTTCGGGATTCCAACAACTGAAGCGCTAGCGTCGACTCAGTATCTTTATTTTAGTGCAGTATTCCAACCGCGGGATGGCGCGAGGATAACTTATTTAAAAATTTAGTATAATTCGCGTGTTTTACTTTCCAAAAGGGTCTTCAATTCTTGTTTGCCCAAGGGCATCAGATTAGTTAAAGACGGCGGTGACTACGACTAGTTGCCTGTTTGTTAAATTGTTTGTCTGAAATGTTATATGAATGCTTTTCTTACAACTCACCCTGACCTGTCTAAATTGAAAGGCCGAAAAATCTTGTTATGTGTGGTGACGAGACGACTTGGCATCTATTGGTGGGATGCAGGGTGTTCTTCATACGCGAAGCGGTTAGTCGCAAAAGGTCAGAAGCACATTATAACAGATAAACTCTCAGTAAATTGGAAAATCAATTTACAAACTGTACTTGATTATAGGATCAGCACCACATTGTATTCTATAGATAGAAGCGTATGAAAAATGACTTTGCAGTTTCTACATCCAGGCTCGACATACTTCTGTTTCCACGGTCTCTCAAACGTTATTTATTTGTACCTTGTCAGACGAATATCTTCATAGACCACACGATAAAAACCAATAAATACATAGTTGGTCCCTATAGGGACAAACCAGCTAAATTCCTCTACACATTGCTTATAAGATTAAATTCTGTGCTGGAACAAAGAGTGTTAACTTGGAATCGTCCCAGATATGGGTAGGTAGAGAGTGGAGCCAGTATGCTGATTGCTGACGCTTTGTATAGGATCCTTAATTCTACACCTAGGTAGGAAGTCCCTAGCAATGCTTTTGGCTCCGTTCTTTGCATCTCTGCTTGGCACCTGCATGGTGAATTCATGGAACGTTCAGAGTTTTCGTTTCTTTCAAAAAACTTTTTAAGAACTGACGATAATTTATTTGACAAGCATGGGGTGCCAGCATAATCTTTATTCAAACAAAAGTAATTTCTAATATACCATTGCACTGCAGTTCTATTCGTTTTATATCCGTTTATTTATGGGATATCTCGTAACTTGTGCATATGATAATGTGCCATTTAATAACTAGACATTACTTTTTATAAATCTGGGGGTAATATAAATTATTTTTTTATTATTTAACGTAGTTAATTTATTTAAGATTTTTTAATGTATCGTTTACGAGTATATATAAATTGAGAAATTATAAACACGGCACCGACAGAATACTGTTTATCCCGACGGTAGCATAATGCTGAATTGATGTTCGGTTCAGTTCACAAATTGACTGTCCGTTATTGTATTAATACAGTATTTTTTTTATATTTTTGCAATTTATTATTAATTTTTTTCTTTCGAATGTCAGATTTAATTTAAGAAGCCTACAAATATTTAAGTAGTTTCAGTCAGGAGACGAATTTTTGAAACAGTAGAAAACCAATTAGCATTCGATATCGTGAGATTCATATACGAGTTATTGAATTCACTATTTCTGAACTTTCATTTCGTGCTTTGTGCCACGAGTGGTTCAACTCACTCGTTTTTGATTTCTACTAGTAGAATATCCAACGCTGAAGTGACGTTGACAGTGGTCTGTTTCACGTGTGGGTCACCGCCGGTTTTTTGTTTTTGTTGTCGTGATTTTTAATTTTTATGCGTGATACGCAATCTAATCGATAACATTGTTTTTAATGACAACACTGAATTCGAGTGATTCAAAAATTTATAAAATTGTAAGCAGTAGAAAATAATTTCGCGCACGATTTGTATTCGTATTCGAATTCCAAATTCACATCTAATGATTCAAAAATACGTCTCCAGAACCCTATGACAGCTTTTCATCCTCCCGGAAATAGAGAAGGTTTCCGGTCTAGGGAACCATATTATCCTTGCTCTGATTTCAGATAGTACCACAACACTACAGCGAATACTGAATGGATTTGATGGACATATTATATTATATTTATTTGTTTTGTTACATATTATGTTTGTACAGAGTTACGCGGTTTTTGGAATGTTTAAGTAAAGACCAGTGTTATGACATACTTGGGTGTGGAGACGAAATACTGAGCTATTGGTGTTATTTTTATGTATTACTAGCGGACCCGACAGACTTCGTCCTGTCAAAAAGATTTGTACAGTGGCAGTTTTTTGTTCCTAATTATTTTATAGATAATGTCGTATAGCCAACCAAATCGCAAAAAAGGCCTAAATGACCTATTACATTTTGTGGCTATTCAATTTTGGAACGTGACATTAAATCCTCCAACGATGTATTCTGTGCTCCAACGCACGCAAGCACACTGTTTCGATAGATATGATTGAATTTCAACTATATGTAGCGTTAATAAAGCGCAAATTGACTCTTTGATGTTAGGAACACACCTTCATTGCTTAGACAACAGTGAGTACTTGCAATATGAACTTTATACAATAACAATAAAGCTCAATTCGACTGTACGTTTTAGTTAGAAAACGTTTGCATGGGAAAATAAAAGGGCTGTTTTTAGGGTATTTCCGATAATTATTCGAATTTTCCTCATTGTAAAAACCCTCCTTGAACTTCAACGAACATTAACAAAAAAGAATTGGCCAAATTGGTCCAGGCGTTGTTGAGTTATGAGCTTACCAACACATTTTGCGATTCATTTTTATATATAAGATTATTACTACTTTTATGTTTTAAGTAAAACACTAAATAAAGTTATGTTTCATTTCATTACAAACTTATTTGCAGTTGGTTGGTTGTATTATTGGTTACAAACATAAATACACACTTACATAGTAGTAGGACGCATATGGGCTGTGATAATAATGACATAAGTAATAGCTTGTACAGAACTCTTGAGACGCGTGTCAGACTCTCTCTCATTATTATTATTGTCGCTTATATCATGTGTCTTTATAAGATACGGTCCTTTATAAGGCGTGCGCGGGGATACAGATCCAACGCGTAGAGGCCATTTAAGCGAAATTTAATGAAAGCGTGCATGGAGTGTACCAAGTGGGTCTAATGTCTATCTGCACCATGAAAAATGCAGCCAAAGACTATACCCAGTTGCACAGAAACTATTGTCATTAGTGGTCAAAACGTATGTGGACTATTGCATTTCGATTTAGGTGGTAATGAAATCCAGGCTATGGAAGATACTCTGGTCACCTGCCTTCTCAAAGTCTCTTAATTGATTTAAATATGGCAGGTGGTGAGTCGCCGCTCATTAAATGGGTCCCCCAAGAGCTGACAAATATTGGTGCGAAGAGAGCAACATTGGTGTGAACTGCTAAGGGTGTAGAGAGGTGTGTCTGCGACAGCGATTGAGACGCCGTCGCCGTTATAACATTATTACACTTCCACCCTTCGAGCATTTGCTCTTGCGACTCCACTCTGTCCGGCTGGTTAAGGCAAGACAGAGGTGGGTGGCACACGCCCCCCTGAAGCACATCGGTACCCTCGGTGACGCAACTCACCGACAGCTCGCCACAAGCTGCCCTGAGGGAGACTGACTGCACTGATGGGGCATTTATGGCAGTTAAGGGGCATTAAATGCCCCACCAGCGGGCGATGAGGTCGTCACTTCCCTACGCACTATTATTATTTTCATTCTTTTTAAACTTTATCTCCCAAGTGAATGTACCATTTCTGCGGGCATTGTGCCAAACAAGAAATAGGAGTTTATTGGGGTTACTGTGAGAAAACTTCTGTCTATAAAGACAGGAATTTTCTCACAATTCTGCAGGTGTTCAATATCGCGGCTTTCTGCAAGAGGATGTATTATTATTATTGTTATATTAGTTTATTTTTTTTTACTCCTCTTTTAGAGAGTTTACACCAGATACGAGGGCCAATTATTATTATTGTTTTAATATTGTTAAATAAATTCTTACCTCTGAATATCATATTTGTGCTGGTTTCAACAGCTATCGTTTTTACAAACATTTTGTAAAATGAGGGTAGTCACCATACATCAATCCTACCTTTCGGGAGTGGTTGCGTACCGATTTATATGCTAATTTTGGGACCTACGAGTGTCTCGAATTAAATGGACTGCTAGTTGGGATGCTCAGAGTTAAGTATCTTTAGTATAGCCGCTGTGAGATTACATTCATTTGCAGTTGATTTCTACAGGCTACATTTCTATTCGAACACTTTGTACAGCGCCCCTAGCGGAAACATTATGAGCTAAATTTGTTCTGATTTTAAATGTTACGAGATTGACATAGTTTCTGTCACCTGGATGTCATATAAATCACTAAGAGATTTTTATTAAATAAATATTTGTAGTGGGTTCAGAACAACGAAACCTCGCCGTTTTATTTATAACAGAAAAGTAATTATTGAGACAGCTCTCGTTCGCAACTGTCTTTTATTTGTACGATTAGATTTGGGCACGACGCGCGATGATCGAGCGAATGTAACGTAACGAAACTCGACACTAAAAAGCACCTATTCAAAATATCCTTAACATTTTTGAGTTTAAAGAAAATAAAATTAAAATAAATCTTATGACGTAGAAATGGTCTCATATCATTTTGTTCTTCTTGTTTCTTATTTAGTCGTCAAAGTGTACCTACTCTGTTCATTCTTATATTTAAATGGTTAAATCAGTATTCCTAGATAAATCATAATGGGAACGTTAAAAACTGTTGTATTAAACGAAACATTATCTATAAAAACGTATTTAATATAAGGTTAATAATTGTTATTTGAGATTTTGCCCTGAGCAAAATTGCATTTCTTCTCGACGACCGCCGTAATAATATTTCATCGCGGCGAGATGCGACCGTTATAAAATTTTATTGTACTCTCTTCGAGCACGCCCGCGGCAAGTTATGAATAAAGAAAAAGCTATATTAACCCTGGGGAAGGCTCTTAGAGTGGAAGCTAGCCATTTTGGCACCTACCTGTTTAACGGGACATGACTTATGTAGTTAGTGTACATAGAATCGGGGAATTAATAAAATTAGACATTTGCTGCCGATCGACCTTAGGGGAGATAAGAAACTATTGAGACAGATGTTCAAGACAGACATTTCAGAAATAAAAGTATTTTTTTTAAATACAAGCTTTTATTAAATGCGATAAAAAGAACAAAATAAACTTTTACATATAGAAGCTTGTCGTAAAAAGTATTTTATAAGGAAGTAAATCTCGTGACAAGCTTTTAATAAAAGCTTTTTAATAAAAGCTTGTATTAAAAAAAAACTTTTAATTTATTTTCCGACTAAAAAACCAAGCTTAGCAAACCCTTTCATTTGACACCCATATTGTAGGGGTGCATTATAAATAATTGGTCCGCCATCTTGGGAAAGTCCGCCATATTGAATTAAGAGTGATGTCACATTATTTATCGAGGTGTTCTTTGCAAGCCCTTTCATTTGATACCCATATTGTAGGTGTGCATTAAAAATAATTGATCCGCCATCTTGGTAATGCCTCCATGTTGGATTTAGAATGACGTCATACACATAACCACGCATTGTATCCGACTTGCACGTGCATGCAAAATTTCAGGTCAATCGGAGACCGGGAAATGGGTCAAATTAAGATTCCAAGATTTTCTTACTTAGTTACAAGTGAAGCTAATATAAAAGCTTGTAAAAATAAAAATAAGTGCATTTCAAATAGTTCCTCTGAGTCTATGTTGGTCCCTTTAAATATTCATCGTAAATTCAACCTTAAGTTTACTGAATTAGACGGTAGGAGGCAGTGACGCTAGCATAACCCTAGATCTAGAAGAAATTGCCTCAGTGATATCGCCACTTGCTAAGTGACTGGCGATATCACAACTTTCAATTTGATTACAACTTTCTCACGTTCTTGTGCAATATTTATGCTTTATAATCTAGGCGGACAATAACGATGGAGCTTTGTAAGATTAAAAAAATTGTACAGTCCTTTTTTTTGGATTGCGTTGGTTGAAAGCTTATCTTTCAAAACTTATGCAAGCCGAGGTACTCATATAAGCCTCGAGATTAAGATTTAAAGGTGTCGCTATCTCTCTGGTTCGAGCCCGGTGAAGGCAGATGATACTGTATTTGTGCTTTAGTTATCATGTATAAAAAAATATACATGTATAATATACATAAGCCTGTATAAGCGTACTGTAGGTCATTCCGGCTTTAATTTTATTTCGGCTTCTTATAATATCAAAATCAAATCAAAATAATATTTATTCAACGTAGACCTTTACAGGCACTTATTGACGTCAACAAACAAAACAAAAAAAAAAGCTTAAATAATAAAAAAAAAAACAAAAACCTTGTCCGTAGGTACGAATAAGGAAAAAAAAAAAGAAAAAATATATTGACTCGACACCTGTTCGGAAATTGGGAGAGCCTTCTCGAGAAGAACAGGCAAGAAACTCTGAAGGTCTATTTTTTATCTCCTCTTTTCAATGTTAATAATTATAATAATATAATATAAAAATACAATATCTATAGTATAAGATACAATCATACCTAATACGATTACAGTCGTATGTATGTTTACATATCAAATAAAATAAATATGTCAAAGAACAAAGTTAAGACTACATGGACTATAATAAATCAGGAAACGGGAAAAAGTAGAAGCTCTGGGAACTCTTTCTCTTTAGAAATTAATATAAGACTATCAAGTCGGACGATGCAGTTGCGAATGCATTTGTTGATTATTTTTCTCAAATTCCTGCTATAA
The DNA here is from genome assembly GCA_036419045.1 of Scirpophaga incertulas. Taxonomy (NCBI): domain Eukaryota; kingdom Metazoa; phylum Arthropoda; class Insecta; order Lepidoptera; family Crambidae; genus Scirpophaga; species Scirpophaga incertulas. The sequence goes on from CM071630.1 coordinate 34,935,021, forward strand.
CTACCAGTAATCTTAACTCATCTCCTAGTTTAGCCGTCACCCTCCTGGAGTCAAGTGTGAATAGGTGCAGTGAAAAAAAAGTGAAATAGTGCCGAGTTCAATAAATATCATATTTAATTTTAAGTCACAAACGAAATAAACAAAAATATTAATAGTAACAGGTGTGTAATATAGGCGCGACAGAAAATTAGCGCTGTGTAGCAAATGCAGCATCATAGCTGAGTTGTAACCTTTTTATTGAAGCCAATTTATTGGATTTTCATAAATATTCCTTTGCCCGAATCACCTCCACCACCTTCCTTTTATCTCCTAAAGCACGGGTACTATGATACGATACAGAAGAGCAGCTGTCAAACGCTGCTATCATCATTCAGTACTGTCTCGGCCCTCGCGCATAAAACAGTACGAGAGGTGCAAGAGGCGTTTTCGGTTCGTTTGGTCGACATTGCAATTGTAGTGGTAATAGTTTCGTGTCCCAAACGCCTGTACCGATATCTCTCCATACAAGAGGCAAATCAACCAAAAAGTTCGGAAGAAGTCGAGGAAAAATCACCATAAAAACACAAAACAATACGAAGAACCAGCGCAATTCAGGTACCGTGTTTTTCTCCTAATTCCAAATTTTGACGTGAAACGTCTTTAAAATCGCACCGAAACATACGGGTACCAGGTTTAAAAAGTGGACCGTAACGAAAAGGTCTATATCAGTCTACATTAATAATTAAAAAACTATTAGTCTTAGAAACAAAAATGTGGTGTGAATATTTCACTTATATAGTCAGCTCGCTGTTGTGACATTGAGTTCGTGTCAGTTGTTATATTATTTCAAACTTTTACTTTAACAGCGATTCCCTAACATAGACGTTTCACGTTAAAACCAACGGCCGTGTGCCCCGGCACAGCCCCACCCGATTTTTTTCCATAATCTTTAGTCATTAAGTACCGAAATATGCGCAGTAAATAAATGATCTTTTCATCTTTCTTCTATAATTGTTTACAGCTGCCGCTTTAGCCATTAATATAACAAATATGAAGTTGTCGACATCAAATTCAATCAATCATTGGTCATAATATGTTCTGTGTTCATAATAATACTTGGATAGATAATAAATAAATAAATAAAATTGTTGTAGTTTTTGCATATAAGTAAAAGCAAAAAAAAGTCCAGATAATAGTGTATAGTGGACCTCGGTAACTTCGGTTATGTATCTCTAATCCTGACTTTTCGATCCCTTTTATATTTTACACAAGTAGTAGTAGTAAACAAAGTTCGTAATCAATGTTTTGACCTAGAAGTCTCGAAACTCATTGTTAAAGTTTATTTTCCTATTACAAACTTTAATTGCATTATGATCTCATTCATCCCGGAAATTAAACGATTCACAGTAGTAAACAGCGGTCGAAAGAGTCTTAACACCGTATATTATTTCTTAGTGAATGTTCTTTCCAGAGCATAGTTGGATTCCTGTTTAATTTACCCCGTAGAGAGTAGCTTACTCCGTTGCCTCCAAGAACATTTCCTTGTTTACCGGTTTGTTGCAAAAAGTTTTGGAAGCCTCCATTAATACTTATCTTCGCGATTCTTGCCAACAGCATTCCTTCGCCGCGAAATTCGATTATCTCAGCTGAAAGCATTTGCTGACTAATCAGGAGTTTCTCACGAACTAGAAGTGACAGTCACGCTGATGCATAGTTTTTTATATCTCATACTTCACAATACACCGTCTGTTCGAGATTAAGATATATAGTCACTTAAGACGCTAATGATTCTTCACTTAGGTTAGTGGTTTTTACGAGCTTTCAGTTAATATCTAAATATTAGGAGCGTCGGTGATACTCACCGGACACGGCTGCTTCGGTGAGTCTATGTGTCGAATAGGACGAGAGGGATCGACACGATGCCACCACTGCGCATCCGACCTTGACTCGGCCCAGCACACGCTGGCGGAGTGCCCCGCGTGGGCCTTCGAGCGCCGAGTCTTAGTCGCAGAGATCGGGCGAGATCTGTCTCCGCCGGCAATGATTGCGGGAAATGTTTCTTTACTGATGTGATAATACGTAGCAATTCTAAGATGTATGTAGTCAAACAATCCGCACTGGGCCAGCATGGTTGATCTAATCGCCTTAACATAGTTTGGGTAGGTTCGTTCTCGTTGGGCATGTATATGAGTTGTAATGATGATGCAGTAGAGGGTTATCTAAGTCCGTTACATGCTAATGCCTTCAATCGGAAATTACTCGGACAAATATTTTCCGCCAAACATACAATGACGGCTTCCGTAGCAGAGTGGTTGTGTGCCGATTTCTATCCGAAGGTTTTGTTTTGGCCTAAAGCATATTTAATACTAAACTTAATGGGAGACGTATAAAAATTATAAAGCATGAAAAGCTGTGCAACCACAAGATCGCACTTCTGTTTTGTTGCTAAGCAAAAAGTACATTGTAATGATTATTAATGATAATATTACTACGTAGTTGAACGAAGAAAACATATAATTATTGTATATGGACACATAAGAAAAGTAAGAAAAGGTATTTTCCAGTCAAATACACAATTGCGGCAAACGAAATACAACATACAAAGTTCATTTTTCTTTATTTACTCTTATACGTTCTGTGGAGGCATGAAATCATGTCGAACCGATTGCCTTTACGAACGTAACAAATAATCCCCTTACGTAGCTTTTCATACAAAAATACGTAGCATTGTAGCAATCGTAGCGGTGTAGCAGAGCGTAGACGCCTCGGGCGACTACGGAATCAAGGCCGTTCATATTTCGAATTTCGTCGCGAATTGAGTCTTATTGTAATATTGTTAGGAATTATTGAGATTCGTTTTGTCAGAGCAAATTATAGACTTTTCGAATTCGCTCCAGTGATCCAATAAGCTTTTTATATCTGAGTTGTAAGCTTGCTTTATGAGCAAATGCTTCTATAGATCGTTAAAACTACCGCAAGGAGAATCCATATTTCGTCTGCTTGGTTACCTCCGTTTTACCAATTTGCCGTAAAGAAATACAATATTTACATATTATGTATATAATTTGGGAGTGAAGTATAGAGACTCCAGTATTCTGTCCACAGGGGTTGGATCGAATGGGTGTGAAAGAAATTCATTACATCTCTTAATAATAAAAATAACCTAAATGGAAATACAATAGGCCACAAACGTTTTGACCACTAATGACAATAGTTTCTGTGCATCTAACTGGGTGTAGTCTTTGGGTGCATTTTTTATGGGTCAGATAGAGAAGAGATCCAGTTGGTACACTCCGTGCACGCTTACATTAAATTTCGCTTAAATGGCCTCTACGCGTTGGATCTGTATTCCCGCGCATGCCTTATAAAGGACCTTGTCTTATTAAGACACGTGATGTAAGCTAAAATAATAGTAGTTCATACGACGTGATACTATTAAAATAACAAAACTAGAAAATTTTGTCGTTTCAATATTAGTTGTCTATCATTTTAAAAACCCTAATAATTGGCATTATACAAACAAGCAATGTGCTAAGTCTAGGAGAGTAAAATCTATTTGTGTAACGCCTAGAGGGATAGCCGGGGTGGAGGTGGAGCGGTCTCCGCAGACGCTTATTAAATCACAAGCTATTTGTGCTGTCAGATGTGATTACAGCTGATTAAATGAACGCCCGTTAACGCTATTGTTTTGTTGTATTGTTAGTTTCCTATGAATTAACTAGGTAGAAGTTATTAATGTTTAGTTGGAGCTCATTGAAAAGGGTTTATGCTAAAATTAGATTAAATAAAAAGTCCAAGTTCCAGTTCCAGGTATCCAAGTTTTCATGAAAGTCGGTGAAGTTAGGGAAGTATGTTTGGATAATAGCAAGTGGAAAACTGTCTGGTGTGAGTTTATATATATAGGTATGTATTAGATATAAATTAATAGATGTGAGAGAGTGCTTCGACGTTTTTGTTATAGGGTTTTTTTCATTTCCAAGTTACACAGAAAAGTAGTCGGGCTTTTTTGTTTTTTAAAATACCGTTTTATATTTTGATATACCTAAGTGTCATTCTCACAGTAAATACTAAACTAATAACACCTTGCAAGATAAAATCGTTTAAGTCGTTCAGGTTGCAGAGTGAGCTAAACAAATCTTTCTTGAAAAAATGTATAAATATTCATGACAGTCACGTACTGCAAAATTGGAAATATCGTCCTTAACAAGAATAAGAAGTGGCAAATATTTTGTAAATTAAAATTGGCGGGGGCATAATAGTGAGCATTTGTATTTTTTATGCATAAAATTCACGTTCATGGCTGAACCGAATTAAATTATAACTTACTTTTTTATAGAATAGCTGAATAACTATTAAAATATTATAAAAGGCTGGCAGAAGTTATATAGGAAACTATTTATTTGTTAAATATCAATTTCGGAATCCCGCAATTTTGCGCAGTCGACAGTTCATCTTCGTCTTGTTCATTTTGTCAGATAGTTTTAGATAAAATAAAATATCGAATGCCTAATTCTATTATATGTCTTTGCTCCAGCAAAAAATAAGTATTCAACCTCGGAACGGAACCTTTGTTTTGGCATTACAAAGACTACGAAAAGTCTTATCATAAAAAGTTTGCGTCACAAGATATTCAAGTTCTTTTTCATTTATCTGGAATTTTATGGACAATACGTCATTGTCTATAATTTTTTGTTTGTATAAACATTGTTGATTGAATTCGAACTGGTCGTAAGCAATATTAAATGGTCGAATCTAACATGCACGTGTTAGATTTTATTAAATGATATCAAATTAAGATTAACCACCTACAACAAGCGCTAAGTTGAGGACACTTAGCGCTTGTAATAGGGATGTTTTTTATGTGCCAATCACTAACACCAAATATGCCAAAAATGTATTTTTGTATCGCGCATATCAATCATATTATGAGAATTTTCTCGATCCTCAATTTCAATTTTAGTATGACCAAATCAAAAAGTATTATTAGTAATTGATTAATAAGTTAAGATTTATTTATGTATTGTTTTATATTCGAATATTGCCCAGATGTGTTTTTGATTTTAATTTTATTTAATTGGCTGTTAAAAATCCTCATTGGAATTCTTTTTTTTACCAGGTGATCAGTGGTGGGCAGCGGACGGCCGCGGCGCAAACACATATGCTGACGATATGGTAAGGCAAATACATAATTTTTTTTTATACCTCTAGGGAGGAGAGTCTGAGAATTCTTATGGACACTACTGCAAACTAGTGCCACGGTGATCATGTCAGTCTCAAGGCGGCTCAAGACCCTGAGCCTTGGTCTGGGGCCTTACGGCTTCGATGGAGGGCAGGTTGAATTAAATTCAGTAGCCTTTACCAGAAAGACTTAAGGTCAATTTTCCAACATTAAACAACAAAATAATATTTATTCAATATACGTCTTTACAGGCACTCATTTCCTAAAATTAAAATTAAAAATAAGACAACACAAAGATCTATGGGCCTACCATGATCGGTTTTAGTAGTAATTAAACGGTGAACAAAAGCGATGTCTCTGTTTCAATATTGTTTTAATCCTATTTTAATCCCACACACACACACACGCATGCACTCATACACTCATACTTTCTCATACATATTTTTATTATTAATATTTTATAATGTACTAGCTTTTTTTTCGGTTATATTGCGGTATAAAGCAAAACTATAAGAAAACTTCTCATTCCCGCGGAAAAATCTAAGAAGCGCGATGTTACGTTTGTTTTAAACGACACACAGCGCCATCTACAATCCATCCATCAAGCAAACAATATTTTTGTTTTTACTCGGGAACATCAATTTTTTCCAGGATAAAAGTACCCTATTATTTAATCCGGACTTTTATCTTTGCGTCTGCAAAATTTCAAAGCAATCGGTTCAGTAGTTACGGCGTGAAAGCGGAACAAACAAACAAACAAACTCACTTTCCGATTTATAATATTAGTAAGGAATGAATACTACCTGCGTTCAAAAATGATTGTCTCATTTGAAACATTTTGCCAACGTAACTATATAAGCTGTCAATTTGACATTTGTGTATGAACCGTACGCAGAGTAGAATCATAGAATAATGTTTGATAAGTAAAAATTCAGTTTATAATAATTTCACCAATAACCATCGGTGTCTGAAATTGGTAAATTTTGACGCTATACAAAAATAAGCCGCTGCTATTTTCTACGCGGTCCAAATAGCCTTAAATGATGGAAATCCAACATTCTGGAGTAAAGTCAAAAAAATTAAGTAACGAGAAGAGAAATGCCATTTTGCAAACACTTCTAAAGTTCGATTTTTAATTCGAGTCAGTAAAATGACATTTCCAGTGTCATGTGTCACAAATCATATTATTTAATATGGTATGTATTACATATTTACAATAAAAAACGCTTTGATACCTAATAAAATAAAGCATGACTAAATGTCTAAATCTATTGATTGCCGAACATCACTATTGTAGTGGGTTGTAGTGGGTCACCCTTTTTTGTATCAGTGACAGTTGCACTTGTCATTTTACTGACTCGAATTAAAAATCGTAGTTTAGTGCGATCTAACAATAACTACCAACTAGCACATATTGGGAAAGAAGCATTGCGCAGAAAGAATCAACTTCCAGAAACATTAACATGTAAATTGGAAGCAATTGAAACTGCTCGCAACGTATTACGAGATATTTAAAATAATATAGGAACACAGTTTGTAATAAAATATTTATTTCATAAATAAAAAAGTTGTCTAAGCGAAATTGAAACTAACGAGACTATCATATTTGAACAAAAATTTTCACAAAAACGGACAATTTTTTTTTGAACGGAGGTAATAGCTGAGCTTCAAGCTGAGTATGTTGTTTGTAAATCTTTGAGGTTGAGAGCCTGGAGATTCTGGAGCCTGGACATCCATCCGTCTTATCAACTTTTGCGTTTATATTATTAGTAGGAGTTAAGATGATCCTAAGTGGTTAGATGTCACGTCTCGTCTTATAAAAAGAGTGTGACAGACATTTCTGATTAGATCACGGGGATAAATTCCGAGTATAGCTCCTTGCCGCTACCTTGCCGTTTGGGAAATTTAAACTTCTTTATTTTTTTTTCTTTAACTCGCTGTAAGTAGCCGATGCGGCTTCACATATCATCACTGGCAACACACAAGATTCAAAAATAGTCGTCCTGATGCACTGTAACAGATGAGTTTATAATAATCCGCATAAGTGGACTCTCCAATTCTCCTCCAAAACCTTACCTGTTCGAAGTACTATGTAAACGTAAAGAAAGAAAGGTCTCAAGAAAGTAAGCCTTATTGTCGTACCCTAAATTCGGAAAATTCAATAATTTTCTCTTTTCATAAATTGTTCTGTTTTTAGTACTGTTTACTTAATTCAACAAATTTATAAGGTTAGTAGGTCAGCCCTCATTAAAAAGTGTCAAAAGTTAATACTAATTTGTTTGTGTTATGGAAAGTCGAACATACTAATCATACATGTATATAATTATAATTGAAATATATATCAACAGCAATGAATAAGGCTCCCATCGGGACTCAAACCCGCAACCTTAGAGTTGGTGACGCCTTGAAACTGTCGTATAACCTGGAAGGTCGTCAAATGCGGGTCGTCGCTATAGCATCTACATCCTACTACTATTATAAAGGCGAAAGTTTGTAAGTATGGATGTTTGTTACTCTTTCACGTAAAAACTACTGAATGGATTTGAATGAAACTTTACCACAATATAGCTTATACATCAGAATAACACATAGGCTACAATTTTTGAGGTTTCTAATGTGAGGTCGTAAAAAAAACACATTTAGTTTATAGGAGCATACTGCAGTAGCTACTTATAGGCCTATGATTAGGGCTCTGCAGTGCTTAGTTACCGTATTTCTTACTTATTACTAGACTAGACGGGACGAACCTGAAGTCCACGCGAACGAAGTCGCGGGCAAAAGCTAGTAGTTTAATATTGTTGAATACCAATTTGCAGACCAGATGTTAACTTTGAAAGAGATTTTAACATCGTTAGGCAATTGTATGATAAATATTGGCAAAAAAATATTTTGTTTATTAATTTTTATTGGCAAAATAAATTGAGGGTCTACACATTTCCAAATTCGGTCCTTTTTTTTTTTTTTTTTTTGTGTTCCCCTGAGGAAAATGCATTAAATTGCATACCCCGGCTGTGGCGAGCCGGGGTTATGTGGGGCTCTCCTCCCCAGAAGGGGGAGGCCTACCCACTAAAAACCTCAGGGATGGCCTTCCTCAGGCATGTAGGGAGCCCCCGGGAGCACAAAGGCCACTTCCGGGAACCCCCAGCCTCCGCTCCCCTCTCTAGAGGGGAGCCCTCCTCGGGGAAGCTACCACCTCCCCGGTCCCCTCCACCGACGACGCCCCCCGGCCACGGAAGGGGCGTGGTCCATCCCGGGTCGCCGTAGCGGTCGCGACTTCCTCGCGCCCGCCGGCGACCGCGGCGGCGCCGTAGCTGTGCTACGAGCCCGGCGCCGCCTCCTTCGAGCGGGATCGGCCATCTCCCGACCCCGCTCGGCGGCCTCCTTCTGGAGCATTACTGCTTCACAGAAGGAGGCCACAGCCCTCCAACCTCCCTCGTCCGCCAGCATTGCCGCAATCAATGCCGGCGGAGACAGATCTCGCCCGATCTCGGCGACCAAGACTCGGCGCTCGGAGGCCCACGCGGGGCACTTCGCCAGCGTGTGCTGGGCCGAGTCGAGGTCGGATGCGCAGTGGTGACAATGTGTCGATCCCTCCCGTCCTATTCGACACAGATACTCACCGAAGCAGCCGTGCCCGGTGAGTATCTGAGTCAATCGGTAGGTGACCTCCTCCTTCCCGTGGAGCCAAGCTTCGAGGTGCGGGAGTACGGCACCGACGGCCCGCTGGCGCGCGCAGTTCCGTAATTCGAGCTGCGCACGCCAGGCCGCCACTCCAAATCCGGTCCTGGATGTACTAAATAGTATTTTATGATAATTTGTCTCCTATTTAAAAAACAGTATTATGAACCGTGTCACGGTGTTTATATATATAATCATATTGCATAGCAAAAAAATGTATTCTTGGCATTGTAAAATGTTGTATTAATTTACGACGTAATTGTTATTATTTTAAAAAGAGGCGGATTTTGTTTTCTTTATATCTACATGATATCCAAGAACTATGAATGTTGGAGCATGTTTAGAGGCGGAATCGTTTTTTGTATGACCCCGATCATAATCCACTTAAATTACTTATTATAATATCATATAATAATATGATAGGCGTATTACCTAAATAACAACAAAAAACCTTTCGAATTAGGCACAACCCTGTAAATTTCACCGAGTTGATCGGCCCGTATCTACGATACAATACTGAATATAAAAAGGCTTGACTTGGTAACTTGTTGGCAGACGCCCTCGCAGACTGGTGGAGCCAAGCTCACTGAAGTTGGGAAATTCTTGGCATTCTGCCGACGGCTGAACATATCTATACTAACATTGAACGGCAAGGTTAAAGCATTCTTAGGCGTTAAAATATGTTGAGTTTAGTAGCTATTAAGTGCATATGTTGTGTTATATTCTGTCCTAAATCAGATGAGATCAATCAGACAATTAATTATTATTATTGTACAGTCTCATACTGTACATATCATCTTGCTTACATGCTGAGCAATATTTTACTGTGCAATGTTACCTTTTAAGTACTGAGCAATATTTTACTATGTCATATAATTTTAGCTGCGTTTGCAACCTTGAGTTGTAATGCTTAACTTTATTAATATTCTTTTTGTATAATAAGTGAGTTTAGTGTGCGATTAACAGCCACAGAGGAAGCATTAGCCAATTAACTTTAACATTTACTTTTATAACTTTTATTATTATTATTATTCGACAATATACGTCAGTTTAACTTATGGTGATCTTTCTCTGCACACCGACCAAACTCAACCCCATCACATTCATACTCAAGTGTACACCGTACAATTATATTAATTTATTTCCCATATTTGGTTAGAAACAATGATCATAATGCATATGGTTAAAAAAGTAAAATTATAAATTCGACATTATCTATCAATTAAAATTACAATTAAAATAACGATTAAAATTACAATCAAAATTGCAATCAAAATTACAATCAAAATTACAATCAAAATTACAGTCAAAATCACAATCAAAATTACAATCAAAATAGGGTACTTCCCTCTATATTAGAAAAGATCTAAAAGCATATAACTATGATAGCTTATGCATTAAATAGTCGCAACCATCATGTTAAGTACATAAAATAACAAAAATAATATAAAAATTAGTTTCAAAGTATTCACTTTTTTTATCTATACGTAAAACAAGAGCGAAACATAGGCCGCCATGTCGTGACGTCATAAGGTATTGTAAACTTATGCGTGTCAATGTCATTATGAATCATAGTACGTATAAAGCCGCAATACAATAAAAAAAGAAGTTTGTAGGTTGCTTTTTTAATGTAAGAGAACGTTATAAATACGTAAGTTAAATTGAAATCGCACGAGAATCACACTATGGAAAGCAGTTTTGTAAAAGGAGATTTTACAAAACTGCTATGCTGAAGGAGAACGAATTTACCAAAAATAAATGCATTAATGGTCGGAAAATTCTTTGAGTGTGTGTATTGAGAGAGAGAGTAGAGTGAGAGTATTGAAACATCGATGCCAGTAATTACTCTTTTATTATTATTCCTTTATTAGTTGTTTATATATAAACGATAATAACTCATTTTTAAATTATGAATATAATAATACATAGCATCAAACATAGAGCTTTGTTTATTATTTACATGCCGTATTGACGTCATCGCTACAGAGTAACAACTCGTGCGGCGCCTTCGTCTAATTACGCGCGAAATTTGAAAATATCAAATTTTAATGCAATTTTTATAGTACTTAACGTGTGTATAAAATTTTTATATTTTTAGTATATGGTAAGGATCAAATTAAGATTCTTTTCAAGAAAGAGATTAATTCCCTATTATAATTAAAATTACTATATATGACTATGTGTCATTGTGTTGATCTGTATCCACGTTTGTAACTACGGTATTTCACACCAATCGATAAATACTCCCAGAATACTGTTCGGACTACGTCGTAGGCGCATTAGTGCTGCCTTTTCCTCATTATGGCTGCAAAGCCGTCGACTCGTGTTTTCGCGAACATATTAGAGGCGCTGCATCTTCAAGGTAACTCCAACAGTACCCTGAAAGTATTATTATGTTGGATTCGCAGGTCGCCGTATATCCGGCGCGTATAGTTGACCCACAAGCTGCACGAGTAGAAAGATTGACAATATGAAACATGTCTGACAAAAAATAGATACAATACAATGTGTTTTATTAATTATTTTTGTATTAAAAGTTTATTAATAATTACCCATCATTCTGAGCTTTATTTTCTTTTCTTTAAAAGCAAAATATTGCCATTTTTCCTGTATGTTGGGTTTTGTGCCCCATAATCTTATATACCCTCATGTTCAATATACCTGTAAACTGTTTATACTAGAATTCAAAGGTACTAAGTAAGCTTTCAGTAAAAATAGCTTTTTTAAATTATTTATTTGTATTTGTAATTAATAAAATAACCTTAACTGAAAAAAATCAAGGTGTGAGCTTTTATCGCTTTCAAGTGTATTATGAGTAAAAATAAGCAATACAATTTCTGTACGTTGTTCTACTCAAGAATGAGATCAATCGTTCTTTTAACACGGGACTGAATATATACACATGTTGACTTTTGTCAAAATCTAGTTGATCAATCAAACGTATCTGAGTATTTTATTGTCAGCCCGTCTGTACAAAATACAAACAAAGCACAAAGTTTGTCCACACTAGAACCTGCTACGTGTAAAATATGCTGACTCCGTGAAAAATATGCTTTGCCCAAATTCCAGTCACAAACAAACATTGGCTCTTGCGAGTTATTGTTTGTCATTGTAAATGGCAATCAATTGGAATTTAACGCGTTTGAATTCAATTGGCACTTCTGTGAAAGCCACTGGGATTAGTCGCAACAATACATTTTCATATAACAATAACAGTACAATCTCCGAATTTGCCATTCATAATGTTGATTTCGACAATGTTTGACATGACAAAAAATTATGAAATTTTAATTTGTGTTACTGGAATGCCGTGGTGGATTTATATTCCAAAGTATTATAACAGGAGATACAATTTTAAGTTCATCCAATAACTTGAAATTTAGTGAATAATAATAAAAAGTTTAGTTTAGTAATAGCTTACTCTCACCGCGCCCGTGAAGAGGACGCGCGCTGTCGTTCCTCACTTCGCTTTAGACGTGCTACGGAAAATATCTCCTACAAGTCAAATTCTCAATTTGCGTCGACTCCTTTGTACCGACCCTAACGACTCCGGAACAGTCGTTAACAGGCAAGGCGTCGAACGTTCCGTTCGTGCGCCTTCCCCAAACACACTCATTGCAAAGCTGACCATAGCCATTTGCGGCTTAAGCATAGGTCCGTCCAAAACAAAAAAAAAAAAATCGGGTGGGGCTGTGCCGGGGCACACGGCCGTTGGTTTTAACGTGAAACGTCAATGTTAGGAAATCGCATAAATAAAAACAAGATTGACGGTGTTTTAATAATTTTAATAAAAAACTCAATGTCACAACAGCGAGCTGACTATATAAGTGAAATATTCACACCATATTTTTGTTTCTAAGACTAATCGTTTTTTAATTATTAAGGTACGATGGTATAGACCTTTTCGTTACGGTCCACTTTTTAAACCTGGTACCCGTATGTTTCTGCGCGATTTTAAAGACGTTTTACGTCAATAAAAGATTGAAATAAAAACAATATTGACGGTTGTATCGTTTCCATTGTTATTCGTATAGCTGAAACACTTGTTTGTTCATTTTGAATTTAAAGACAAGCGCAATAACACGCGCGAGTGGGCTTCCTATTTAGGGAGGACAGTTTAATCACCAAAACAACTATTACCAACAAATCGAATCGGTGTACCTGCGATTGATACCGTGCGCACCGCCCTATTGTACGCACATCACTATGAGTCTATATTTGACGTCGAAACAGGAGACCTATTTTTGAATTACGAATGCGATTTCGAAATCACCGCTGACTAAATAGTCAGCGGCGACTTTGAGGTCACGGATTCCTAAACATCCAATTTTTGAAAGTCGATCGCAGAGCTGCCAACATAGATAAAGTACACACATAAATGTAAGAGTTCGGTTCCACGCAGAATGTAGCCGCTGCCGTTATTGCCGGCTTAACTATTATTGTTATTATATATATATATATATATATGTGAATGTAGTCGGTTACTATATACATATATGCTACATTTATATATATTAGACTGAAAATCAACACATCAACTTCAGACTTGTCAATATGTTCTCCAAACAAAACACAGATAACATTTCCATAAGTATGACTTGATTACGAGTGGGTGAGGGCACTCGTAATGAAATCACACCTGTGACTAAGGTAGTCACATCAGTGATATTAAAAAATAAGAATTATTGAAAATCGGTGATTATTAGTCACATCGGTGATTTCGAAGTCGCATTCGTAATTCAAAAATAGGTCTCCTGAACGGCTGCGCGGCGCATATTAAAATTACAAATCATCGGAAATAAATACGAAAGTTTTCAATATATAAATCAAGTGTTGTGTGTTTTTTATAGTTGCTGGGATCCAGTCTAGGTAAGTCCGCTTTATATTGTCTTATTTTCTTTTGGACCAACAAGTGTACCTACTCTCCCATCGATTAGAAATATTCAAAAGATTTTCTATACTCAATGTTTAGCCAGAATTCAGCGTTCTTGCAAGTGGTGTTTTAAGTATTTTAATAAAAAACTCAATGTCACAACAGCGAGCTGACTATATAAGTAAAATATTCACATCACATTTTTGCTTCTAAGACTAATAGTTTTTTAATAATTAAGGTACGATGATATAGACCTTTTCGTTACGGTCCACTTTTTAAACCTGGTACCCGTATGTTTCGGCGCGATTTTAAAGACGTTTCACGTCAAAAATACGTCATATTATATGTCTGGTTTTTTAAATCTTTATGTAAAGTCTGTTCGAGAACTTAAAACGTAAATATTCATTTTTTGTATACCATTTACAATACGAGTAAAGGAATAAATCCACTATGATAAAAATCAAACAAATTTTCAACTCGGGTGAAAGGAGAAACCGTGCTTTCAGCATACACTCGTATGTATGTTGATATCTTTACGATACCGTCACCGCGCACCGCGAATCGAATTTCCAATATTGCATTTTTTATTTTGTTATGTTAAAGTACAGTTTAGTTTTAGAGTTAGTAACTTTTTAATCGAGTATTAAAATTTCTGCCACAATTATAAATAACAATTGTTATGTTTCCACTGGGTAAAATTATTTTTAACTAGCTTTCCGCCCGCGGCTTCGCCCGCGTTATATTCGAATTTCCCACAGGAAGGATATGTTTTAACAATACTGCCATACAACCTTTCACCCCCTCCTTTCAACCTTTTACAACCCTTTTCTGCTTTAAAAGGTAGCCTCTGTCCTTTCTCAGCCTCTAGACTATCTGTGTACCAAATTTCATTTAAATCGGTTCAGTAGTTTTAACAATATTTCCATACAACCAATAATCCCTCCTTTCAACCTTTTACAACCCTTTACAACCTTTTTTGCATGAAAAAGTAGCCTATGTCCTTTCTCAGGCTCCAGACTATCTGTGTACTAAATTTCATTTAAATCGGTTCAGTAGTTTTAACAATATTTCCATACAACCAATAATCCCTCCTTTCAACCTTTTACAACCCTTTACAACCTTTTTTGCATGAAAAAGTAGCCTATGTCCTTTCTCAGGCATCTGTGTACCAAATTTCATTTAAATCGGTTCAGTAGTTTTGGTGTGAAAGCGGAACAGACAGACAGACAGACAGACAGTTACTTTCGCATTTATAATATTAGTATGTATGTATGTATAGTATGGCACAAAACAATGAGCTTTTCCACAAATACTATTTTCACAGTACTTTTGATTAAAATTTCACCGTCTTCAATTTTCACAGATGACACTCCAGTTTTATTTATTTGAGTTCATTAAAATGACGATAACTTTTTTTTTAATGAACCGATTTTGATGAAACAAAGTTTAGATATTATTCTGAGTTAAAACAAAGCAAATAGTGAAAGTTTCAAGCAAATCGGTTCAGTACTTTCGGAGATAAACGTGAACATACATACAGACAGACAGACAAAAAATTCCAAAAAATTTTTTTTGCTTTCTAATAATCTATTTAAGTGCCCCTCTATCCATTTCAGTCAAAAATACTAAATGTACAGACAAAATATTTTTACTGTCTTATTATATGTATAGATAATAATAACTGTTTATTTTTCTCAACGCCTTTTTTTTCTACTAGCTTCCGCCCGCGGCTTCGCCCGCGTGATATTAGTTTTTGTCAATCCCGGTCCCTTATGTCTAAGAGACTCTTACAGGGGTCAGATCCACGTTGTGTACAAAAATATTTTGTTTGTTTTGTTTCTTATGACGTGATATTTGACGAACTTGCATACTAATTTCAACCCTTATTTCACCCCCTAGCTGGTCGAAATTTCAAAAATGCTAGAACAAATATTTAATGATTTCTTATCAAGTGCTTAAATATAAAGTTTCATGGTTTTATCTTTTGAAAATAAGAAATCCCATACAAACTTTCAACCTCTACTTCAACCCCTTCATTCCTTTTTTTTGAAATAAGAAGTAGCCTATGTTTTCAGGGTGTAAAGATTGTCTGTACCAAATTTCATCAAAATCGGTTGCGAGGTTTAAGCGGGAAAGCGTAACAGACAGACAGACAGACAGAGTTACTTTCGCATTTATAATGTTAGTTGGGATGACTTATTGACTTTATTTATAGAAAGGCATATTACATCTAGGTGAGAGCTCCCCAATAATTGGTTGATGCTATGGCAAAAAGAAAAAAAGAACTATATTTAATGATCACTTTTGTGTACCTTTCATTAATTATAAATTTTATACGTAGAAAGATACATCGTACGGGCTGAAATTACTAATTAATTGCCAGCTTGAAATCCTTTTACATATAAAAAAATAATTCAGTTAAGTCGTTTCCGAGGTGTTAGATAAAAATAGTACGAGATTTCATAAATTAGAAGATTATTAAGTAAGTAGATTTATGTATTTAGAACAATAGTAGATTTGCAACAAATTTCCAAATTTATTAATTAAATGAACTTATTCATACGTTTAGGCTTTAAAAAGGCTTTTTAATTATAACAAAGTATACCGGCCAGTCTCTTCATTTTGAGGTATAATGTTAATATAATCTTGCGAAAAAAGGTTACTATAATGTTAATGAATGATAATGTTTTGAATTTATTGTGTTAATTTTTATGTCAAAAGTTGCTTGTCAACAGATGATAAAATTTTTGTAGGGTAAATTTACGCTTTATAAAATAAATACCATTATTACACTTACACAATATATTACTTTTACATAATTACATTATAACACTCCAAACCGCACTTCAGCTACTAATAAAACTAATAAAACAATAATGACCGAACATTCTTCCAATAGTTAAATATAAAGACAGCACACTTCATTCTTCATAGCTTCCAA